>CAHIKZ030001770.1:110000-440869 GCA_903632075.3 Acanthosepion pharaonis | reverse complement strand
AATTTGAATAATCTAAAACTTAATGATTTTTCCAATTGTCATGGGACAATAATTTAATTTGGGATAAATTTTACTGAGGAATATTGATATTTTAAATTGTTTTGACACTTTGGATAAATCCACAACTAAGATAAGAAAAACAATTTCAGAAAGATAAACTCACAGAAATTGAGACCAGGACTTGCTGCAGCAACTGAACGAGTCCGTACACATTGTTTCAAAAGATTTCGGCCAAGGAGCTGAAAGTAAAAATAAAAAAAGTATTATCACCAAATAGTAGGGAATGTTTTAAAAATTTAGTTATTAACATTAAAACTTTAATTAAAACTTAATTTGTCCTAATACAAATGATTTTTTATAATATATTTGTGTCTATCTAGTGTATATATATATATATATATGGAGATTTTTTTTGTGGTACAAAATTTTATAATGGCAATAAAAAGACAATATTTTTTACTGATACTCATAATGCAAAATTAAAAATAAAAATGAAAAGAGTAGCTAACCAGTTTCATACCTTGCTAAATCAAGGTAAATTTATAAAAAAATAAACAATCTCTGAAGTGAAAAAAGAAGATAGAAAAAAAAAATTATTAAATTGAAACTACATGAGAGCCAAGGAAAAAAAATCACAGGGAAGGTCTCTTGGATTACTTTTTTTTTATATCTTCCCTTTCCATTTCACTTCATAGATTGTTTGTTTTTATAAATTTAACCCAATTTAGCTGTTGAGTGAGCTACAAAACCAGATAGCTAGCCTTTTCATTTTTTATTTCTATGTAGCAAACTATATATATATATATATATATATATATATATATATATATATATATATATATATATGCATGTGTGTTTCCTACATTGTCAAAGCTCAATGAGGCTACTGTAACAAATTACCCATCTACCAGTCTGTTCAAAGAGGGAGACAGGGAGGTCATTCAAAGGCAGTAAATAAGATTCAAAAACTTTCAACAATATTGAAAGATGCTTATTTAAATTATTTGGACTTATCCTCATTTTCTTGTCATATTCCAAATGCTTCAGCTTTTGTACACTACAACCTTCTTCAGGTGATTGGAATTTCAAACTAAACCCTTTATTTCATCCACTGGGGGTATATTGTTCTAGTTCCATGTGCCATGCCTCTTCCAGATGTCTCAGTTATTTCCCTTTAACACAACTTTTCAAGTTTTTTGGTTCACCACTACTGTAGTCTGGTATTGAACTCACATGGTTGGTTAGATCCAGTGACTAGACCCAAAGAGTTGTGAGTTCAGTTGATACAAGTTAACTAATGAGTTTAACAGTTTAAAATAAGTAACCAAACACTGTATTTGTCTAATAAAATAAATAAATTCTTCAGTGCTGAACAATGTTTCCATGATAGAAGATTGTTTTCTGCTGATAATTCTTTCCATCTTCCTGTGATATGTTTCCAGTATGACATTTCTTGCTGCAACATGTGCACAACAAAATCAAAGTTAGATGCCTCACTCATCTGCAAACTTATTAAAAATTAATGAAAAACATGGTACCATTGTCAGTGAGCAGCTCAAATGATGAGTTTTGTTAATAAAATAGATTTCTGTCAATGCTATTGATAACTGAGCCAGTCACACACAAGCTAGAAAAGGTGCTTCAACAAGGGTTAACATCTGAGACTCATAGAAGCTTACTCCCATTAAAGTTTATTGTTCACCACCTAGACTTACAAACAACATGAGCACCATCTTCCAATCACTCCAGATCATTTCATATTAACTCAAGTTTTTCTAAATGTGTCACTGGCACTATACTTTTATTGACAAAAATGTAGTCAATATAGGCTGACATCACATTCTGGATGGATGGATGGATTCTGTGATTACATTACTGAGAATTCTCTAATTTGGTATTATTAGCCATTCTGGTTAATATTACTGTAATAGATATGAGCATTATAAGAACATTATAACAGTGGCAATGGGGATTCACAACTCATAGTTGAAAAAAATAACAATTCTGACGTAAGGAGTTCTGAACTTACATCAACCAAGGATTAGAAATAGACTCACAATATGGAGAACTTAGAAATTGTGGTAAAACAGTTGCTGCTGCAACAACTACAATAAATATGCTACAAATATTGGAACACCAGACAAGGACATTTGAGGCAATATTACAGAAACTGAATTAAACTAGTACTACAGTTTCATTCACACATCATGCAGTCGCAAAATCTATTGGCATAAGGTGTTAAATTTTTCTTGTATTACAGAAGATACAAAGAAACTTTCAAAAAAGATTCCTAGTGTTCACCAGATAAAAAAAAGGTATGTTTACTTTTAAGTAAATTGTGTCCATCAGAGCAAGAAAAATATTGTCATTATATTTTATCTGAAAAACCAGGAAATATTACATTTGAGAAAATTGTGTTAATTTTCTCTAAAATTTTCACTGAGAGAAGCTCTCTATTTCAGCTATGTTGGCAAGGCTTAAATCTCACAAAAAAAAAAAAATAAATAAATAAAAGAAAAAGATGAGGATTTTGTTACTTATGCTGGTATTGTTTATCGTGAATATGAAAAATTTAAACTGAATAAACTATTTCCGTATAGGTTTAAATGTTTAATTTTTGTGCAAGTAAAGATGCAGAAATTTGTTCCTGGTATTCTAACAAAACTTAAGCAGAATCCAAAATTAATTTTATTAACAGAAGAATGCCATAGAATTCTAAATTTAAGACACGATATTGAAAAAAACTGAAGGAAGAGATATTGTTCAAGTACAACCAAAAGAAAAAAAAAATTAAATGACTGCATCATACCAGTGTTACAGTTGTGGAGGACTTCATTTTCAGGCATATTTTTCCATTCAAAAATAAAAAGTGTTTTTAATGTGGAAGACTGGGTCATAGACAAAATCATTGTAAATCAAAAAGAAAAAATGTAAGACATTTTCATACAGTCAAAGTTGTATTGACAACTCAAAATCTGAATGAGGCCAAAAACAGAAAATTTGTGAGAGATACAGGCAGTAACATTACTATAATTAATTAAAAAACTTGGAAGAATATTGGTGAATCTACATTGATGAAAACCAAAGAAGTTTGGCCTCTAGGAGTAAAATTGAAAAAGTGTGACACACTGACATATACATTTATTATATAGACATGTAAAAATAGATGCTTTTTCATCAGTAGGATACAAACTTATTAATGTAACTATCAATGAACTAATTTTTTTTTTATTGAAAAATCTAAATTGTTTATATATTGGATAAAATGGTTGAAGATAGAGCACCCAGGTTATATTTTTGCATGAATATGACCATACTTTTTCTCTTTTTTGTTTTTAAAAATGAAAAAAAAAATAATAAACACTAAAAAATATAAGTATAAAACAACTGAAGTGAACTAAAGTTCCATAAGTGTTCTTGGGTAATGCAAATAGAATCAAAATCCATTTAATTCACATCCTTCTGGAAAAGGCCCTGTTTGTAGTTTGTTCATTTCATGTCTTTGGACTACTTGAAATAGTTGCTGAATGCTCCTGAGCCTTTTCTGTAAAATTTCAATATTTGCTGCCAAATTAATGAGCTGCATGATAAATTAACAGAAATTAAACCAAAAATCAGTTTCATAAGAGGAAGAGAGCCAATACTTCAATCTCTACTCTACACAAACAGAAAAAAAATGAATTCTAATTCATGCACCTATTATTAATTATTAAGTCAAGTTTATTTAAAGATTTGTAACCTAATTTTAAATGATTTATTTTGGAACAATTTTTTTATTTCAAATTTTTCAAACATTTTATTTACATTTTTTTTAACAAGTAACAGCTAAAATTTGAGCATGAAATCCAATTAAACATACATTGCAATTTTCATAAGTTAACTTGGATTTTATAAACAGCAAATAATTCAATGGCCAAGTATAAGAGATTTCACTTAAATCTTTCACAAGTCGAACATGAATTTTATGAAGATACCTCCACAGATAGATAGCTAAGGTTTAAAATTAATTTTTAAAAATGAAGTTTTTCTTGAAGCTTTTAATTTCAAGCTAATAGATTAAATTTAATATTTTCAATAAGCAAAGCACTTTCTTCTATTTCAAAACATTTTTAAATTTTATATATTTTAAATTGAACAGAATTTTTTTTTTTCAATAACTTTAAAAATCAATTTCATAATCTAATTTTTATTGCCCTTTTTATCTTTGGTTTTAAATTTATTATAAATTTCCAAAATATAATGTCGTTATGAACATCCGTATTCAAGAAAATTAGCTGATTTAAACATATAATAAAATTCAAAATTCTTTTAAAATTACTTTTAAGGTCCTAAAATATGCAAATGCTTTTTCATTTATGGATAGTAAATATAGTTTTTTAAGAACAATAACTCTTCTTTTAAAAAATAAATTACTAGCAGTAAAGCCTAATTAAAAAAAAGATCAAAATCGAAATCAAAAGAAAAAATAAAATTGAAAAGATTATTGTTTATTGAAACACGCATGTCTTAATTACAATTTTTGTTTGTTTTGTTTTTCTTTTTTTAAAAATTGGTTAAAATCAAACTAAAACAATGTTTTCAATCGTTATGAGTCTACCGATTGCATTTTTTATTTTAAACAATAGTCTTGTAAATGGAATTTTTAAATGTATTCTGAATGTAAAAAAAAAAAAAAATTTCTCCAAGAAACACTACCTTTTAAAAAAAATGAAAATTTAATTTGAAATTTCATGAAAAAGTGTCGGCAATCCGATCTCATATATAAAAAAAAAAAAAAAATCAAAAAGGGTTTTAATAAAACAAAAAAAAAAGTTGTCCCCTTTTTCTGGTGACACAATTTCTTAATTGTGTTTTTTTACAAAAAAAGATTTTAAAAAAACAATTGTGTTTTACTATTTTTGGACCTGTCAGAACCACCGCAAGAAAAACAAATTTTTTTTAACAATTTTGAACGTTAGTTGAAAAGGATTTTAAAAAATGTAAGAAAATGAAAAAAATATATAAACGTTCTTTTTCACACACACAACACAAACAACTTGATTTTATAATTTTTATCAAGTTTTATTAAAATTTTTTTTGAAAACAAATTTGGTTCTCATTTTCATTATAAAAATTCGATAGTGTTCTTAATATATCTTATACATAAAACAATTAAAAAGTTTTTGAATTAAATATCTTATCTTAAGATTTATTGCATTTTTTATTTTTCGATTCAGACAAATTTTAAGACGGGATTTGCTTTACAAAATAAAATTGATTTAAATTCTCCCCATCCTTTTTAATTAATGATTTTGGTCAATTATGTTTCTCGAATTATCATAAAATTAAATAAATGGGAATTTAACAGATGTATAAATATAATATATTTTTTTAAGATTTTCTAAAGAAATCATTTTTGAATAAAAATTCATTGATTGGTGAATAAGTCCTGAAAGTTTAATTAAAATCCGACAATTATTTGATTTTCGCAAGAATTTTTTTTCAATGCGTTTTTTTAAAATTTTCTTTAAGAATATATAGTCCACCCCCTGACGCAAAACAAAAACAAAATTTTAACAAAAATTTCGAAAAGTTCTAAAAGGAACTAAAAATTTAATTAAATAATCAAAATCTACTTTGGTCTTTCCTCTTAATAATAGATAAAGATTTTGACAATAAAACTTTTTTTTTTATTAAGTTTGGAAAACATTTAAAAAAAATGGTCTTTTTTCAGCGAATCTTGGGTGGTACCTAGCTTGATCTGAAAAAAATGAGGCCTACGATAAAAAAAAAAAAAAGTAAAATAAAAATTTAATAAAAAGAAAGTTTTATGATGAAAATTGATCATTCCAGTGGGAAAAGGTCTCTCGGATAGCCTTTGAAAATCAGATCGAAATCCTGACCTTACCTTTGGTAAAAGCATCAAAAGTCTGAACCAATAGTTGAAATTCGTAACTTTCTCAACAGGTGTCTAAGTCCAACCTAGGTAAATAAATTTTCAAAAAAATATTAGATGTGGCATTAGAAAGTATTTTCCAAATTTTAAACATTAAACTCATTTTCCAGTTAAAAGAATTGATCTAAAAAACAAATATTCAGAATTATTCTACATCATTTCAAAAAGCTAAAAAAATAACTTGTCAATTTTTAGCAAACATAGGTTTATCACAGCGAGTTGTTGAACAGATCCAACTTCATACATATTTTCAAAAAAATCGCGTTTAATTGGTCAATAAATTTTTTTCCAGCGCGCGCGTAAAAAGTCAAAATTTTCAAATCTTTTTTTTTGGGCCTAACAAAGTGAATAAATACAGACAATTAATTCAAATAAAGTTTCAGTAATCATCGTAATTTTCAACTATTTAAATATTTTCATCTTAAGTTTTCAACGTTACTAGTGAATATATCACAAACTTCAAAAATTTCCACTTAGCAATTAATTCATTCACAAACAATTTAAATTTGCCTTTTGAATAAATTAACACATCTTCCAAGTGTTTAAGAACATTCTATAACAGTAACCGTAATCAAGGAAGATAACTTCGCTTAAATAAATTTGCACGCATTTAAATGTAAATTTTTTTGTTTAAACAAACTAACAGTTTAATTTTCAAAGAGAAAATTTTCTGTTTTGTCCACTTTTGAAACTTTAATCACAAATTCTACAAAACTTAATTTCTTAGTTAAACTCGGTGAAACATCAGTCAAACACACACATAATTTGAGTTTAACGTTAATTAAAGAATTGTTCAAGTTTTCAACCAAAATATTTTCGCCATTGAATAAAAACTTTTCCAATATAATTAAAATTGTTTGGTAACCAAAATATTGCTTTTGTTTTATGCTCCCCTTTTCATTTTGTTGAAGAATATAAAAAGGATTGCGATGTTTTTTTCTAATTCTTTATGCCAAATTAAACACACATCACATATAATAATATCCCCTACACCCTACGCCTTTTAACAATTCATTCATAAAAAGAAACACCACGTCGAATGCCCTAATTTTCAATGTAGCTTAGAACTCATTACTCAGTCGTAATTGAGTTTATAAGACAAGCTTCAACGATTACACCACATTTTCTGCCCATCTCTAACCAAGTTAATATTAATTTTAAATTTACAATTCTGACATTTAAAGTAATTTTTAAAGTCACGTACACTGCGCAGGACCTTCATGTTCTTAAAGTTTCAAGGGAAACAACTTTGACAGCTAACATTGTAACAAAACTCAAGACCACCGAGAATATATGGTGTTGATTAAAATGGAGATGATGATGTTTGTGGTCACAGGTGATTGTTTTCTTTTTTCTTGAGTTATTGCAATATTTAATTTTTTAAATCTAAAAAAAGCTTCATAATACACTAAAAATTAACTCTATCGTTAGGGCTTAATTATAGCTTTTTAAAGGCATCAAAAAAAAAAAATAATGGAAAAAATTAAGATCAGAGTTACCTCCCTTGTATTTTGAACATCGTTTTAACTAATGTAATATTGGAACGTTTTTTTGTTTTTTTCAAATTTGTTTTTATAAAATTTGAAACTCGAAAATAATTACAATCTAAAAATTTCATCGAAATATAATGGTACATCATTTTTGTTTTTTTACTTTAATGTATTTTATTTCTGGTTTCACTTTTTAAAATAAATTTAAACCTTAGTTGTTTCAAAAACAATAAAAAAACTTGAACAAAAAAAAAAAAAAAAAACATTCATCTAAAAACAATATATTGGGTAAAAATTCAAAAAAACAACGATCACTTAATATCCCTCAAGAAAATTTTCCCAAATAGTCTTATTTCCGTGCAAATGTATATTAGAACTCAAATCAACAATTAGATATTTAAAGAAACCTACATTTTTGGATGTTAACGACCCGAAAAAAATCGGACTTTTTCCTGGTCTTTCGTCAGCCATTACCGGCTTATTGATAAGTTGGGGGTAAATGCTGAATTCTGTCGGTGGACGTATACAATTTGTCATGTATTTACTCCCTTCACATTATTCCTTGTAGTTAACTTTCAAATGAGATTATTAGGTGTTTTTTTTTAATTTTTGGTTTTTTGGTTATTCTTTTTATTTTTTTATTTTTTTTTTTTTTAAGATGAAAGTTAACTTTCTAATTATATAAGGGCAAATTTTTTGTTATTCTTTTACTTGTCGATGTTTACATATATTTGAAAGTTAACTTTATTCTTAAATTAAGTACAAAAAAACAATAATACGAAACGAATCATATTAATTTTTGAAAGAAAATAATTCATTTAAATGACGCTCGGGTGTTAAAATGAAAATTTACCATATATTGTAGCGCACGGGTAACAAATCAATAATATATTTTGTCAATAATAATAATGATAATATTCTCTATTATAATTCTGCTTCTGCCCTTAGTTAGTTCGGATGAACGCTTCACCCTACCTTTACCTCATAAATAATGAACTATTCCGTTCTGACCACGTGAAAATTACAGACGGTATTTGGTTTCACCGAGAAAATAAAGAAACAAAAAAAAGTGTTTAACGCCTGTATCAGTGGAATGTGTCATTTGTACAATTTACTTAAAATAAATTTAAAAATAATAAAAAATGTTTGCCAGACAGGTTTTCGGCTAGTAATAATAAATGCCAGATACTAGACATGGCTCTCGTGGCTTCAGATTTTTATTGATTTGAAAAGTTACCATGTACATGTTTTTTTTTTTTTTGGTGGGGTCTTAAATTTTTATTTGTTCAGCGCCACATTTGCTTGTCATAGTTGTCTTTACCCTAATGAACTGGTCAAAACATTGTTGCAGAATTTATGCTAAGATGTGTCAGAAGGTGAAATTGTGTGAATGCCTAAAATGTGCGTGTACATTATGCATTTATTCACAACAAATAAATTAAACGAACATTTGAAGACAATACAACTTGAAGAAATCAAAGAAAAAACAACGTAGTTATAGATTTCAACAATAACATGAATTTATATATATATTTTGACATACACAAAGTGATGATAGGTTGCTTGTTAAAATTGAGATAAGATTGATAAGAGTGTCCATGCAGAGATTTGGTGAATGAATGTTGATGGTTTAAGTTTGTTTCTGAAATTAAAACAGTTTGATTTCTGCAAGGTAAAATGTCAATTGCGTGAGTTCAAATAATAGTGTGACGATTGTAAGTGTTGATTCAAGTTAGGAAAGAGTTGTGTGCCTTTGACTAATATGCTAAAATTGATTAAATGTACAATTATTATTTGGTAGTGATAATGTCACTTTTTAAAAATGGTAAGTTAAGTTTCTTCACGCGGCAATAGTAATGCAAGTTGTGTCGAGTTGATGAGAGGTTGGTAGTGTTATTGAGTCAGTGTGTTGGCACGCGTGGAGTCTGCTGGAATTTCTCGAAACTCAGTGTCTGACAAACTTGAATTAAGTCGAGCGATTCTTTTTTTTATAGATTTTTGGGTTTTCAAATAGGCTCCAGACTGCTGCGCGGGAAAAAGGGACTTGTCTCAACTTGCTACATTTTTGTGTCCTTTTAACCAAAGGAAAGTTGAGTCTGAAAAAGTGAAGTGATGATTAATTAAGGTTAATTTGGGGAAGAGTGCATCTTCCCGTAGGGGGCGACAGGCAAGTATGGAAGATTCCATAATAACTTGCTATATTTCAAAACGAATTTAAACTGATTGGAATTATTTTTAATCGCTAAAAATGGCTGATTTTAGCCATATTTACAAATCTGTCAGCAGAAAGCAATTCTCTTTATTAAAAAAATCTTTCAAAAATAAAATATACATTTCTGAAACCTTATTTGAGCAATATTAGCTGATTTAAAATTTAATTAATCTGATTTGAAACAAATCTTACTGTCAGTTTAAAATATTACAAAAAAAAGCATTTTTTTTTTTTAACACGGAGGTAGGTGCTTTATGGGGTTTTGACAACTTTCTCGATAGACTGGTTTGTTTGCTTTTTTTTCTACAGGGGACATAACTGTAAAATTACTTGAATATAATGTGAGTAGGTACTTTGGTTTTAAATTTACTATAATTACCGTGCAGTTTTTATGATATCGTGTATGGTCGTCTGTATTTACAAAATCGGTAAATTTAAACACTCGCACAAAATTCAAATTCTTTTTAAAATACTAGGTGTCACTGAATTGTAATAAGCTTTTCCATTTATGATTAGTGAATATAGTTAATATTAATAACAATATCACCTAACCGCTACAAATTAATACAGAATTTTAAAAGATTTAACATTAAAGAAAAATGAAAACAATGCTTGCAAAACTCCATTATTAATCGAATTTTTTTCTTAAGACAATAGTGTCCATAATATATCTTTTCATAAAAGAAATTAAGGCTTTTCTAATTAAATAATGTCTTAGTTTTATTGCCGTAGTAAAAACAGAACCAGTGAATAAACTTAACCAAAAGCTTTATTGCACTCTACTCTGACTACTTGTCTACTGACGAGTGACACAGGGTTAGGGGGAGATAACTGATGATTTATCAGTACAATTGCATTTTTTTATTTTAAGATTCAGAGATTTTCTGTAACTGGGAGTCCTGTTTAAAAAAAAAAAAAAATGATGATTTAAATTCTCCAATGTCTTCTGCTAACTAGTATAAACATTATGCGCTACAAAAATAAATTTCTCGAAATTTTCAAAAGTTAAATAAGTGGGGTGAGTGTTAAAATCATTTTTAACATAATTTTCTAAAAAAAAGAAACTTTTCTAAAATAATTTCGTCCAGTTGTGAATAAGATTCATTAAAATCGAACAATTATTTGATTTTTGCAAAAATTTTCCAAATCAACGTGTTTTTCACCGTAAAGAGAGGCTAAAATTTCCTACATTTTATGGTCACCCGCTCCGCTAACGCAAAAAAATAAATAAATAAAAATTAAAAAAAATAAAACAAAATTCAGAAGTTTTCTAAAAAAGGATTAAAAATATAATTCAATAATAAAAATTTTGACGTTAAAAATTTGTTTTTATTAAGTTTAGGGAATTTTTTCATCATGTATGCTCATTTTTAGCGAATGCTAGGAGTTATCTAATTATAACTATTATTGACAAAATATTCACTTACTGCAATTCATTGACTGTCGAAAGAAGTTGCGAAGATATACAGTCATCACTGAGTTTCTGGTTTGTGTATACAATAAACAAACTGAGAAACTGTAGACAATTTTACAAAATGAGACGAGATAAATCATGTATTTTCATAAAAAGTTCAAAATTACTGTTAATATCTCTAAATTTCTGACAAACTTTCGGCTATAGAAAGATAATCGATAATTTATAAAATCACATGCTTTCTTTCAACTTTTTTTTTTGTCGTTGGTTGTTTTTAGTTTTTCTTTGTTCAATCCCAGAAACGGCCCCGCTCATTCACCTGTGAAAGCCAAATTTCTTCTTTTTCTTCTTCTGCCTGTTAGGCAAACCAGACTTCTGAAATAGCCACAGATCGGCCTCGAATTGAATCAGAAATTTGATACCTATGAGGTGTAATTAACTAACTAACGAACTAACTCCCCATTGGTTAAAAAAATCACAAAATGTATCTCTAAAGCTATGTTCGTAAACACTATTTTGGCGTGTTTTGAGAGCATTGTACCTGAATATCTTCTTTTTTTTTTTTACAAATTTTATACATATATCTCTCATAAATAGACAGGTTTCATTTTGGCGGTTTTCATTTTGGCGGTTTTAATTTTTGAGCCTCACATATACAAAGTTTTACACATCAAATTTTATTCAAGCTCTTTTTTACTAACCGCCTAGTTTCATTATAGCAGTTTTTTTTTATTTAATGAATGTGTGGTGATCACTTACATATGCCACACCTCCGCTTTCTTTAATGTCATTGGTTCATAAATATATGACAATTTTGCCATCGCACATTATTTGAACTTTTCTCTAAAATCACGGATTGGTCCATTTCCTGGCCAATCGCGTATTTTATTATCTTTCTAGTATTTTTGGACGCCAAGCTCACTTGCCTATGCATACCTGTATAAACTTACTCGCTGTTAGCCAACATTGGTAGCAGTTCAATTCTGTGTAGTACGAGTTTAGTTAGACCTTTGTTGACTGCTATTTTGACGCCCGTCTGCACTTTTGATATTGTCCCTTGCGTATTGAACGTCATTTTTGTTAAGTTTGTTTTTTATTACTGTCTTTTTGTGTTCCTTACGAATTTTTTTGAAAAGATTTTGATTTTTTTCTTTTCCTTTTTTACCCTCCTATTTTTTTAATTTTTATCTACTTTAATTTTTTTTATTCCTTTTATTCTAGATTTCCTTTTTGTTTTTTCATTTTCTCTAATTTCCCTTTTAATTATATCTCCGTTTTCGTTTGTTCCGTAACCCCTGTCTGTGTTTCGTTTTTGTTTTGACTTACCGTTAATTCATTTATTCTTTCCTTTTTAATATCATTTACGTTTTCCGTGTTTTTTCTTTTCCTTTTTTATGTTGTATATTTGTCTATTTAATTTTTCTAACCTTTATTTGCTGTCTATTTGTTCATTATAATTTTCTTTTGTCTATTTGTTTTGGTGTCGGTCATTTTGTAAATTGTAACTAGCTCTGCCTAGTTTTGAGATTTTCGTATTTTCTTTGTTTTTCTTTTTTGTCTAGCGTTTTTTCGTTTTTCTTTTGGAGTTTTTTCTTTTTTAATTTATTGTTTCTCCGTTAGGCGAACTTTTAATTCTTTCTATAATATTTATTGTACGTGTTTTTATTTGCTTGTTTGTCTCGCTTTCCGGTGAGCATTGTTTTTTTGTGTTATTTTTATTTTATTTTCCCACCCCTTTTGGATCCCCTTCCTTTTAATTTAAAAACAAATATGAAAAAGAAGGAAAAAGGCACCTTCTTTTTTAGCTATTAAGAAAAAAACCCAACTTATCAGACTACAGAAAGTTTATAAGAAAACATTTATTTAAACCCCCAAAGAAAGACCCACCGGATAAAGACAATCTCAATGATTACCCAGCCCTAGAACCAAGTTCCCCTAGCGATAATGACATCGCTGGGAAAAAGGAAAATTTACCGACTACAAGTATGGAGGCCAATAATGGCATTAAGAATAGTGAAAAAATACGGAGGCCAATAATGACCAAAAACCCCAGATTGACATGATAGCCAAAAATGGCTCTCAAGAAAAGACTGAGGCCGAGGAATCGCCCTCTTGTTGGTCGTCTCCACCGAAATGCATTATCAATCTAGCGGATTTCTTGGAGCGTGCTAAGAGTTACGCTCACCTTGTCGTGAAAGGTGGACTCTTGGAAGACCCCGAAGAACTGAAGATTGAAAAAAGAATTGTGTCAGTTTTCGTCGTCGATAAGCGTTCGCGCAAAATTTGTCGCTCGACGAAAAACATAGTAACATTTTTTTCCTTTTATTCTAGATTTCCTCTATAAATAAATATAAATAAATATTGTAGCGGTTCAATTCTCTGAATATACGGCACGGCGCTATATTACTTTTTTTTTAACATTTTAATTCTTAGTTATTACTCATTCGAGTAATCTTATTAACTTTTATTAATATCACTTGTGCACATTACATCTTTTCACACTCACAAACAGACTGTGGAATTATTCTTCATTGAGCTAAGAACATTAATTGAACTTTATAATTAATTAACATTTAATATTGTAACTCAACATTAAAAAAGTGCATTCACCCTTTTATTACAGACAAAAGGGAAGTAACTTTTTTCATGCTTATTGTTGATGTTTGTATATTGTTGTTATAATACAAATATTTATTTAATGTTCAAATGCTTGATATTTCTCTCATATATTTTGCATATTTGATGGGAGTATTGTTTATAAGGAACAGCTTTCCTTCTTGATTGCTATTACGTTTTACAAATGACCTAGCCTGTTGTGGTGTTGTAAGATATGTTATCACAACACCACAACAAATGCAAGTTAGTAACTTTCTTCTTTTAATACATTTTTAAACACTCCCCTCAAAAGAAAGTGCAAACCTAATCTATTTTACTATTTTTTTATTTACCCTTAAATTATTTTTATATAAATTTACATTTCTTTTTTTATTATATAATTAATTTATAAGAAAGATTTCTGCTACTAGTGTGAAACTCGTAACTACCCAAGATTGAATAGTTTGTACTGTATTGTGTATTGAATGTTGTGTATTGAAGGAGCAAATATAATTTAGAAGCCAAATTTGTGATGTTCCTTTCATAGTAAATCTTCCACAAGTCTATAGAATGTTAAAGCACATAACGAGGATCGAACCCTCATTGATTATTATGATTATAACAGCTTTCCTCCTAACTACAGTCGTCATAAATCTTTTTACACCTCTTACTATCCATTGATTATTCTGTGGAAGATTGATAGAGGGGTGGGGTGGAAAATTTGACCCTGTAAAAATATTCACCACGTCCACAAAGAAAAAGGAAAAGAAAAAAAGAGGGCAGATAAATTGCAAATGCAACATTTTTATAACCAACAAGTTTTTGAGATGATTTTCACAAACATTGTACTACGGCGAAAGTTCTTTAGGATACCCTTTTTATGCATGACATCTTTATTTCCTATATTGTCTGTCCGAAAGAAGAAATACTCTGACCGGATGCTGATGTGAAAATGACGGAAGTCTGTTTCAACGACATTATTTGTATGCATCTTTATGGTATAATTGAAATGTAAGGTCCGAATTTTATATTAATTTTGAGGAGAGGCGGATTAGTTGGGGCGCTTACTATCCACCTC
Organism: Acanthosepion pharaonis; assembly: GCA_903632075.3. Classification (NCBI taxonomy): domain Eukaryota; kingdom Metazoa; phylum Mollusca; class Cephalopoda; order Sepiida; family Sepiidae; genus Acanthosepion; species Acanthosepion pharaonis. The sequence goes on along the minus strand of CAHIKZ030001770.1, from coordinate 426,145 downwards.
CTCGTTGTCTGAATTGCTTTTCTCCTACGAGGTTGTAGTTCTCAAAGATTATTGAATATGTACATTTTTACTTTTATCTGGCCACTTGCACCAAAGCTTAGAAGTTCTTTCTACTACATGTCGAGTTCAAAATTTCCCAACCTGGGGACTACAAACCCTCGAAGGGAAATTGGGAAGGGCGGCGTTTTTTTGTTTTGTTTTTTTTTAATTACCAATCAGAGAATTACCCGATTTAAATGAAAATATTCATTAATTATTTACTTTTTTATTTTTTTAAAAATCTGTGAAAATGTTATTCTTTTTGTAATAACCATCAATATTTTCATGACTAAATTTTACTCGAAAAAATATTTAAGTTTAAAAAATATTTAATTTAACTTTTGCATTTCAATAAAGATTAATCGCCAACGCATCTCCGCTGAATTTTTTTTTTTTACAAAGATGGCAACACAACACAACACAAACGGACTTGTCTTAAAAAATTTGTTTTAAAAATAGTATTTCAGTTTTCGGGAAAATTGTTCATGTGTTGAAATTTTTAAACATTTTTATTCTTTAAGCGATCATTTTCACGGTGTAATCTTTCTAGAAATGTAAAAAATAGGAACTAGAAATTTTATTTGAATTACTGGTCGTGGACTTCTGATTAGTATGACTATTAGTAAAAAAAGTCAGTGATCCTCCTTAGTGAAGAATCTTGGAATAAAAAGTGAGTTTACCGAGATATATTACCCTCTTAGCTGATTTAAAAGAACTGTTCAGAAAGAAATTAACACTTCTTCCCCGCCCCCAATAGACAAGGAGCTCCACGCGGTTGAGAGGTTCGGTGTAGTAAGCACCGGCACTGTCGATTATTATAGTTGATGATTGGCAGTATAACTTAAGTAGGAAAAAAAAAAAAAAAAAAAGGCTGCTGAAAGTAGCCCTTTTCAGCTCGAACCTTGTCGGGGGTTCCTGTGTACTATGCATCGCACTGGCCATGCAGATACACGATGTACGTTATTAATTATTTGATGACTGACAATGTAACGTCAGTTTTAAAATATTTTTTTTTAATGGCGGATGGTCATAATACGCTGCTAAAAAAAAAAGCGTCAGAGGCCACAACGCCCCCCCCCCCCAGAACGCCCTTTCCCGGTCGGGGCTAAGACGCGCCAGCCTTGTCAGTTTGTAAAAGTGAACTATTGTCTGAACAAACCAGATACCCAGGAATACCTGTGAATCGTCAACCTTCTCAATTCCTTTCGACAGTCGAATGAATCTAAGTAAGTAAACATTTTGTCGATAATTATTTTTGACCCCAAAAGTATTAAACACACAAATGAAAGAATTGTACAAGCTTGTTTATTATTATTATTATTATTATTATTATCAAATCATATAATAATTATCAATATGTATTTATTTATGTATTTCCTATGCATTTATTTGTATATTTCCTGTCCCATCTATAGTTGGAAGGGAAGTAAATCAACTTAAGTTAATATATTTATGAGTGATTATTTCCCTTAATCTATACTAATAAAATATCTGCATTTAGAAGAAATTAGATTCCGAGCAAAGTGAAAGGTTTAATCAATCAGTTCCTTTACTCCTACATTTCTTAGATTGCAGTCTTATTTGTTCAAGCCTTTCATGTGAGGCACTAAGATACATTTGCCTATTAAGTAATTGTCTTGCTTCAACTTGGTCTGGAAATAAGCTTTGTCGTTGTACTTGCTAATCTTTTTCTTCCGAGTGATATTTCCATTTCACTGTTATCTTAAACACAAAATTTTTAACATGAAAAGATATTGAGAAAAAAGTGATTTATTTACATAATACCAGGAATAATGAATGAATCATAAATACCATTGAACATCTAAAAGATATAAATAGAACGGATTAATTAAACGGTTCATTGGCCTCCATTTTAATTGTGAATTCTTTAACTCTGCTTTATTGAATCTGGATACATTGTTTTCAAGGCTTTTGTTTCGTTGCATCTCATTATTAAATCTTTCTAACAATTGCCGTCATTTTTGATGGCACGGATACACTGGTTATTAAATAAATTTATTTCAAATTTCACATTGGAGTTTGCGTTATTCATAATATTCGGGATAAGAGATTTGACGTTCTCTCTTCCCCTGCTCTCACAGAAAATCCTTTTATATTCTAATACTGTGTCCGACTAATTCTTTCTATTTTAACTAATCTTAATTTATATATTTTTTTTATTTTTTTCTTCACAAACATTATAGTTGTTATGGTCCAGGTTAGGACCAAGGAAGAACAACACGAACACAAGAGTAGAAATAACGAAGGTATATTACACAAAATAATAATACAAGATGTGGAAGGTGTTAGTATGACTGTCAGTCTGGTTTGGAGTGAACTACTATCGGCTCGACTCGATTCGTCCCTCTTTCTTGAGAGGCGTAGTATACATAGTGTTAGGAAGAGTTCATTCTGTAGTTATAGGTAAGAACCCATGACACCCCTCTCCCAAGCTTTTACCTTCAAAGGGTCTTTAATATTTTTTCCCTCTTCGGATTAATCATCAAAGGCTCTGTAAATTTTCTTTTTTTTCTGCTTGATTTCCGCAGTTCTGAAATTGCTTGAGGCCTTTGCATATTGAATGTGTCAAATATTGCGTCCATTACCAAGAAATCTTTCTGAGGTAGACCGAAAAAGAATCCTCTAACAGCCTCTTTCTGGCCAGATTTAAAGCCTTTTATATCCCAGAACTTCCAACCCTGAATTATGTAAATCACGTTCCCGATTCGTTTCTCTATTGTAATGGCTCCCAAAAAGGATGTGTTGTTTTTGAACATTTTAAAAAAAAACTTTCTCCCCCTGGGTTAAATTTTTCTTTTTTGGTACAAACTGTTACGGTTTTTTAGGTATATATGCCTATGACTAGTGAGTGAGTCAGAATGACTTATTTTATTTGTAGTCGACCAGTGGAAGGTTGACCAATCAGAAAATGCCCAACACTGTATTCGTCGTGTATAAAGGCGGCCATCTTGTTTCCTCTACCGGAAGGACCAAAGGCGACCAGGAGAAGGATGAACTACACTTTGCTGTGATATCCACTGCGAACCTAAATAAAATACGGAATCTACTGTCTCCGAAATATTCACTGCCAACCTCTAGATTCTATACTCGAGGACGACCGTCATGAAAATGTCTAACACAAACGACGTTGGTGATTGCTTCTTTTTGTTTCGGCAGTAAAACTAAGAATACCGATCTAATTTTCGGGTTTAATTATTAATTCCGCCGGCGATAATGTCGATGGTGTAAAGTAAAAGGTGTAAATGTATAATAAAATGCAAGAATTGTTGTAAAGCCTTTTCTGTTGGTACGTCATGTGTTCCTTAGTGTCCTTTTAAATGTAACGGACCTCTCCGCTTGCCGTTCGACCTTGGGTGATCTTTAATTTGATGTTTTCACCAACAAAGTTTCAAAAATTTTGAAAATCCGCAGATGTAAATTGTGTCCCATTATCGGTGACTAAACAATCAACCACTGAAAAGGTTTTTACAGATGAAGGCAATTTATAGTCGTCTCAGAAGTAAGTCTTTTACAACGAAATACTTTTGGCCATTTGCTGTAACTGTGGAAAAAATCAAGTAGTAAAACCATCTAATGGACCTGCGAAATCTACATGGATTCTCGACCACGGTCGATCAGTCTCTAGGAACTTTTTTTTGAGTGATCGGAGGTGCCTTGACTGCCCCATGAACAGCCCTTGCATTTGTTCACCAACAGTATTCTATCTTGATTCATGTTTGACCAGTAAAAAACTTCGCATTAAGGATTTCATCCTGTTCTTTTGAGGGTTATTTTGTGAAAAATCCTTGAGGATTCGGCTTTGTAGCGTTTTCATTAAATACTTATGGGATCATATAGCAAACATTATTATTACATAACGAAAAAACTGTCTGATATATGCTTATCTTTTCCTGCAATTTTTTTTTCTAAAGCATTTAGAAATTTCATTCACTGCAGAGGATCGTTTCTTATTTCCTGTAATGTGATCGGGGAGGTTTCAATTGTACTAATAATGATGTTCTAATATCTTCCTCATATCGAAAAGCTAATTACGGAATCTTCTAACTGCTCCGTTTTTTATCCATTATCTCTTTTTGACCATTCTGTTATATGATTTTGTTTGATGGAAGATACTCCAATTTCCTTCTATAAAAAAATAAAATTATCCCCATCTTAGTAATCTTGGTATTAAAGTTCTTGACGCATGCGCGATGGGTTTTAGTGTCCCATCCGGCATTTTATGAAGTAAACATTCCCCAACAATGGACTCAAAGCGTATTGTCAATATATATATTATTTCCATATTTGATCATAATTTTTAAAAATAAATCTGCTGTTAGAGTTGCTTTAAATGGACATTTTTTGTTTTTGTTTTTTTTAATTCATTTGACCATTCCCAAACTTCCTCCTTCAACAAAGAATTCGTTTAGGAGTTCCGTAATTTGTATATTAAAGAATAAATTCTTGATAATAATTTACTAAAGCCCAAGAAGTAATTGACAAATCGGCTAAATTTTTTGATTGCATTTTTTTTTTAAGATCCGTGGCTCTTTCTGGGTCTGGTCTTCTTCCTTCTTCGTTAATAATATGGCCCAGATATTTTATCTCCTTCATAAAGAAGTCACATTTATTTTCCTTTATCTTAAAACCGTAATTTTGTATCTGCCTGAAAACCTCTTCAACGTGTTCCCAGTGTTTGTTCAATATTTTGTTATTTATCAAAATTTCATCAAAATATGCGATCGTTGAATCAATCATAGTGTCCATTATTTCCTGAAATATCCTGGTCAGACCTTGATTTGGCAAATGGTAACCTCTGGAACTTATAAAATCCTTTCAGAGTGTTTATGCACAATAACCCAATATATTCCTCAATTAATGGTTTTGTAGGTATGTTTCGCTCAAATCTATTTTTGAGAAAAATTTTCCTCCGTTCAACTTTGTGAAAACTTCCGCTGGACATCAGGGAGCGAATAGTGATAATCCTTAACCGCTGCATTTTAAGGAGTCGACTTGATCAGCGTATAAACAGTATCTCACCCTGATTTTTTTCACGTAAACCGTTGGTGCAGCCCATTTTGACTATATTCCACCTTTGTCAATTTATAACGATTTTCAAGAATTCTATCCAACTTTTTTTTCTATCTTTTCTAATGATGCAGAAAGGTTTCATTTCTTTTCTTCTTGAAAATGGGTTGTACATTTTCTTTTAGTTCGATTTTGGATGATCAATTTTTTTTCATTTTAGACCAGCTGAAATATTCAAAAAACTTGGGTCCTTTAATTTTATTTTTCAATTTTTTGTTTAAAATCGATAACCTTTCCAATTTTTTGCAGAACGTATTTATCGAAAATACCAGAGGTCAAATTTCTGCATCCAGTCAGAAGTCAAAAAATTTTCCGTATTTTTTTTTAACATACATCTTTTAATTTCTTGGTCATCCCAAAGAACGTCATTTTTGTGATAATCTCCCCTCAAATTTGATTTTTCATCCTGTTACTGACCTGGCTATTTTATCTGTTCTCAATAAAATTAAACATTTGTTTAATCTCTTCCACGTCTGTAAATTAATAATGGTTAAATCTGATCCGGAATCTAAACAAATCTGACTTTTTTTTGATTAACATTTCTACTTGTATGAGAGTTCGTATATTTATCCTGTTTATTGGTCAGTTCTAGTGACTGTTACTGGCTTTGGTTTTCTTTCTTATTCAACAAAAATTTGTAAAGGGATTTGTCCCATTTTAATGCACGACAGACAAGTCTTATAGCGGTATGGACAAATATTTGCCAACCAATGTAAAGTCAACAGGTTAGCATAGACTTGTGTAAAGAATTCTTTTGTTCATTCATTTGACTTTTTGTAGTAAAATAATTGATTTGGTTGGTTTTTTAGGAGGAAAAAAATTTTTCTCGTTTTTTTTCTTTCAATATGTGAGCGATTTAAGTCTCTTTTTTTATCTTTTTTACGCATTCAATATACATCTCTGACAGTCCTCAAAATCTTTCCCGTCGTTTTGGTTCACTCTCAAGTTTTGTTAGAATTCTCAAGTGTGATCTCGGCAAGGCTTTAGTCGAAACCAGGTCTTGAGTATAGATTATCTAAAACCAAACAAAATGGCGAACTGGTCTATATTGTAACAGGACCGAAAAACACTTACAAACGCTTTTGGAACCAGCTTTTAAAACCATTTGATTGAATTTTAAAAATTTCACTACAAAATATTTGAAGGCCGATCGATGTTTCTTTTCGATCACTTCAATCTCGACAATTATCAAGTCTCCTTGCTTTTATCAGGGAAATTGGGAAATTTAAGGGACCGCTCGAATTATTCAAATCTTAATAATGTCCAATTTTTATCCTTTTTTTAGTCCTTTTCTAAAAGAAAAAAAAATTTTTTCTTAAAAATAGAGACCGTAACATACCTAAACATGGACTCTTCAGGACTATATAAAATATGCGACATAACACTCTAGAAAATACAAGAAGAGGAGGAGAGAGAGCGATTCTAATACATATTATCATCTATCATTGTAAAGACTACCAATATTTACACTTCATAATAAGCCCGCTTGTATGTATTACACCCCTTTGTAACCTTTTTGTTTAATATATCTTTCTTACCTTATAATCCGTGAAGGTCTCAAGAAAATTAAATGGTCCCAACTAATGAATTTTCATAATCATGTTCATATAAAAGACAAATGTTATTGTAACCTAATTATGTACAATAATGGATCATATGCAATATAGCTGAACAATTCAACTAGAAAAATTGAAAATAAATACACTGTAGATACATGTAATAATATATAATTCCATCTTAAATCAACAATGTTTTGCGGAAATTTTTAACATCAACTAGTTATTTTCTTATTAAAAATTGAATAATTTCAAACATTTAACATTATGGATAAAAATAGTGAATTTTGTTGAGTGTTTTTTGAGACTTAACAAGAGCAAAACAAATTCATGGATTTGGACAAAAAAAGACTCCAGAATGACGTCAAAATCCGCAAAATTTTTCATCCTTTAATAGTCAGGGATTTTGCTTAATTTAATTTGTTATTGTATATAAAAAACAGGTAGAAAAAAAAAAAATATTGATAAAATAGCGAGGGTTATGAATGCAATATTTGACGCCGATATTTTTAAAAGCATTTTTCTCCGGTTTTTTGTGGAAAATGTGTCTGTATAAATTTTACAAAGATTTTTTTATTTTTAAAGTTTTATAAAACATCATGGAATTCAATCGAACATTAGATTAAAAGAATATTTCGCTAAATTTTAAAAGATTTTTGTGGGTAATTAAAAATTATATTTTCTTTGAAAATTCATGCAATAATTTTGAAGTAATTTTTATAGATATGTCCACCATTGAAAAAAATTAGATAAACTGATGTCAACACCTTACGGCTTATAAACTTCAATCTTCCATGAATGTCGTAAATTCAACCTTGCCAACCGAATTATCCTTTGTGGCCGTGCGGTCAAGGCACGTCAGCGTAAATGGCGGTTCCGTATAGGATGCAAGTTCGAATCCTGTCAAAGGACGAATAAGTTTTATGAAAATTTCTCGGAAACATTCAGGCCGGTAAATGTCATTTAATACTGTTTATTATAAACAGAGCATTTACTTAAATACTTGTATCTATAAAAAGAACGTTAAACATAAAAATGTCTTTAATATATATATGTGTAAAAAATTATTCAATACTGTTCTTGATATATAACAATATATCTCGTTTTCTTATATATGTATATATATATATTACACTACCAACAATATGTTCTTTTTATTTCATTGTCACGAGTTATCAATGGTGATAAGTGCGATAAGTTGTTAAGAATTCAGCTGTTTAGTTTCCTCGTGAACGTAATATACTGAATGCAAACCAAAGAGTAAACTGTTGTTTTAAAAATTAAAAGGTCCTATTTCAATGCACACACATTGCCATGAATGGTAATCTCTGTCATTTAGAATATAGAGTACCAAGCAAAAAAAAAATTAGCCACCTTGGTCTGAAGAATATTGGCTTATTTTCTACTAAGCAGCTATAATTATTCGACAATGTACTTCCAGAGTAGTGGCTGTAATTTAACTTGTCTTCACGTGAACACAGTACGAAGGGAGATACAGACCTGGAAACATCAAGATATTAATAAAAGGCCATGTAAAAGTTAAGAGACACTTGACACACTTCAAGATTAACATCGTCTCAGATTAAAATACGCATACACAAATGATCGAACACAGATTGCATAAAATATGGAGCCTTCACTTTACCTTTATAGTAGAGTTGAATTAAATTTCAAATTGGAAGAGGTGAGTTTGGAAAAGAAGATGAAAATTATCAAAATCTTAAATAAAATGAGTCAACATGAAACCGTATTAAAAATTTCAAATATTAAAAATATGCTTATGTAGAAGAAGCAACCGATACAAGGTTTTGGCTATGAAAAAGACTGGTAGACATTCAAAATTACGCAAAAGAAATCAAAGAAAGCTAGTGAGGTTATAAGTATCCAGCCCCAAATTAACAGCTCATCAATAATGGCTAAAAGCATCATTACTACTGAGGTGTCTGCGTTCAGTAAGTTCACCGCGAGGAAAGTTAAAAAAAAAAATAATAAAATTATTAATTATAAAATCTAATGAATTTATACGTTTTCTCGCAGTAAATTTCTCATGGTGAACTTTGCTCGCAGACCTCTTTCCTCGTGGTGATTTGATAAAATGAATTTGTCGGAAAATATTTCCTCCTTCTATCCTTGAACCTGCAAAGGAACAGGTCATTTCGAAAACCTTTGACCTCTCATTCATGCTCCTTACACACTGTTAACAAAATCGGAGGGACTAGCAAATCCCTTTTTAGTTAGGCTATATTACAAACCTAGTTGTAATATACTTCTAGTCATTTTTAGACCTTAGTTCTCTTTAGCTAACCTTGTAGTATTTTACTATAGAGACTTTTCGGTTAAAATAGCCAATTTCTCTTTGCTGGTCCTCCGCGTCACAAGACAGTGATTTCTCCCTAGATTCTGAAGGCTGTCGGCGGCCGAAAAAAAATTACCAGAAATTTATGGCCTTCATTGGCCAAGGGCGCCGATCTTTTAAGCTGTGTTTAAGTTACGCTCCCACTTTTTTTGTCTGCCAACTTTGACGATAGTTTAACGAACTTTCTAAAATAATTTTGGCCAATCAAAACACGTCAAGTTGGCATCCCGGCAATGACAAACAACGAGTTGGCAACACTCACACGCAGCAAAAGTTGGCACCCCCACAAACTTCATATACCAACAAAGATCATCCTATATCACCAACATCAACAACCACCAAAATTTTCATCCTGGAACAACCCAATCATGAAGTTAAGATAAAATGACAACGATGATCCTTATTCATAACTACCAACGCCAAATTCGACCATCAACGCCTGCACTAAAACTTTTGCAAAATCCAGCACTCCTGCAACTTCTGCAGCTTCCACACTCCTGCAAATTCCAGCTGCATTCCTGCAACTTCCAGCACCTCCACCTTCCGAATTATCTTCATTTCCTTTTAGAATAAACCTTTATATATCACACATATCCTCGTTCTATCGTCCAAATTTTTTCACTGTCATATTTAATAATTTCTTTTGATAAATTTCAGTCTACAAAAACCTCCGTTTTACGAGGGGCCACAAAATACCGCCCCTATACAAACATGTATTTTTTTGATATGTCAATTCATACAGTAAGAAGGATATTATATGAAAAGCATCTAAATGGATGCAATGCATAAAAAAAGCCATCATTAAACAAAAGATTTCAATTAATAATACGAATATTTCTTTTTAATTTTGTGTGTGTACGTACTGATTTTACTGTCGTCCAAACACAACATTGTCTGAAGATAAGAGGAATAAAGTAAATTTCAAGTCAAAATACCTAAAATTCAAAAAATTAGATTATGAAGAATATTTTCCCAATTTTCTAAGATTACTGAGTAAATCAAAAATTATATAAAAAGGCGCTCATATTATATTCCTGAAGTAATTTTTATAGATATGTTCTCCATAGAAAAAAATAGATAAACACCTACCACCTTGTTAAAAATGCATTTCTACAATATTTTAAACTTAAAGTAAGTAATACATGTTTTAAATCAGATTAATTAAACTTTAAGTGAGTTAATATTCCTAAAATAAAGTTTCAGAAAAGTACATGTTTTTCTAAATATTTTTTATTTTTGATAGATGGCTAAAATGACTAAAATCAGCGATTTTTAGAGTTTTTTTTAAAAAAATTCTCCTAGTCAATTTAAACTAGTTTTGAAATACGGTAAAGCATTTTGCTTATTAGAAATATTCACTTTAATTAGCTTGAAATTAAAACTAAAATAAAATCTTCAATAAGGAAATTTTTTATTCATAACTTTATAAATGTGAAGCAGCCAATCCTTATTATTTACCTTTTTTAAAGTTTGAATCAATTGGCCGGTGTTTGCCAAACATTCCAATAAATAATATAATAAATATGGTGTAGATAAACAATCTAATAAATAGTGCTTATTATTTCTGTTGTCAATTCTCAAGAACAAAGAAAATGTATAAATTCACTTTCATCATGTTTTTAGGTTTTATTACAATTCTAATCATTTTTTTAAACAAACAGCGAGGTGTGACGGTAGTTAAAATAAAAGCGGTGTCAAGGGAAAAACTTTTGACAATCCGTTTTTTTTGTTTGTTGGTTTTTGTTTTTTACGAGCATAAAAATCCATGTTTACCCAAATTTCATGTCCTATGTTGTCCTATTTGTTCATTGACGTCGATGGGATCTGTTATTGATAACAGATCTTGTAAATAAATTGATACGCGCCCTATGATTCTAGTTGTCTTCAGAAGTTCGTTCAGCATTTCAAGTTTTATTTTTCATAAACTGACAAAATATTGTTACACTCTGTCTAAAATTTAGAGTGTAACAATATTTTGTCAGTTTAGAGTCTAAATAAAAGTAAAATTTTGTCATGATTTGTGACAGGACAATCGTTGGACTGTAATACGAATTCATCGATTGACGAACGGAATGATGAGCATGTGATATGACCACAAAGCATTTTGGGCCAATTTGAAGGTAACTCATACTGACACAATGAATGCTTCTGTGATCTCCCGCCCCCAAGAACGTATAAATGTTTTGAATTCTACATTCAGTCAGTTCTTCTGCTGGTTTTTCATTAGTTTGTTGCGGACCCGGTAGCGTGCAGTGCTGGTTTATTAAAAGGTGGCCTTGTGCCAGACACTACACAAAACTACCGAATCCACAAGCAAAGTATAAATATTGCGTGAGTGAACTTAGTGAGGAAAAGAGGTCATTCAACAAGTGCATAAATAATAATACAAGTAGATAGCCTGGATTAAATGACAAAAGGCGTCTGGTTGAAAAACATATATGAAATTTTTATTTAAACAAGTAAGTTGTCTCGTCAGTTGAGGCCATCAGTAAAAGTGTTCCGCGCCAAAACAGAAAACCAAGATGGCCAAGACGGGAACAGCTCCATCAGAAAGAAAGTTCTGGAAAAATGACTTGTTAAACGAAAGGTGTATGTGTACACAAATAGGAAAAGTACTCACTGTGAAGTTTGATAGTGTGAGTATATGTAATATTTTTGGGGTACTGGTTCAAAGTAGTTAGAAGGTTCATAGGTGTATGAGCAGAGTATCAACTTTCATTGAGGAGAATTCAGAGTTGTTTGCATCAAGACGAGGTTGAGTCTTGGAATGGTGTGAGAGCGACCGTGTTGTAGAATTCTGGTAGTGAATAGAGGAAAGTTCGAAAGTTGTTCGCATCAAGACAAGAAGTTGGTCTTGGAAAAATATATTGACGACGGTGTCGTAGGAACTCGACATTTTCTAATTGAAAACGGAGAAAAGGTTCAACAAGCTGTTGCATCAAGACGGGGATAAGTCTTGGAAAAATATATTGACGACGGTGTCGTAGAAACTCGACATTTTCTAGTTGAAAACGGAGAAGGTTCAACATGCGGGTTGCATCAAGACGAGAATGAGTCTTGGAAAAGTGTGAGGTCGACATGTTGTAGTTTTGGTTAAGAATAAGATATTCCGGCCCGCGTATGGGTTAGGGGCACGGAATAAATGAGTTGTCCGTCTAGCTTGAAGATCGGGATGCAACTGAGTGAACCGTCTAGTTTGAAGATCAGGACAACTGAGTTGTGACGTTCAGGAAAACGCGCGGGAAAAATTCAAATTCTGATTTTAGACTTATCAGGAGCAGCTAGTAAAGCAATCTTCCTCGCCGCCAGCCAAAAACGGCTGTTTACTGCTATGTCTGGCTTAACGAGAGGAAGGGGTTACAATCCGCGGGCGCGCGCGCACACACGCACAAGTGTGGAAGGAAGGAGGAAAAATTTCGCACGCGTAAAATGTAGGTGGAATTACTGTGTTATTCCACAAGTTTTTATCCTCACTTACGCGTTAGACACAGATACCGATTTTATCTCTTGCCTTAGGATCAGACGACGACACCTCACTCATAGAAGCAACAGTTTCACATATGGATTATGGCAAGTAATCGAATTCTTTGGCTACTCACTGAGGACTTTAATATCATAAAAATGGATATTCAACCGACGTAAACTTTCCAAAACTTCTGTATATTTTAGTACATAAAATACATCTTTTCGTTTGCTTGTCTTTTACCATTTGACTTAACCTTTGCTTGACCAGCAAATAATACTATTGTATTATTGTCCCTGCCAAGTCAGTTTTTCTTGTTTGCTCTCTATTCTTTCTTTCCTCAACTTTAAATGCACGCATATATAACATTAACAATGGTGAGATCAGACGTTCTTTTATAAGGAAACATTCAGTATTCATTGACCGAACAATCAATTGAAAATGATAAAATCCTTCTCTTAAAACATTTTTTTCAAGAAAAAGAGTTTTCTCAAGTTCATTATCTGTTATTGCTCTTTCTAGTATTTATGAGATTTCTTTCTTAATGGTAGTGTGGAACGCCAACATCTTTACGTCATTATTTTTTCTTCGAGTTACATGTGTTACCCATGTTAGTTGTAGTTGCTGTTGTTGAAAGTCTTCAAGTGATGTGGTTTCTTTTCTGGTAGAGTTCTTTTTTACTCTGGGGCGGCAGTCTATGAGATCCGAAGAAGGCAAGTCCTCTTCAAGATCCACAGAGTTCATTCGATTGAATCCATTTTTAATCATTGATATGAGAAAAATCACTAAATTTGTACTAACGAAACAAGTAAGTTCAAAACCGAAAAATTCAAAGCAACGACTGCGATGGCTAAATTGTCCTATAGAAAGGCAGTATTGATTTATTAAGCCAATCAATGTGGGCGTGGAAAAACATAGCAGTCGCTACAGCATCGTACGCTTCGGGACAAAACTACTAACGCAAACTATTCTGTATTCAATTTCTTTATCTCCTATGCTAAACTGATAATAACTGAACAATACACCAAGGTATTAGGTGTTTATTATTGCGCATTCTGGGTTTTTGTGATGGATTCAGAGTATGTGCCATCACCGCTTTCATTCAAATTCCAAATCAGTATTTTGGAGATGTAACTATGGCCTTACAAAAAATGGAAGTGACAAAGCAAAAAATGGAGAAAGATAAGTGAAAGTTTCTATTTTCTGTGATCTACAAGGTTTGATCGTTATTTTATTCCGGAGTATCGTATATCAGTTGTAAGAGACTGAGAGTTCGTTTAAGGTAGTAGTAGAGCTAGACACGTGGAAAGTATCAACACGTGCGTGAAAGACTCGTGGGAGAAATCAACACGCATGTGTAATCTATAGTTAGTCTCAGCTGCTGCTAGTTCCGTCGCTGCTGATATGACCAGTCGTGCTCGGTGAAGTTGTAAGTTGCTAAAGTTGAATTATTATTTGATAAAATAATATTTAACAATACTGAATTTGATTCTTGTAGCAGTTTATTTGTAGCTAGGAAAAATGGATAAATTTGCTTTTCAATCCCCAAGCTAAATATCTATTAAAATTTTTCGAAATCCTCATATTTCCGTATAAATGTACATGCTGAACTCGAGTTAACAAATACAATTATGATAAAACCTACTGTTTTGGAATTATCGACCAGAAAAAAAATTGGATTTTATCGCTGTCATTCGCCCACCATTACCGGCTTTGTGTAATTAAATTCACCGCGGATCAGTAGCGCAATCATAACTTTTTGGCCTATTTACTGCTTTCACTGCTCTTACTCGTCGAAAATTACTGCGCACTATCGTAAAGCAATGACAAGGTTTAGTGTTAGGGTTTTCTTTTTGTTCTTATATATATATATATATATATATATAGGGTTAGGGTTTCAGTAACCCCGATATAATTTTCTCTTTCTTGACTTCGTTACTATTTTCTACCTCAGTTTTCGACAAATAAACCATATTTTCCGCTAGACAATTAACTTCATAGGACAGGCACTTTTTGTTTATGTTGTGGATTCCGGTACCAATAAATAACAAACGCCAAAAATGAATATAGGAAAATAATGTATTAACGTAATAATACAAACTGGTAATGCAGGTTAGTAGTTCCAGGAATACGGGTTAGTAGCAAAATATCTATACAGTCTTTGGTATTGTAGTATCGCTGTATGACTTCTTACTGAGTCTACGTGCTCGCTCACTGTGACTCTTGATCGCTACGTTCGTTCGGTCTGTCTGTTACCTTCACCCTCTGTTGCTATCGTCTTGTCTCTCGGGTCTTCCCGTAGCAGTAGTATATGTATATACTGGGTGAGTCCATTTGTGTAAAAAGGGGAGAACCCCTCAACAAAACCCCCCTCCTTTTATCCCTTTTTGGGAAGAGATAATATCTTTTCCTTTTTATGATCGATAATCAGAGGCTTTGTTTTTTTTGCTTTCCCTGCTAATCCTTCTAAATTCTGACCTCTTCTTGTTTATTGTCCATTGAATCTCTTAATAAATTTTGTCTTTTTGTTCCATCGAATCATCCTTTTCAGCGGGTGATTTGTCTGGCTCTTCAACCCGTCTTTTTGGTATTTGGTCATTATGTCTTCTGTGGGTAAAAATTTTTTACATCCTTGTATTGTGTACATCACGTTTCCTAGTCTGTTAATTATTTTTTTCAAAGTTTTTATTTTTGTTCCTTTCTCTATGGTAAATCAAACGACATGTTCGATTCTTTTAAATACTGGTTGGACGTTTTCTTTTAATTCAATTCTGGCTGCAAACTTTGTTGCATTGTCCCAATTCCGCTCGAAAATATCTCGGAAATTGATTATTTAATTCTTCCTTTAACTTTGTCGCTTCTGATGGTTGGCATGAATCTTTTACAAAAAAAAGTGAATCCCAATCCCATACGTCGAACTTGTGATCCAGATTTTCTGTATCTTTCATTACGAATATTTTGAAATAGTTTTCCCTTGAAATTTTACATTTAGGATTACTTCTCCTTCGAATTTTATACGCTTTTTGCTATAACAGACTTAGCAATTTTTTTGTGTATGTAACATTGTTGGTCTATTAAGCTTTCTCCATGTTTGTAGGTTAATTATCGTCAGATCTGACCCTGAATCTAGTTGCAATTTTATCTTTTTATTTTGATTTTAAGTTCCACATATTCCCTTATGTTAGTATTGTCTTCGTCATGCATTCTAGTAGCTCTTATCCTACTAGTAGATTTTCTGTTCCTATTGGGATGCCTTGTTCCTATTTTTCCAAACAGAAGACAGTTTTTATATTTAAAACGACAATCCTTATTCCATTGTAGTCCTCCATCGATAACATGCAGATGGGGGGGGGCATATTTGCTTTGATTTTCGTCATTATTTGCATCTGAACGTTGTACTTTTTTCATTATTATAGAAATTTATTTTTAGCTTTCCGGGGGAATATCTTGTAAATTTTTTTTAACCTAACTTTTGTTTTTATTTTACGTATATATATCCTTCGAGTCTTTTTAATATACTCAGACATTTTTATTAGAAATCAGTCTTCCGATAGTTTTTGGGTAGTGTTGATCCAGGTTCATTTTGCAGTTTTGAAAGCATTCTTTTGCGCATTTCACTATCCTTTGCTTTAGACTAACCCTTGTACAAAAATTTGACACTTGAAATTGTCCTTCTAGAATTCTTACAACTTTTTAGTTGTCGCAATGTTTATTTACGATTGCGAACGTGGAATAGTCCTCATTTTCATCCTTTTGGGAAAGGTTAAGACATTTCTCCACCTTTTTGTGAAAAAGTGACGTTTTCGGGCTGAAAAAAAACTCCGTCAGGCATGTAACATGCTTCATCAAACGTTAAATCATTTGTCTTCTTTGGCAAAATGTAATCCACGAATTATTGTGTATTCGCCCGTTCCAATTTCCTGAAATAATAGTCGTAAAGTTCTTTGCTTCCTTCCATTTTTTTACAATCGATGTTGAAAATGTTTCTTTTGACGTCTGAAAAATCAGTCCCCGAAATTTTATCTTCTTCTTGGGAGCCTATTTGAATATTTTCTATCGTGTTCCATAATGCGTCTTGGGAAAAACATTCCTCGCCTCTTTTTTAAATATTTTGTTGTTGTGTATTTCTTCGCTACTTTTTTTCAATTTTTCCTGGAAAAAGTATTTGTCTTTCTTCATTTTGCATTTGTCTTTCATGATTTTCCTTCTACGTTTGTAGTAATATTTTTTTCATTCTTTCTTGGAATTGGAATTTTTGTTCATTTTGTCTTTCTTGAAGTTGTATTTGCTGTTCATTTTTTATATTTTATATAAGTTCTATATAAATATATATTTTAAAAAATTCCATTTATAAGATTTCTTATTCAAAAATGTGACGAAATTTTATTATTTTAATCCTCGTAACTCTTTGTTACCCAGTTATTTGGATATCTTTTAAATTTAATTTTTCTCAAAATGAAAAAATGTCCTTTTTTGTAATTCTAAATTTTGTCAATATAAGCTGTTGTGGTGAGAAGAAAAAAAATTTTACTTTCCGTGTTTAAAAATAATTAATCAACACATCAGTTTTTGTGGTCGGCAAAAAATTTTTTTTTTTCTCTTCCTGTGGAAAAACGTTTCCTCGTCCCAAGTTGACGAGGGAAACTAAAATTTTTTTGTTCAGATTAAATAATTGGTATCCTCGATACCAAGTTGTTGTTAAAACGACGAGAGAATTTTTTTTTTTTTCTTCCGTTTGAGTTCGAAATCCTTTGCAGTTTACAATTGGGAAAAAATTTTTTCCTTTTATTTTATTCAAAATCACTGCTATTGAGAAACTTTTCTGTTATAGTTATCAATTTAAAAACAAAAAAAATTTGTTAATGAATGAGCATATATAAAAAAAAATGTCGAAAACTTTCAAAATGTTTCAGCGCCAAAAAATAAAATTTCTTAAGACCAAAGGATTTTATCAAAAAATCAATATATATACTTTCAGTAGAAATCGGGGATGTAACAGTAAGAGATAGATCATTATCGACCATCATAAAGACTGAAAAAAACAAAATTGACAAAGATTATTGTTTAAGGTTGACGGACACGCATGTCTTAATTAGTTTTTTTGTTTTTTTTTTTTTGAATTGGTCAAACCCAAACTCAAACAAAAACATTATTTACAATCATTATGAGTCTTTTTTGGCGAATAGAATTTTTTTATAAACAATTGTCTTGTAAATGGAATTTTTAAAACATTCTGATGTAAAAAAAAGAAAAAGTGTATAAGATAATAAGAAATATATATATAAAAAAAAAATGGATGTTTGTTTTATATGATGAAAATGACATAAGAAATCCATGTTTCCATATATAAAGGAAAACACAAACACACACACACACACACACACACAATTAACACACACACACACATTTCAAAATTTTCCACCTTTTGAATTTTTAACCTTTAAGTCACTCCACGGAATCGCTAAAACATAGAGCATAGTCTGATGAAAAGACGCCAAAGTTTATGAAAACAAAATTTTATCGTCAAAATGCTTATTTTTTATGAAGAGGATAGACTAAATTTTTTTTAATTATTTTTAAAAATTTTTCCATCTTTTAGAATATTCTAAATTTTGATTTAAAAAACCTTGTTTCTCTTTGTCGCAACAAGGGGTAGTAAATAACATAGATAATTTTAGCGCGTTTTTTTGTATTTACACACATTAATTTGGAAAATCTTGCAAAAATAAAAAATAATTGTCAGATGTTAATGAAACTTTCAGAAACTATTCACAGATGATCGAAATTATTATAAATATTTTTTTTTATTAAAGGCATGGCAAAAATATTTTTTTATATTTATTAACACCCCCATAACTAATTTTATGAAAAACTCTAGAAATTCGAGACCATCGGTTTTAGTGATTACAATAGTTAAAAGTACAAGGCTTTGAAGAATGCAAATCATGTTTTTTTTTTTTTTTTTTTTTCATGTACCTGAAAATTTTTGTGAATTGTAACATACAAAACTCAATAAAACAAATATATTATTTAGTTTCAAATGCTTTTATTTGTTTTGTTTTTATGAATATGGACAATATTTTCTGAAAGCAAAAAATTTTTTCAATGAAAATTGAATTTTTAATACAATTATTTCTTATTTCTTTAATTTTAAAAAGATTTTTTAAAAATTTTTAAATTGAATTTTTAAAAATATTTTAACATTAGTTAAAAGCAACATCAACCTTTCAAAATGTCCGTGTGAGATTGTCATTGTCTAGCGCTTTGAAAATTGTATAATTTGGACCAATCAGATTAGCCATGGTAATTAAGAAATGTAATTTTTGTGTTTATAGTCGGACAGTAATTATCAAGTACGGAAGACCAACCAGAATACAATTTAGTTGCATTATTTGAGTTCAGCATTGTTCTCCGCTGTTAAGGCCTTTACTTTTAGCGAAACACGTATGGAGAAGTTAATTTGAGTTTTCAATTTCAACTGAGAAGGGTACCTACAAATAACAGTATCATCTTATGAAATTTAACTACTGCTAAACTTTTTTTCTTTATATGATCTTATTTTTATATTAATCTCAGTTATGACATTTTTCATAAATGAAATATCAAAATTAATAATAAAATGAATGGAAATACAAATAACACAGTAAAATGTAATAAATGTACATAAAATTATAGTATTTTATGTAATAAATGATAAAATTTCATAAGAAAGGTACCTAAATTAATTAGATACCTTTTTCTTATGAAATTTAATCTCACTATTAACAGTCTTATTTTTTTAATTTCTTTATATTTTCCATAAAAAGCATCGTAAACGTAAAAATGAAAGCTAAGTACAAAAAAAAAAAAAAATAAAAAAAAAAAAAAATTAGAGCGCTGAAAGTTTTCCTTAAAAAGTAACATTTTAAATAATTTGTTCACTTAAATAATTTCACTTCCTTCCATCCGTAGAAAGAATTACCCTCCCGTAAGTTATCTAAACGTCATGAATGTGCCTTTCGTCAATCGTCAAGCGACGCGAAAGGTTATGACCTGCTTTGTTTTATTTTCAAATTACATTTTTTCGGCGCAGAAGCTAAAAAGCTTGGTTCAAAATATTTTAAATAAACAGTATAATATCTGTTTTTATTAAAATCAGTTTTGAAAAATGATAATTGATTTTTAAAAGAATATCAAAGTAAGATTTTAATCTTTTTTATCAAATCGAAAAAATGATTGAAAATGATTGATTATCTGTCCTTTTTTTTTGACCAAAAAAAAAAATAATATTTTTAACGAAAATTTCAGACGTGCTAGGTACGATTAAAAATGTAAAAAAAACCCCCAAAAATACTTTGATCTTTCCTCTTTAATAATAATATGAACATTAGACGATAAAATTTTGTTTTCGTCAAGTTCGGCGTCTTTTTTCATCATGGTATGCTCTTTTGTTTACATTTTCGTGGGTGAGTTGTCCCCCTTTCATTCTCAAGATGTGTCTTAATCGTGTTTTCAAATTGATTTTGAAAAAAACAACTGTGTTTTTCCCATTTTCGGCGCCGTTAGAACCACCAAAAGGTAATTTTATGTAGTCCTGTGAAGTTTTGTTGAAATCGGCTAAAAATGTAGGAAATTCGATCCAACATATAAACGTTACACACACACACACACACACACACACACACACACACACACACACACACACACACACACACAAAACCTAATTTTATAATAAGATATTTATCCTTTATAGAACCTTCGAAATGTTTCTCTTATGTTAACAGTAGGCTCCAAATTAATATAGGAAATTTGAAATTTCTACGGTTAAAACTTTAATATGAAATTCTTGCAAAAATCAGATGATTGTCTGATTTGAATGAAACTTTCAGGACTTATTCACAAATTAATGAAATTATTTTAGAAACTTTCTTTTAGAAAACCTTGATAAAAACATTTTAATTTATATTTTTAAATCTTTAAATTCTGTATTTTGTAATGGCTAGATGATAGTCAAGTAAAATCTATATTTACTACTAGTAATTCACTTGTAATTTTCTTACATTTCCTCAACAAACGTCTTCGAAAGTAAAACTATAAAGCCAAAGTACCTAGAAATCAGATTACTTACTGATATAATGGAATATACGTACACCTGTGTTCCCCCTCACTGGAGTGTGATTGGCTGGTGTCCGTCATAAATATCGACGGACGTGTAGAAGAGAGAGAAGAGAAAGCCTTAGTCTGAGAGCTAAGTCTATAACGACGCCCATTGGACTACGCCATTGATCTACACTTCTTACCTGCGACTACGATGCGTACCAGTCGATTACTGCTACCGTATTCTACTTGGTTATAGTAGCCCAAACCACTTAGCTACTTCGTTCAAATATATCCCTTTCCGGGACATATCACTTACAATGATATAAAAAAGGCGTTAACGTTAAATTAGTCAAGTAATTTTTACAAATAAAAAGTTTTACAGTTTACTTAAGAAGGCTAAAAGCAATCAATAAATCTGTCAACACCTACCTCCGTGTTAAAAATAAAAAAATATACTTTTTTGAAACTTTATTTGAGGAATATTAATCTGATTTGAAACAGTTTCATTTTAAAAAACAAAATACATTTTTATAACTTGACTAACAGACGGAACTTAATTTTTTTATGGTGGCATATCTGTAAAAAATACTTGAGGAATATAATTTTGACTACTCAGTAATCTTAAAAAAATTAAGAACATATTCTCTGTAAACTATTTTAATGAATTAAATTAATTAATGTATACGAGATTCCTCCTCGGATTTCGGGGAGCACGGGCTGCCTTTTCTGAATGCTAGTTTGGACAGATACTCAGTGCTTCCTCTGACGAAAATGACCGGGGGTTCGATGGAGTTTTGAGACCATGATTGATAGGAAGGCCTTCATCTCCATCCCGAACTATCTGGATGTAGACGGCCAGAAAATGCCGATAATCGTCACCGGGCGTAGAAATATCAAATGCTGGAAATGTGGTCAGACTTGTTTTACCTGTCCTTGTTCCTGCACAGAGAAGAAGCCTCAACACTCTGGCCCCAACCAAATCCTCCCTTGGTCGAGTCTTTTAAGTGTCTCGCCTGTAATGCGCATGCCAATTTTATCAGGACCGGTGTGGATAATCCCCGGTTGGGTTTTGACTTTTTTCCCCCATTCGCCGAGGAGCTTTTTTTCGCCGCTTTCTGCTATTTGCGAAGAAGTTTGCTTCACGTCAGGTCGTTTTGTTGGGCAAAAGGGGAGCTCTTATAAATTTACGGGACCTCGTTTTTAGTTTGCAACAACAAAAACAGGCAAAGGCAAAGGCACAAACATCCCCACTCCCTTAGCAGCTCCAAGGGCGTTTCTACGACCAGCTATTCCGAAAGACTCAATGAATATAACCATCCCACGAAAAAAAAAAAAAATACAAAAATTGAAAAAAATCACTTTATTTTAGAAACGGCTATTAAGCTGAAAAATTTAGTGGCTCATCTTCGGCTCCAGTATCTTCAAAAAACAGCAAATATATGGCTCCACCTCCTATAACAAAAAAAATACTGCCTCCCATCCCTTCCAAAATGACTACCCTCAAGAAGGCTCCCAAACCCAAATACTTAGCCCAGAAAAAACCTACCCCCTCCCATTCCCCTAACCCATCCCCTGTCCAAACTCCCATCAGCTCCCCACAAAAAAAAAAAACAGAAAAACAAAAAAGATAAAGAAGTCAACGGACAAGATAGAATCAGTAACTAAGAAAAAGATCACCAAAACCTAGTTTTAATACCGGAGAAGATGTTTGCAAAATATCGAAAGTACAAGAAGAAAGGTTAGTGACACTAGTTAAAAATTTCAGACTTGAAACCTCTTTTAAAACTTTAAAAAATCAATAATTTAGAAACTTAAAAAATTTCCAAACGCAAAGAGGATTTTAACCGTCATGAGAGGGCTGGTGCTCCTGGCCAATAGATATGGTCCATGATAACGGAGGCAAATAATGTCTTTGGCATGTTTCCTCCTTTAGCATGTTTTCATAATGCTAATGTTCGAAAAATTGGTTCTGGGAGGCTCCCACATTTCGTTCACCCCTCCCTTTAAAACTTACGTTCCCATTGGACAGAGGCGGCCTGTCTCCTGATGGCACCATCAGGACTGAGATGGGTACAGGATCGTTGGGAGAGGCCGTCGGTGTCCTTACCCCGGCCATGTTCAATGCAGGAGGACAACCCTAATCGATTTGATAAATGTCTCTCTGGTTAGCTAGTCTGAATGCCCGAGGCCTAAGTCAGAGTCTCGTAGGGCGAGTCTCCCTTGTGACCTTCAGCGTCTCGGGGTGAATATATTTTATGTGCAAGAGACCCGTTTTTCTTCACGCGATTATGAAGGCATTCTGTCTAGCAGGTTATCCCTCTATTCAGCATGTTTTGATAGACGCTTTTGAGGTGTCTTGCACGACTGGTAAGCAAGTCTTTGAAGTTTGCGTGTTTTGTCTTCGCAGATCCGGCAGGTAGACTTTGCGTGCTGGATGTTTGTAATAAAGGATAAAAAACTTCGTCTCATTGGGGTTTATGCGCCCAATGTCCATGCTCAAAAAAAAAATTGTTTTCGGCAGATCGAGCCGTTTTTGGCGACATCTCGTCGGGTAGTTTTAGAAAGGGATTGAATGCCGACCTTGACCCCGACATGGATCGTATAAATGTCAAATTCGGGTAAGAATTTAGCGGGACGTGAAACCATTTCAGGACTTTATCGACAAGTTTGATCTTGTCGATAATTACCAAAATGAACACAAAATAAGGAAATAGTGTGATGCTGACTAATTGTGGCGGCTCTTCTACAAGCAAATACCTCGTTCTAGCTACTTACTAACAGTTTTAGACAAAGAGAGTCGATGTAGGGTTCTTAATGTGTCCAAGTTTCCACTACATTGTTTATTCGGATCATAGGCTTGTCCGGGTCCGTGTAAACTTAGATAAGCCTAATGTTAAGATGGCTGGCTACTGGAAATTAAACTGCTCATTATTTGGTGAGCAAGATTTCTGGGACCAGCTGCTACTCATGATACAGAGGGAACTGACGGAGGCCATGGTTAGGAATACCTGGTGGGACAAATTAAAATCTAAAATCAGAACGTTTGCTGCCGATTATAGTTGTCGACTCAATCTAGGTAGATTAGCGGCGAAAACGGTTTGTGAGCAAAAGGTAGATCGGGCAATTAAATCCCGTGATAGTGGGGAAATAGCTTTAGCTAAGGCAGAGTTGGCTTCCTTGCTTATCAAGAAGGATCAAGCTCTGGTAGTTAGGGCTAGGTTAAAAAGAATGTCCTTTGAGGCAATGAATATGGCCGCGGAATTGCGTGCAAAGGAAAGTCTGACCAAGGGATGGATCTTGAATTTGGTATATCGCGTGCGTCACATTGCCGGATAATCGGACCGTGACTACAAACGCGGGATATGTGAGGCTTTTCAAAGATTACTTTCAGGAACTTTTTCCCAGGGAGCCCGGTCTGAGCCCTGCTCCTGCCGACGCCTATTTAGCCGACTTTCCCTGACATGAGGCAGCTGAAGCGGCTGGGTCGAGGGTCCCATCATAGAGTCGGAAATCTGGGAAGCGCTGAAGCAGGTTGGCCTGGATAAATCTCCGGGATTAGATGGTCTTCCCTACGAAGTTTGCTTGAGGCAGTCGCCCGTTTTTGTTCCTTTGCTGGAACTGATTTACAACAGCTAGATGAAGTTTGGGTCTATACCTCAACGCTTCACCAGGGGTGTAAAACAAGTTGCTACGCAAGAACATGAACGGTTCTAAGGGTTAGATAACTTTCGCCCTTTAACCATGTTAAATAAAGAGTTAAAGATTTTGGCAAAGATCTTAGCCAACCGTTTGCAGCTTGTCCTCTCTAGTCTGATTGACTCAAACAGACTTGTGCTGTGAAGGGCATGACTATTCAGGACATCCTTCATATGGTCCGCTTGATCATCGACAGTGATCGACAGTGAAACCGCGCTGATCAATTTAGATCAGTCCAAGGCCTTCGATTAGGTTGACCATCGTTTCCTGGAACGCTGAACCTTTCGGCGGCCGGTTTCGGGCTTTCCTTTCGCATCTGGATCCGAAATCATGTATGCGACTCCCTAGCCTGGGTGCACTGATCGAAATGTCTCGTTCCATTCGTCAAGATTGTCCGCTTTCGCCTATGAAAACACTTGATTGGAACTTTCCTGTGGACGGATGGGCCGGTCAACATACTCGGCATCTGGTTCGGTCCTGATATCCAGCTGAATATGAATTGGTCGGAGGTACAAGGGAAGGTCGAGATCGCAGTTAATCTGTGGTCTCGGAGGAATCTGTCCTTGAAGGGGAAGGCGGAAGTATGTGTTTCATACATCTATCCGATTCGCCTTTACCGACTCTCTGTACTATCACTTCTGTATGCCACACTAATATCATTAGTAAGGCTCTTGTTCTCCTTCTTGTGTGGAGGCAAGGCCACTAGGGTATCTCGGGAGATCTGTTGCCTTCATCCATTTGAAGGCGGTCTGGGTATGCCTAGCATTGAGATTCGTCAATATATGCTTCGCATCGCGTTCCTAGATCGAATGTGTCGCGAGTCAGATGAGGAGGGCGCTTTCTGGAAGGAAGACGCCTGTAAGAACTTCCCATCCCTGAGAAGTGTGCACTCGTGTGAGGAGGAGGCTGACTGTATACCCCAATCTGAATGCTCCTTTACCGTGAATGTCGCCTTGCTCTGAAACGCCTCTTATGGGCGTCGGATGGCCTCCCCAACGTCCAGGCGTTGTCTCGAAGGGCATTCGTTGTCTCGAAAGTGTTAGTCAGGGGGTCCGTTCGTGATGAGCTGATTGACGAGCTCGGTCTTACAAAGCAGGAGGCTCGCTCAATATGGCATTGGGCGCCCAGGTTGAAATGTCTCAATAACGATGAGACATCACTCCCTTGGCTGATTTGTGGGACCCTCTGGGTCACCAAAAGACTTTGTTCAGTGGGCTTGGAGAAATCTCCAAACTGCCGTCGCTGTGGTGAGGGAAGTCGAGACCTTGGTCACGCCTTTTTTCATTGCAGGATGGTAGCACTGTTGTGCAGGTTTGTTGAAGGCCTCATGGTTCGCATGCTGCAGGGAAAGTTTTTTGTCCTTGAGGCCACTTCTGTTTGTAGCAATGTGGCATCAACGTTGACGAAGGCAGAACAATATGTGCTTGCTAGATGTTATGAGAGTCGGGATTTGGACGACACGTCAGAAGGGATTCTATGGAAGCGAGAAGCTCACTTCTTCCCAATTGATCTTGTACTTTAAGCATCAGATTAAAGTCAAGATTAGGACGGAAAAGTGGCGGTTCACTTCATCAGAATTTGGCAAAAGGTGGGTGAATATTGCGCGATTGTGTCGAGTGAAAGGGGATGACCTGGAAAGGCATTTCGATGCCGGTCAGGCATCAGGATATTGTTCTTCCTGGGTTGAACATAGGCAAACCATCCCTAAATTAGGCTAGTTTTAGGTTTGTTTTTGAATCTTTCTTTTTTCAGTTAACTTAGCTAGGGTATATATGCTCATCGGCCCTTTTTATTTCTGTCCCTATTTTCCTTTAGTTTAATTCCCCATCTCCTCCCTCGTTAGGTGGTCAGTGAGGTCAGTTCTCTGCTTGATGCGGGGTGCCTTTCGTTTCGCGTGTGTGTTTTCGTATTTGTTGTTGTGTCTGAATGCGTGCGTGTCTGTGAGTGCTTGGGATGAATGAATGTTTTATACTATTATAATCCCGCATCGATTTCGTCCAGTTAACTGATGTTTCTGCCATATTTAAGTATTGTGGTGGGGGGTTTATTACTAACATGATTTTGTTTAGTTTTTTGTAAATAGGTTATATTCATATTGTATATACTCATTGGGGATTTTTTTAAATTGTTGTTTTATTCCTCTTCCCTCCGCAGGCAATGAATTGTACATATGGGGACTATTTAGGATTTTCATAAAGACAATGAGGTATTATGATGGATGTAGTAAGAAAGGTAGGTAAGAATGTGTTGTTTTGGTGTTAGGAATATTGTTTGTATGTTTGGATCAATGTTTGTGGCTAGCTAAGTTTAAAGTTAAAACAGATGAAGACCTTTTCCCCATCCCCATTTTGGTCTTGTGCCACATTTTGTACTATAGTACAAATAAATACTGTGACAGCAACATAATTGCCTACTTAAAACTACATCACATATTCTGAGGCTAAAAGTTACCTATTAACATAATCTGAGCTTCCAGAACATTCACTCACTAAAGTCATCCACACAGCAGCTTTCATTCATTCCTGCAAGTGAATTAACATCCAAATCCCCCATTCTCACAAGTAGAGGAAAATGGAAGAGTTTTAAACAATTTGAGTAAAGCCAAGGATGATGACGGGTGTTTAAAATTACTGAAGAGTTATTTAGAGTCTACAATGCTGTAGACTCATAATGACAGCATATGTAAGAAAGACCCATAACAGTGACAAATATGTTATATACTTTGGCTGAAGGATGCTAGATTTTGATGCCCTATAAGTAAATCCAGCATTGTGTCAGAGAAAACTATGGAAACCCAGCAATGCCTAAACTGCAAGACATAAATACAACCTGATTGAGACTACTAATTCAAAATGGAATAATGCTGAGAGAAGCACTAGTGACATTGGTGAATAAGATCATTCCAAGGAAAATGAGATGCAAAAGATTGTATGACAGATGAAATTCTAGAGATGATGAAAAAACAACAACAAATAGTGCCAATGAATGGACAAAGGTCTAGTACTCCACAAAAATTAGAAACAAGTGTAGGTAGACTGAAGAGGAATGGTAATAGTAATTAGCCGTTTCCTTATAAGGAAACATTTGCTATTCATTAACCGAGCAACCAGTACTACTTTGGTTGAAATTTATAAAATCTTTCTCTTAAAATGATTTTTTAGGAAAATAGGTTTCTCAAGTCATTTTGCTCTTATTGCACCTTCCAGAATTGATGAGGATTTCCTTCCTAAACTTTTGTTTGAAATGACATGGAATGTCAACATTTTGAGCTCATTAATAGGCTGTATGAAATTAAATAAAGGAACTCTGATAAAAGAAATGGAAAAAATACTCCAAAGATGGAGAAGTCTTTCATGATGAGAGAAAGCTAAAACCAGGGTTTTAAGGAGCCCTCCCAAAAGGAGTGTGCTCCTGGAACGCGTTCCTTTTTGCCACACCCATTTCCTTGGTTTTTCTTTAAATATTTCCTTGTTTTTCTAAAAACTAAATTAAAATTACATAGTCTGTGAATTTAAAATGTAAAGCTTAATTTGCCCTTTGTTATTTTCATCTCTTCACAATTTGTCTCAAATGTGACAATTTTTTTCTTCATGATGTTGGATAGGCTCTTCTAAATCATGGAGTCTTCTAAGTCTTTTCTAATAAGAAAAAAAGAGTAAATATTTAGAAAAACAGTTTTTGAAACAGCACACCAAACAAAAGTATTGTTCTACTGTAAAAACTGCTTAAGACTAATTAACACGAGATGTCAGAAACTTCTGCACTATTATATGTATGATATATTTCTAATATATTTCACTAACATCTGTATAATATATTAGCACAGATTTATATAGCATTAAATGTAAAAGGTTTGAATTTAATGGAAATTTTGTATTATCAAAGGTCAAATGAACTTGACCATTTTTCAACCAACTCAGTTCCATAGATTTAAAAAAAAAGTCAAATCTGTGTTTAATGAATTTTAATATTTTGCTCAGTTTAAAGGTTCTTTCAGTAGTCATAAAGACTGTTGGTTTTCATTGAAGATAAAGAAGTGAGACTGATTAAAGATTTATTCACTAAGTTGGATGATGGTGTATCTCCAGCTTTTCCAAGGTGAATAACAATAATATCAGTTAATAATTTCTTATTAATTTGAAGTGGCATATTCAGAGGTTCCATATATCAAAGCTTCCAGAGTATGAGAAAGCTTTAGCCAAAAAAAGGGTAAAGTCTTCACTTGATGAGAATTCTGGTGCACCTAAGCAGGCTAAAATCAATGATATGATTTCCATTTTATCTTCAAAGGTTACCCAGACAGGGGTAAATGACAGGATCAATGAATTGATTCCTGACCTCTTGACTCCATTTCACCTTTGTTCAGGAAATGAATTTAATTGAATACCTGCAGCCTATATAAGACCTCTTTTACCCTTTCCTCCATAAAAGTTTTAGATGATGAGGTCCTTGAAAGCTATCTTTACTGAAATGGATTATGTATGTGTCACCTGTGACTGTTGGTCAGTTGCCAACAAAAGGTATGACAGTCAACTATTTAGATGAAGGCTTGAACAGGAAGTCAATGGTTCCAGGCTGTTCTAAAGTGAGTGGCAGTCATACATATGATGTTCTGTCCAAAATCATTGAAAATACACTAAAGGAGAACTGTGTCTACAATAAGTGTGAGTGTAGTAATGGACAATATCAGCAACTTTGTGAAGGCTTTCAAAGAATCTGCTGCTACTGAGGTTTCTAATGAAGAAGACCTTGATTCAATCATGATTAAAAGTGCAGGGGAGATGTTAGGTGAGACGTTTGACACTGAAGAGGTTTACCATCTTCCTTCTCACTACTGCTGTGTATAACACACAATTTAATTTCCACTAAAAATGCAGTTGCATCTTTTGGAAATGCAGTGTACAAAAGATTATTGGTCCACAATGGCCAAAATGCCAAACTGTATGGAATAAGCAATACTGGTCCACACAGATGGTGAATGAAGTAAGGTAAAAATGCAGGGGATTGCTCTTTAAAGTCACATTTATAACCAGGTAAAACAGTGTTTATGAGGTGCTCAAGTGGTTCCATAAATTTTTAAAAGAAAGTGAATACAACTGAAACCCTCTAATGGACATATTTGAACTTGAAAAGTTTGAAGAAGATGAAGTTCTTTATATGTCCTGTATGAGTTATGAAGCCATTTGAAAATTCTCCTTAAAAAGGTTAATACACTAATATGCTCAATAGCATCCATTGAGAGACTTTTCAGCTTTGGAGAAGATATTTTTTCAGAAAAAAATATACCATGTTTCAAAGATTAAAATTTTGAAGAACTTTTGATAAAGTTGAACTATAATTTAACAAAATAAAATTTCACAATACTGAATTTGATTCTTGTTGTAGTTTGTAGTTAGTAAGTAAGTATGCCTCCTCTGCCACTATGTCTCCCTAATAAGTTAAGGAGACAAAACCATTTTTTTTTCAGTAGTATCCATGCACTAAAAAAAAAATTGATCATACCTGTAAACTACAAATTTTGCTTTTAATTTTTCTTGCTTTTGATGGAACTTAATTTTGAATAGGACATTTAAAAGTATACTGTTAGAATGTATCAATGCAGCAGGAAAAGGAGTGTGATCAATTTTTATAAAAGGACCAAGGAGGGGATTGCACTCCATTTTGGAGGATAGGAGTGGGATACACTCTAGTTGAGGAGTGCATAAAGCTTGAATACACAGGCTCTGATCCTATAAAACTAAATATCAATCTCAAAATATAATGAAAACAAATATTTCAGATAAGCAAAAATACTCTTATATTCAACTTCATAATCTATAAAGAAAAATGAGGAACTATCTCTCAGTTACTTGATTCCCATAACCAAATATTTAAGAAACTTAGGCAAATCACACAACATTATATTCAATGAGTCTTGTACATTAAGGTTGCTTTAGTAGTTTGTTACATAACCGAGTGGTTAAAATATTAGTTTTGTATATGGGAGAATTTTTCCTATACTGATATTCCATAATTTTAACTTTGTGCCAACATTGGCATTATTCAATGTCTACTGGGTAATCCTCAAAATTTGTAAATGTCAATGTTCTTGGGATCAATAATTTTTATACCTATTCATTTATAAGCTAATAAAAAACGTATGAATATTATATTTAGCTAGGATGTTATAACACAGAAGACAGAAAAGAATTTATTTGCAAAATGACAAAATAAAAGAGATACCATAAACTCTCTTATAGATAAATATCTTCATAGAACTATTTTAAAATTATGGCAAGTTAATTGACTTGTTAAACTTGAAAAATATCTCCTAAATGTCAATAGTGAGTATAAAATGCAAACAATTATCACAGTAGCGCACTATTAGGTTATCAGAAATATTTTTCCGGTGGATAAATAAGTAAAGGTTTATTGTAAAAACCCATACAATAAGAATAAAGGTAATGGTTATGCACAAGGACATCGCAAGTCAATCCAGTTGACCTGTTAAGAGTTCAATGCACAAAAAAAACATTCTTTCAAGCCCCCATGTGATCAAGAAATGAAAGCCAACTTTATTGCTAAAAGTTAATTTTTATTAATATCAACCTGGCTTGTGAAATTCAATTTCTTTTCAACATCAATTCATCTAGTGACAAATTCAACAAAGACAAGATTCAGAAACCAACTCACTCAATATCTTAACAACATATAGGAAATCATAACTATATCAGTCGAAGCGAGACAACTCTACAGTAAGTCAGCAATCTATTTCATTCAATTTCACCATCAACATAAACTGTTTAATTCCTTACCAGATCTACAACATGACACCTTTTATATTACCCTTGATCACACAACCAAGAACAACAACTTTATTATATTGTGTGTACTTGTTGTCATATAAAAATATTTTCTGTTAAAACGAATATCTGCTTATTTGATGATTTCTCTTGTTGTTGTTGTCTTTGTTGCATTTAATTTAGTAAAAATAGTAGGTCAGCTTATTTTGTATTTGTTACCAGTACAGATTGGCTAACCCACAACAAACTCTTCAGCACTTCCACCTCATTTCTCATTACCGTATAGTCATACAAAATGCAGAAATGATTTTATGGTTTTTGAAAACAAAGACATTTTGAAAAGTTTTACTTTTATATGGCTACTTTGATCAAAGTAAGTAAAATAGATTAAAATATTTTTTCCAGGTAAAAAAAATATATGAATGCACACATACACACAATTCCACATTTTCAGTATCATAACAGTTTAGTCAGGTAGACACACTACACATTTGCATGCATACAACATGTATTGCATAGACTTGGACATCATCATCATCATATTATTATTAATATTTACTGGGTTTCGCTACTTTGCAAAGATTTAAGCTGATGAAAACTTGGTTTCAAAGTATTCAGTGAATGCAACAATAGAGAAATTGCAATCTAAAGAATTTTGTTTATCATCACTGCTTAAAAATATAGTCAAATGCTTTCTGTGAAAAATATGAAACATGAAGATTTAAATTTATTCAACTTAAAACAAACGTGTGTGGGTGCTGAAAAATTCTCAGCATAATCCATTTCCTAAAATCCAACGAAATAAACAAACATTAAATTTATATTAAAAAATTGGAATAATTTGAAAATGTTATTGTTCAATTTTAATAAATCTGTCGGTCATTGTCAGCAATTAGTGAAAATTGTCAATTACAAATTTCTTCATACTGACATGTCATTGTACTGAAAAGTTCCCAGCTTGACCCACTTCAAATAATCTGAACAAATAAGCAAGCATCAGGTTCTTTTAAAAAAAAAAAATCTCTCTTGGTTAGGCCGAGAACTTTTCAGTACCATTCATGAAACATTATTGGAGTCTACTACTTGTGAATTTAATGCAATTAGAATCCAAAATATACAGCAGAAAGTATCATTACAATTTCCTATGTTCTTTAGACAATTAAACTCTACTTCTTCATATAATTATTGTTACATTTCTGCTAATCCATTTTTAGGTACATAATCTTTAATAAAAAATGGTATAAACATATAGTACACAAAGGAATTGTCCAAATAAAATCTGAAATGTTACTGACTTTTCCCAGAATTACAAACAATATAAATAAGGAATATCATTGTTACATAAATAATATTTAAATAATTTGTTAAATTACTTCTTTCAAAGTGAAAATTCAATTTAAACTTATGCATTCTCCATTCCCTGAACTTTTAACTAAAAATTCAGATTTCTGTAAAATCATTTTCAAGATCAACAGTTTTCTATTAGTCTTTCATACTTACTTCATCATAATTGTTTTCTTAATTCATTACACAGCAATAAATATGATTAAAATAATTCTTTTGTGAAAATTAGTTTCTTAATTTTATATGCATTTCCCTTTCTTGCATTGTCAATCAAATCGTTATATTTGCAAAACAGTGTTTTGGAAAAAGTTTACCGATTTCAATTTCACACATTAGATTATTTTATATATATTTATATATATATATATATATATATATATATGCATACATACATATATATATATATATATATATATATATATATATATATATATATATATATATATATATATATATATATATATATATATATATATATATATATATATATATATATATATATATATATATATATATATATATATACATATATATATATATACATACATATATATATACATACATATATATATATACATACATATATATATATATATATATATATATATATATATATATATATATATATATATATATATATATATATATATATATATATATATATATATATATATATACATATATATATACATACATATATATATATACATATATATATATATATATATATATATATACATATATATATACATATATATATATATATATATATATATATATACATATATATATATATATACATATATATATATATATATACATATATATATATATATATATATATATATATACATATATATATATATATATATATATATATATATATATATATATATATATATATATATATATATATATATATATATATATATATATAAATTCAGATATAAATAAAAAATATATCTGTAAAGGATAATTTGAAAATACAAAAGTAAAATCTTAGCCAACACATATTGTTCTCTGATAGACTTTATCAAAACAAATGTAAGGATTTTATTTTTAAATCAGCTAGACTATAAAGCCAAAACATGAGTTTAAAAAATAAATTTATAATTTAAATTTAAAATTTCAACATCCCCTCTTATTTTTATGCATCAACATAAACATCACTTTAGTCTGAAGTTCTATAAGCCAAAATGTGTTACAATTTTCCACTTTTCACAGATTTTCCTAAAACAACTAATTATGAGTATAAAAACAAAGTAGAATATATAAATATATGTTGAATACAATTTGGCTCTTAGTTATAATTGATTGAGCACTCAGAAAAAGCTGAACTCACTACAACTAACTTGGAAAATGAATTTAATATTTAATTTAAACTAGCACACAGACTTCAGCCATTTTACCAGCCACCGTTCTTCAGCTGTTGTTGTATTTGGTAATCTTCTTGGAATATGAAACTTTCGTTCAATTTAAAGCACTAGGTTGTTTTTATGCCATTTTTTATGCTTATGAAGAAAGTTAACTAGTATGACAACAGATATCTGAAGAAGGTACAATGGCTGAATGGTTTCCTAATCTGAATGAAAAGGTATATATTTAAATAACCTCTCATCTAAAAAATCCCAACTCAGTATATATATAGAACAAAGTAAATGCTTTATCTAGAGTGGAATAACTTTAATCTTCAATTATTTTGGCTTTCAAACTAAACTATGAGAAACTATACTAAAGTATTCCATAGTTTTAAAAAGTTCAATATCAAATGAACTGACAGAGAAAAAATGCTATAAACAATTTTATTGTAGACTATAATTATTGATTAAAACTCATATAATTTGAATACATTTGTAAGTAACCAATAGTGAAATGTTTAATGGAATTGTTTAAAATTGGTTGGAAAATCAACTTCACATCTTATTTTTTAAAATGTGGATGCAATATTTCAGCTTGTACATCCATAGATTATATTGAAATTTGAAACTTCAATTAAATATATATATATATATATATATATATATATACAAAGAGAGATAGTGTTGAGTTAATGCTTCAAGTGTAAAGCATTTTGCATTTGTCACCGCCGAATGCCTCATAAGACACGTACCATATTTTTAAAGTTCAAAAAGAAAAAAAAAAAGAACTGAAAATATCAAAGGGAGGTAACCTCGAAAGATTTATGGTCCTCATGGCTTCCCGTAGTATTAATTCTCTCGTTTTGTTAGGTGTTCGAGACTTGTTAATATTTTCAGAATGTGCACTTAAAAAAAAGTAGTAAAAAAATACTAAAATGCAAGGTTCGGTGTTAGGAGTATTATATGGTAGTTGAATCCTATTTGTTTTCTATCTGAAGAAAAACGATGCGTCAAACAAAACTTGAAGGATTTTTAATGGAGTAGAAGGGGAAGTAAATAACAGTTGTAATTACTGAGTTGCAGTGATAAGCAAAGAATGTCCGAACATAAAAGGCAAAGTAAAAAATGTTATAGTAACTAAATTCGACTACTTAGCAATCAGCAGATTCTGACCTGTCTTGTAGTGATTAAACTGTAATTTACTTTGTAACTTGAAATTGAACAACATTAAAAAAAAACAAAAACAAAAAAAACTACGACGCATATGTTTTTCTTTAAAAATTAAATAAGAAATTGAACGATTGTTTGTTTTTCTTACTATGGTCCTAGGTCCTACCTTCACTTACTGAAGAAATCAATTCAGTTCGTATAGTTAAGTTCATATCTAAAACACTGTAAGGTTTCGAATGGAGAAAAATGATTGTTGATAATTACGTAGGGTTATTTACCTGAAAATAAAAACAATTCGTCTTTGATAATGAGAAAAAATATTTGTTACATTTCGAGAAAAAAAAACAACTGAAAAATCAGTTTAAAATTAAGTCAACCTATTCACGTCAGATTATTAATTTTAATTTTTTCTTGTAGCTTACCGGATAGAATAAGGAAGGTTAACTATTCTTGCTTTTTGATAAGTTTAGAGATATTTTTTTACACATATCAAAGACTCCAAAGTCAAAGTTATTATTTTTTCTTTCTTGATTTTTGTTTTTTTTTTCTGTTCAGAAGAGCCCATTTTATAAAGGAACATAATACTATAGCTACTAAAATATATCGACTAAAACTATGACAAATTTAATGATAATAAAATAGTTTTAAAAGTTTTATTTTTAAAATTTATTCTCATTTTACAAGCGGGATTGAAACGACGGAAAAAACCAAGTCCATAATAAACCTTTGCAAATGTAAGGTGTATTAAGAGTTACTACCCTTGAATCCCCCCCCTATCCTCTACGTATAAAAAGTGATAGGAAAAAATAAAGTCACTTTTCTTCAGATTTATTATTTAAATATATCTTTTTTTTAGTATATTGTTTCTTTAATGTTTTCCATTATACGTAATAAAGATGAAATTCGTCAGGAAAGACCTCGGATACTCGTCTGTATCACTAAATCGACTGCACCTGCTTCCAAAACTGTCTATTGAAAAATAAGTTTTCGTGGGTTTTTTTTCCAAAAAAATGTCATTTAAATGAAAGTTACAATTCTAAAAAAATAACTCTTGCTGCATATACAATTTTACTCTCTGCATAGATTTTTCATGTTAGACATATTTTTAGTGCTATTTTAATTTAAAGGCTTTAAAAATGATGAGTTTACAAACAATAAATGGAAAATATGCTTCAAATTAAAAATGTATTTTATTTTTTCAGTTCAAATTGAACTATTAGAAAATAAAATGATCAGGAACTATTTTTCAAAATATTCTTGTGCACACGTGATTAAAAATATACAATGTGTTAAAAGGCTTGATAGTTCAATAAATTGTGAGCATGTAGTTTTTTTTTCATTTCTTGCTAATCACTTACAAGTCAAATCAGTAGAAATCTGTTTTTCAGGTTAAGAGTAAATATTTTTTTATTTAATGCTTTTACACGAACTTGTCATTTTCTAAGGACTAAATAGTCCTTAGAAGCTTGGGCAAATGTCTCATTTTTTAATTTATGTCACTACCATATTAATTAATGCTTCTTTTAAATGTCATAACAGATGAAGATGAATAATAATGATTTATCTCTCTTTATATTTGTTGCATGAAATGATTGCAAGTGGTGATCTAAATTGACTTCTTAAGAGATATCTGAGATGTAAAAAACAACTATTTCTGAAACATTAAATAAGGTAAGAAAGATAATGACACGTTTTATATTATTCATCTGATTATATAAAAGCTGTCATATTTTCTTATTTAATTTTATGATTTCAGGTTAATTATAATGCATTATATGGTAATTTTACATTGTGGTAAATATTGCAATTTGTCTTATAAACTTAATGTTTGATATAAGAATATCAAATAATAATTTTAGTAACTTGCATAATCATTTAAATTATTAATAGGATAAATGTTTCAGTATTTGCAAAGAAATTTAATTTTAAAACTTTAAAAGTTATTTCTATAATTTAATATTTATAGCTATTTTGTTGTCAAATAAATTTGTTTTTTTTTTTCATTTATTTTAATCTTATTATTCATTAACAATTTTAATAAATCAAATTTAAAATGATACTTGTAGAGGAAGAATAGAGCTCCAAAGAACCAAACACACTACAGTAAAAATATTTTGTATGTTAATTTAAATAACATTGGACACAAATGGATTTATCTGACAATACATAAAATAAAGAATTAATAATTTCTTTAGATTTACATGAAGATTCAAAACTTAGACATTAATAACTAATAATATTTTTAATTATAATTTGAAAGAATTTTAATATTTCAGATGAAAATTATTACACTTTCAATGCATCATATAAAAAAATTTAACTTTGTTATAATCATTTTATTTTCTATAAGAATTCTTATATGTAGTATTATAATTTGAATAATTTACATAATAATGATTTTAGATTACATTTGATTTGAAATCTTTATTTAGGATATTAAAAATTATTTTATGTTTTATGTTAGTTTTATACTTCAGTTAATAATTGAGATACACTAGATAAGTTGTTTTATCTCTTTTTCAAAATATAAACATTGTCTTCTCTTTTTTGCAAACAAAAGCAAATAGTTTTCTTAATAACGGATTAAATTTCATACTTTTTCATAATTCTTTACTTTCTATCATAAGTAAAAGTTATACATTTTAAGTTATACATTGTTCATCTGCATAAACATCATGGCTTGCATACACAGATTTCCAGTTACTTTTTTTTTTGTATTAAATAAAGAAGCAATTTTCTTTTATGTATTTATTCTTTTGTTTTCAAAGAGGGTACAAGGAAGTTTTGTACACTTCTAATAAATAAACATCCATTTTAGAAAGATTTTTCTACTCAACCATTTATGATTTAACACATTATGCATAAACAGTAATGTAAAACTAGTGTTAAAAGGTTTTTCATTATGATAGCATAGGCATCTGAATTTTTCAATTAATCCAAAACTATTCTTTCATTAGGTAAGATGTTATTAAAAATAATTAATAATGAAAGTAATAAGAGAATAATTCAAATATACTTATTTTCAATAAGTTATAAACATTTTTATAAACGCAAAATTTTAACAAATACTGTTACGGTTTTGTGAATAAAATGTAAAAGATTTTTCTCGTAAGTGAATAAAAAAATAATAGAATTAAATGCCATAAACCATTTGCTTTTTGTTGTTTTATATTTGCTGTTTTAATCAAGTTATTATACATTATTAATATATGTTATATGTAAAGTATATCCTTTTTTCTACACAATATTTTTCATAAAAAAATTGTTATTAAAGGTAAAATACTGGAAGATGTATTATAATCTGGTTATTACCTTTCCTGAATTACATTATAAAATTGTTTTATATTATTAGATAAATTACCTTACATCACTTTTCCATTAAGTGTAAACTTAATACACATACTGAAATGTTGACAGAATTTTTAAAAGTATTTTACTGCTTAAATATCAATTTTAATGAATTTATTTTCTGTAGAAGAATTGACAAATGAAACAATTTTTAATTGTTAAAATGATGTTTTCTTAAATTTAAGTAAAATTATCAATTTTTGTTTCTTACTTTACATAAATGACAACAAATACATTGATGTGAAATAGTCAAAAGATATTTATTTGCTTTTGTCTCTTATAAGAATCAAGTTCAAGTCCCGAAAATATTTGGATACGTTTATAAAGAAACTGAAAACTGTAAATTTCAGAACATTGTTACGTCCCTAATAGTGAGACTGATATAAATATATAAATAATATATATATATATGCTATATGATTTTAAAAGGAAAGAATCATGTTAGCAAGAAAAAGTTTAGCAGATTTATTTAAATTGTTTTGTAAGCAATTGATATATATACTTTAGGTAAAATGGTTGTCCCTTAATCGACATCTTTGGTGTAAAGGAGCCAAACCAAAGAGTTTTTTAAATTTGCTTACGCCAGTAGCAACAAATATGTCAGCGGCGAATTTAATTAAAAAGAGAAACTTTTAGTTTTTTTTTTATTTTTAAGGATCTACTGATCCGGGTTATATTTCTTTAATTGCTTAAACTCTTTCCGTTTTCGTATGATGTTGGTAAAAAATTTAAAAAAATTTAATAGGTCCAAGTTCTACTACTTTTTTGTGCCTGCCCAACATTTACCTGTCCCAAATGCTCTTTCAAATTTTCATCTATGTTATTTATTATATTTTCCAAAAAAAAAAAAAAAAAAAAATTATTCCATAATTTGCTGATCTGTTCATTTTGCAGAATTAATTTTTTAAAAATTGTCTTTGCATATTTAGAAAAAATTTAATAGCTGCAGCTGTAAATAATATTTACATTAATTTTTTCCCATGATGCAGTTCGTGTATAGTACTCGATATAGTCATGGCGGCACCCTGCGTGGCGTAAAGTGTCCTATAGCAAAAATAGATCTCTCTATCGGTCTATTACAGGGAAGAAAAAAGTATCTTCTCATTTTCATATTTTAGACAAAAAATATGGATACCTGCTGGATGTCCTAAACTCCCGTAAGTTAATCGACACTTAGAATTTGTTGAAATAAACGTTTAAAATCTTGCTTCTTAAATTGTAAATACTTTACCCAAGAGGAGGAAACCGTTAAAATAATTTTTCTCTTGTCTTAAAGATTTAAATTTTTTTTTAATCAAAAGCATTCTGTTTACTCTTGTTTACGTGAGTTGTTTCAGAACTGTAGGTTTTATTATATAAAGAAATGTGTTTGATGTCTATTTAAATTTTCAATAAATATATATCCTTGTATTTTTAAAAGCAAAGAAAATAAAATTTATTTGTGCAGAGTTTTTAGTTATTTTTTGTTGGGCCTTTTTTTTTTTAAAGTTCGACAGACCGGTTGGTCTGTTTTGATAAATGTAATTTTGATCGTAGCTTTTAAGTTAGAAACTTTATTTTTTTCTTTTAAAACACATTAGACACTTACAAAATTCGCTTATTGTGTTTTTCTGTTACTGAGAGAAGTGTCTGTCGTTTTAGCTTGACCTAAATAGTTTTATGACTAAAACGTCTTTTTTTTTTTAAATTTTGTTTAATGTTTTTGTTATAAATTCAAGTTCTGTGTAAAATTTATTCAATTTTATTTGTATATATATATAAAAACATTAAATATCAATTTTAAATCGTCAACTATACTTTGCTTAAAAATTCTTATCTTTTAATCACGATTTTTTTTATTTTGATCTATTATCAATATAAAGAGGAAAACATCTCATTTAGTTTGCTAGAAGCACGAAAGAAAAAATATTTGTCAACAATATCTAGTAT
Source organism: Acanthosepion pharaonis (assembly GCA_903632075.3). NCBI lineage: Eukaryota > Metazoa > Mollusca > Cephalopoda > Sepiida > Sepiidae > Acanthosepion > Acanthosepion pharaonis. Next base: position 385,937 of record CAHIKZ030001770.1, on the reverse strand, counting down.
TACCGCATGGCCAGTAAAATGTTAATGTTTTTTTGGGGTGTTTTTCTTCTTCATTAGGTCTTTATTTATTTATGATGATCGGCATTATCAAACACATGGTTAAAAAGTTTGACAAATTCAATTAATTTTCAATATGAGATTCGGCTATGCTAAAGTTCTGTTAGTTATATAGATTGATCTTTTTTAGTTTACTTACATTGTTTATGTATCTTATTTTCTAGAAAATCAGTTGTAGAAATTTTAAATATCGTATGTTTCAAGATTATTCATAATGTTCTCGCGTATTAAAAACTTATTTAATATTCATTTATGTTATCGAATAACGTTCATTAAATTTTGTGATATATTTGTAAAAAACACAAAAAACACGTTTTTTTTTTATAAAATGGAGAAAAGTATATTTTAGTGTTCTATTTAATTTCTTGTTATTGTAAATTGTTAAATATTCAATCATTATTTTGATTAATTCATCGCTGGATTTATTGTTTGTAATTTAAAACTTTTGAAGGGAGGTAAATTGTAAAGATTAGTTTCTTTTTTTCGCAGTTCTTGTCAACAATGATCATCAGTTCTCTAATTCTTTTTCTTTTAAATAATCACTTGATAATTGACTTTTAAATTTGATTCGTTTTAATTTTGTTTCAAATATGTCATATTTTCATTTATCGGTTCGTTATGAGATTTATTAATGTCATTTGTATTTAAAAACAATACAAATTTACCAAGCGATTTCTCACTAGTTTTAGTATCAGCAGCGTATTACTATTTTGTTTTTAATTTTTATCTAATTTTCATGTTCGTAGGTACATCCACGAGATCGCTAAAAAAAAGAGCATAGCATGATTAAAAAGACGCTAAACTTGACGAAAACAAAATTTTATCGTCTAAATCAAAATGTCTGTTATTATTAAGACTAAGAGATCAAAGTATTTTTGAGGTATTTGTTACATTTTTTAATCGTTCCTAGCACGTCCGAAATTTTCGTCAAAAATCTTTTTTTTTTTTTTTTTTTAGTAAAAAAAAATTGATTTTTTTTTTTTTTTCCATTTTAAAAAAAAAAAAATCTCACTTTTGAAATTCTTTTTAAATATCAATTATCATTTTTTTCAAAACTTATTTTAAGAAAATCAGAAATTATAATGTTTATTTAAAATATTTTGAACCAAGCTTAACGTAGCTTCTGCACCGAAAAGATGTAATTTGAAAATAAAACAAAGCAGATCATAAACTTTCGCGTCACTTGACAGGTGATGAATGACATATTGACGGATTCCGTGAGGATAATTTGTTCTACGGAAGGAGAAAAGTGAAATAATTTACATTTAAGTGAACAAATTATTTACCTCGTTATTTTTAAGGAAAACTTTCAGCGCTCTAATTTTTTTTTTTTTTTTTTTTTACTTTCACCTTTACGTTTACGATGCTTTATGGAAAATATAAAGAAATTAAGAGTTAAGAGTGAGATTAAATTTCATAAGAAATGTATCTAATTAATTTATAGGTACCTTTCTTATGAAATTTTATCAAGTGTACATAAAATACTATAATTTTCTGTACATTTATTACATTTTACTGTGTTATTTGTATTTCCATTCATTTTATGATTAATTTTGATATTTCATTTATGGAAAAATGTGATAACTGAGACTAATATAAAAATAAGATAACATAAATTTCATATGATGATACTGATACTTGTAGGTACCCTTCTCAGTTGAAATTGAAAAATCAAATTAACTTCTCCATGTGTTTCGCAAAAGTAAAGGCCTTAACAGCGAAGAACAATGCTTAACTCAAATAATGCAACTTAATTGTATTCTGGTTGGTCTTCCGTACTTTTATAATTACAGCCCGATTATAAACACAAAATTACATTTCTTAATTACTGTGGATCTTCTGATTAGTCAAAATGATACAATTTACAACGCGCTAAAAAAAAAAATCTATCTCATAAGGACACTTAGGAAACCCAATGCGGCTTTTTAACTAATTTTATAATATTTTAACAACTTAAATGTAAAAAATCTATTATAATTAAAAAAAATAACAAATAATTGTATTAAAAATTCATTTTTCATCGAAAAAATTTTTTGTTTTCAGAAAATATTGTCCATATTCATAAAAACAACTAAAAGCAAATAAAAGCATTTGAAATTAAATATCTTTGTTTTAATGAGCTCTCTATGTTACAATTCAGAGGTGATTTTCAGGTGGAGGGGTCCAATTGAAAACAAAAAAAAAAAACATGATTTGCATTCCTCAAAGTCTTGTGCTTTTAACTATTGTAATCACTAAACCTGATGTGATCGAATTTCTAGTGTTTTCATAAAATTAGTTATGGGGGAGGTAATAAATAAAAATAAAAAAATATTTCTGCCTTGACTTTAATAATAAAAAAAAAAAAATAAAAAAATCATATTCATAATAATTTTGATCATCTGTGAATAGTTTCTGAAAGTTTCATTAACATCCGACAATTATTTTATTTTTTTGCAAGATTTTCCAAATTAATGTGTGTCATACCAAAAAAAAAACGTGCTAAAAATTGTCTATTTTTTACTAGTTCCGGTGATACAAAGAGAAACAAACAAGGTTTTTTTTTTTTTTTTTATCAAAATTTAGAATGTTCTAAAAGAAGGAAAATTTTTTAAAATAATTAAAAAAAAACTTTGGTCTTTCCTCTTAATAATAACATAAGCATTTAGACAATAAAAATTTTTTTTCGGTGAGGTTGCCATCTTTTTAATCAAGCTATGCTCTTTTTTTTTTTTTTTTTTTTTTTTTTTTTTTTTTTTTTTTTTAACTTGATTTTGTGGAGGTACCTACGTTTAAGCATTTTTAAAAAATTTTTCAGTGTTGTATTGTTCACTTTTATTTCTTGGAGCCTATTTATAATTTTTTTCTTTATAATCTTACGGATTTCTATTTTTAGTATAACCCATCTAACTAAATTAAATTATTATTGACTGAAATTTAATCTTCGAAAAGAGAAATTCCAGGATATATTTCAATTTAAATTTGGTACTATTTGAGTCCAATGAACTCACAATATCCTTTTTGTTTACATTTAGGCACTACTCCCTTCCTGTACATTCTTACATATAGGAGTCTTGTCTAGTAACGTTTCATAGGTTGGCTCAGAATATGAGCCTATTAGAAATTATAAGGGAGGTAATTCAGTGTTTGCTACAAAAAACAAAAAAATTAAAAAAATCTCTCTATCACCTATAAAACACTTGTAGTCTTTTTGATGATAAATCAACAGACACATCTAGGTTGTTTAAAGAAAAAATACTTATTTGAATGTAGGTATAACATTACAAGTGGAGAGTAAAATGAAATATTTGCTGTTTAATTACCTAGTTAATAGGCTTTAAAAGTAGTCATGTATACTATATGACTAGTTAAAATCAATTCTGTAAAATTATTTGTGCTCTATTTGTTTGGACTACTGGAAAATTTTTCTTCATATAAACCAGTGATATGAACTTCTTTTGAAGAAATTTTAAAGAAACAGATTTGTGGTTTCTTTGCCCATGAAAATAATTTTAATCAAATTTTACATGAGTTTCTAATGTTCAATCAATTGCTAACAGAAATTTGTAATATTTTTTTCAGCTTTATTAGTATAAAACAGCATCACTAATATTTTGACAGTATTATTTACAGACATTCTTCATAAATACTAAAATATGTTTATGACAAAAAGTGCTATCAAAAGCTAAATTATTTGGTATTAGTTTTTCCTTTATAAAAAATTTAATAAATATATTTTGTTAGCATAGGATTACCAGAAGCAGATCTTTGTTTTATTGGTAGCTATTTCCAGAAGAGTTTAATACAGAGAAGAGTAATTTGCCCATCTCTGTGTACTGTTATAATGTAAGCAGAGAGTCTGTAGAGATGAGGGTGGGGGGGGGACACCTAACTGATTACTCTCCCAACAACTACGGGGAGAGACAGGAGGTAACAAAAAAATAACAGTGTCTTGGAAACCACAGCAATGGTACCGACTCCTCAAGATACCATGAATTGCCAACTGCTGTTTTTATTGGCATGAGGCATCTCACAAAAAGTGGATCTTGACCAGTTGCAGAGAGGCCCGTATCTAGGTACACATACCAAACTGTCATGCTGTTAACAGGGAAAGACCTGGATGTAACTGATGTTGACAAACATGTCTGTATGTGACCTGAGGTATCTTTTACTTTGCCATAACCCCCCCGCCCCCGATTTCCTGATCACAGATATGACAGCTTGGAATGGGTCTCTTTCATCAAATGCTTCTCTGAAGTGGGACTAGTTCATGTTTGTCCACCTCATCCTCATGTGATTCTTCCTCCATGGGATCATCTGACCTATCCATGCTCATTAAGATTTCATTCTTACTGTTGGACAAGTCTTCACTACTTGTTAAAGATTGCAAACTCAGGGAAAGACAAAGGTCTCTGATATGGCAGAGCATTCCATTTTGTCCCTTTGTGAAAGTTGTTGCACCTCATTTGTGTGGGGCTTTCACCCACACAGTCTCTCACCTTGTACATGTTTGGCCCGCCACAGACATCGTTAGAGGTACTGAATCAATCCCTTTAAGCCAAACCTCATATCTGTAGACTTGATTTGTGGGTGCAGTCAGTGGTGATCTTTGGGGGTTACATTGTACCAGTAGGTGGTCTTTTCAACACTGCACTTCATCCTGGCTGCAAATTTCTTGGCACTTTTGTGCTACCACTTTGTTTTCCATTCTCTGTCAGGACATGCGTGCATTGGAATTACAAATGCACATTCCATCCAAGGGCAATGGTCTAGAACTTCCTGCTGCAGAACACGGTGTCAATGTCTGAGTATCTTATGTGGTGGTCCCCTCTCACAGAACACTGACTTCAGCTATCATATGATACTTAATGAATATTGGCAGTGTAACGGCTGCAACACAGAAAAATGGCTGATGTGCAAAGACCCAGGACGTTTGAAGGATGGGGCTCGTATGCTTGGACTGGAAGTCTGGAGGGAGCATACACTTTGTGGTGGATGCGGAAAGCATGATCCCAAATAAATGTCCCTGATGTTATGACTCGATGGAATGTCTTCTTGCTATGTGGGAAGTCGGTGGAACATCTGGACTTTGTATGGCAACTGGGTTCATCATGCAGCAGGTAAATGCAGTCACAAAGGGATGTGATGACCAAATTGACAACACCCCTCCCTCTCAAGCCAATTTTCACTACATGTAGTAATGTAGTAAAAGTACTACAATATTTATTCTAGAAATATTGCTTTAAAGGAACTCTTAAATTGTAATTGGCTATGTAGATAAATGAACTTTTAATGTAAGATTGTTTAAATAAATTTTTATATTAATAATTAATTTCATAGAGGATCAATTGTTATTTTTACTTAGTTTTACATTTAGTTTAATCACTGTAATTGTAAAATTACTTCTATTTCCAGCGTTGACAAACAAAATATTTTGCATGCTTTGAAAAATGTATTGTACCTTTTGATTTTAATTATTTACAATAGATGATTTTTTTTAAATGGATTCTCTAAAATTCCTTGAATTATAATTCACTATAGGTTTTAGAATTCTTCACTAAAACTTTCAATTAGTAGGGCTTAGTTATTTGTATTAAAATAGTTTCCTAATATGAGGCATGTCAAGTAACTTGAGATACTTTTATAAATATAGTTTCTGTAAAAACATTCAAATGAGATGATTCACATGTAGGCCTATTTTGGAAAATTTTTACTTTTATCATATTAGAATAAAATGAATATGACTTAAACTAAAACTTATCTTTTCTTTTTTACCTGATTATCGGGCATTTGTCTGTTTCTCATACTACATTTAGTTTGCTACAACCTATTGTCTAAACTAGCATTCTTCACTTTTGTTTACAATTGTTATTTTTCTTATTATTATTGCTATATTATATATGAACATTATATTTTGAGATCCAAGCTCAAAATTTGAACTGTTAATAAATTGTAGACCTTCAATTTAAGTCACTTTTTTTATGGTGACTTCTTACTTTGTTTTAAAGTTGTTTCTAAATTGATATGATCTCCATTCTGTAAATGCCAATAGTTATATAGCATTTAAAAGATGTAATAAGTTGTTCTGATTATAACCTTTGATCCTCCAACATCTATAAAATCAGCCGAGGTCCTTATGTAACCATATGCATTCGGATTGAGGAATCGGAGAGCCAAGTAGGAATTCCAGTAGAATTCATTACATTCATTTATGTGCTAATACCCTTGGGAAAGATATGAATCCATCTCTTCTCAACTATGGATAAAATAGCATGACAGACTGAGTCCTATAGCCTTGGGTAGCAACCAGTCTAGGAGAATGAAACTCTCTGAATTCAATCCACCTGCTGCCTTGTAGGTCCTGCCTCTAGGCAAAGGCTAGAAGATAACTTCAAAAATAGAGTAACCTCAGCATCACCCAGTGCAAAAGGAACTGGCAAGCCATTGTACTATTTTGACTTGAATGTCACCATAAACTACAATTGTGAGATAGTTGTCCCCACATCAGCGCAAAATGCCCCAGCTGAGAAAAAAATGCATTCACTTCTGCTGAAGCTTATATTTGCTGAGTTTGAATCTAGTTATGTTTATCTTTCCTTCATTATTTAATTTGCAAATTTATTTTTTAATACATTTTTATATATATATATATATATATATATATATATATATATATATATATATATATATATATGTAGTAAATTTACAGAACTTGTACCTAAAAAGAAAAAATGCTCCTATTTTGTGTTATCACATGAGCAGGTAACAATGTTAACATAATTTTGTCATGTCAGATTTGGCAAAGAAAAATAACCTTTTATAATACAAGTGTGCATTAATAAATGCAATAGATAAACTAGAGTACAGGAATCTGGTTGAAGTTATTTTTTGGGAAAAATCACTTAAAACTCATGAATTCAGTAAAAACTTACTGATGTAACAGTTTAAACCACATTTTAATAAATATTATATAATGTGTCTTTCTTATTTACATCCTCACATTATGGTTACTATATTCTCTAACCATCTTCTGTGTTCAATTCAGCATCCTAGTTATTCCATATGCTAGGAAAAATTGATAGACAGAGGCTTCAGGGTACAGTGGATTGAAATGTGATGAAAAATATCCAAAGTGAAGATGGAAGTCTGAAAGAATTGTATTTATCTTCAGTTTTTTAATTTTATTGGAATGGAATAATATCCCTCACCTTTGTGAAACTGAGAACTTCAGCTTTCTTTCTACCAAAATGCCTAATTACAAATTGATTTTTAAAACATTGGTTACAATGTTAGTTGTAAATAACCTAAGTTTTTTTTTTTTTTAACTGAATTGATTATAAATTAGAATTATTTATTAAATCTGCTTTAACTGAAATTGATTATAAATTAGAATTATTTATTAAATTTTGTTGAATGATATATTTTTAGTTTGAAATTGTGCATGAAAATTAATCATGTACTAACGATTACATGAGGCAAGTTGTTTTTCCTGAAAAATGTCAGTTTTGTCCTAAATAACAAACTAAAAAAAATTGCCATGTCTGTTTCCAACCAATTCATATAACTGAAACTAGATACACTTTTAAAACAGAAAATGTCTATAATAAAGTGTTTTTTTTTTTTGTTTTGTTTTTTTATATACATAGTCTTCCTTTCAAGAAAGTAATGTATATTGTTAATATTTCATTTGGCTTCTCTTGAATAATTGTTTCAATTCAGCTTCACATGTATCAGATGTCATTCCCTGTTCTGTGTTGTGATAATTCTTTAGGATTACATGGATTCTTCTGAGCTCTTCTCTTTAGTTATGTTTGGGTAAGCATTTAATAAGGCAACACTTTCATTAGCCATCTGTGACATGAAACCTCATGATGCTGAAAAATCTTGCCTTTATCCAACTCTGTTACCAGTCAAATGGTCCTTCAGTAACTGGATGTATTTGACACTATTGACGTTACTGTCAATTTTAACCAACATTTTCCACTTATCATTTTTTATGCATCCTTACAACATCAGACACTTACCTTAAAACTTGACTGTTATCATTGTGCAATGGCATTCATTTTGCTTTCCTTGCGGGCCTTCTGACAAATTCTCACTTATTAGAATACAATTTAAGATCTTTCCTGAATATGATCTTATTTTAAACACCTGCATCCCATAGATCATACCTCATCGAGCAACTTAATCTTGCTTTCAAATGCCTTTTGCTTAATGCTGATTTCTCGACTAAAATGCACCCCTTCGATCTATGTTTTTGAATGATGCACTTAGTGCTATCTACTGACATCAAATTGAGCAAGTCACACTCATTCATCAGCACTGAAAAGTGAAAATCATGAGGTCAGATGGCTGAAAACCTTTGCACAGATATTTTTATGGGTCATCTCACATCTTCCCTCTTGTTCAGAACCTGTGCTACAAAATATAATTCTGTATAGAAATGACAACAATAGTCAATGTTAGTAAAAAAAAAAAAAAAAAAAAAGATCCATTCACTTGTACTATAGCAAATATTAAAATATTACAATAGCTTAAAGTGATTGAAGATTTTCACATGGTATTATGCATAAATGACTGATGTTTTTTTTCTTATATATTCCTTAGATTTTTTTATTTTCAGATATGAATATAAGCAGCTTTATACTTTAGTTGTTTGTAGTGAAATTGGAGGTGGCAATAGAAATTGGCAAAAAGGTTTTTTTTTTCTTCATATTCTTATTCATCATGTTGCAATCTAAATTGTCATTATTTAATATCTAATAACTACTGTCTTAAGTATAAAGAAATTGTTCCTCAGTTTCTCAAGTCAGAACAAAAGAAATGATCTTAGCAAGAAACTCTTGAAACCTGAAAGTGAAAATTTGGTTATTAAATTTCTTTTACAATGATATTCATCCCGTACAAGGCCCGGAGCCACTTGTGGTAGAGGGTTACACAGAGTAAGAGGCATAGTTTATGTGGATATGTGGAAAAAATAATGAACTCTAAAACTTGAACAGGTTAAGATTGTAATGATCAGGGGACATATCCTTTTGGGAGTTGGTTTCACAAAACAGTGGTTCATGGGAGGAAACTAATCAAGTGTAATTTATATCTCAGATTGAACACAGGTTTTTGAGACATGTTGGAAGGCTTATTGGAATGGAATACAATGGGAATGAGGGTGGTTCACTATAATGTGCATGGTATGGCGGGTCTTCACCATGAAGGTGAGGACTGGTGAAACTAAGGAATGTAGTTCATCTGAACACTTTCCATGGATATAGCAATAGACTAACAAGAGCTTTGCAACATTTTGTCTACCGGAAAGGGGCTACAGGGTAGAAAATAATTTGTCATTCACAAGGACAAGGCACAGGGCCTCCCTGGGGGAACAACTGTTCATCACAATCAGTGAAAGTTCTGAGTGATTTGTGATGACGGAACACCACTAGTTTGGTTTTCAAAGCATTTGAATGTGACAAGCCAGTTTGTTAGAGCTAAGTCAGAGGAGGGATCATTTGCCAATCTCTGGTCATCTAGTTTTGAAGGTGCAACCATATACCATTGTATGATCAGAGTATACACTTAGGTAGATCATTTATGTAAAGTAGAAAGAGCGTTGAACTGAGAAGTGAACTTTGGAGGATACTTACTTTGATTGCTAAGGCCTCGGAGAATTGGCTGTTAACAAGTATCTTCAGGAACCTACCTGTTAGGAAGGACTTTATAATTGAGAAGATTCTTCCAGCAATTCCATAACTAGAGAGCCTGTGCAGTAATTCTTTATGTCACACCTTGTCAAAAGCCTTTGAAATGTCTAATCTGTTAGTCCTTGACATGTATTTATTGTCTAGTGCCTCATTGATTCTGTGAGCAATGGCAATTAGGATATCAGCAGTGGATCAGGCTGATCAAAATCTGTATTATTTGTCGCTCAAGAGGTTGTTCCTATTTAGGTGATCAACAACCTTCTTGTTGATTATAGCTTCCTGAGAGGAGGATGAGCACTCACCTGCATTCTTGAAAACTGTGTATACATTTGACACCTTCCACAGGCTTGGAAAGGATTTCTCCTTCAAGTAGCAGTTAAATAATTTTGTTAGGTTCTGGGCGAATTCTGGATTGATATTCTTAAGGACAACCACAGGAATCAGTGGTCTTCTTAGAGTTAAAACTTTTGATAAGTCTTGTGAATTTTCGGGCTGTAATAATAAAAAAAATATTACTGATATTGTGCTCAGTGACACTGGGGAAATAAGAGTATGGTCTTTGTCATCTAACATCGAGTTATAGGCAAAGATCAAAGCGAAGAGCTTCACCATATCTGATGAAGATGAGATGACCTCGGGGCCATTTATAATAGTGGGCACAGATGCTTTGCCTCTATTCAAAATTTAGTTTGAGATCTTCCAGAACTCCTGGGATTCAATTTGTTTGTTTTCAGCTTTGTCCTGGACTGCTTGTGCATAGTTAAGCTTTGCATTTTCTAGAAATTTCTTGCAGTGATTGCAAGCAGTTCTGAATGCAGCAAGTGTCCAACTACACTATTTCCTGTGATAAATATTATAGTAGTGGTTACAGTGAGCTATGGATGGAGAAAATTCAGGGATGACTTAGTTTTTGCTGGAATTTTTTCTTGGATACAAAACTCTATTCCAGAAAGGATCCATTCTGATACTAGGGCAGCAGTTTTGGAGGGACTATATTTGAAGAAGGCTGAGAGAGAACCTTTTGCCATGTAAGATCTGAAGATGTCCCAATTGTTCTATAGAACAGCATATCAGAAAATGTCTGGTTTGGCACCAACTTTGACACTGACTAGTGAATGGTTTGAAGTGATCAGGGAGGGAATAAAACTTCAGCAAAGCATTTTTTGGAGCAAGATGTGAAGAAGAGATCGAAGAAGTTTGCCTGTCTTATCAGAAATGTGATTGGGTTCTTCAATGATCTACATTAGAGAAGTCTCTGCAATCTTAATCAGTTTTGTTCAAATGGACTAACCACTCATTGTGATGAATATTGAAGTCACTTCAAATATGAAAGCTAGCTGAGGGAAATTCAGTCATCTCAGATATTCAGTCGAACATTACAGTTCGAACATACAAAGTGCAATGGATAAATTATCTAAATTATGCAAAAATGAAATAACACTGACATCTCATTTGAACATATATTTACCAAAATTACACATAAATATCTTGAAATACTAAAGAGTAAATTTATTCAATAAAAATTATCATTGGCTTCAACCATGGCCTCGAGACAACTTTGGAATCTCCTGCAACTCTTCTGGACAATCTCTTAAGTTGGTGAATGCTGCCATAATCCTTACTTTCAGTTCATCTTTGCTATTACAAGAAGTTTTGTTGGATTCTTGCTCAACTGCACCACACACATAATAATCAAGGGGGTTGTAGTCTGGGGAGTTAGGTGGCCAGATGTAAGGGATGATATGGTCACAGAAATTGTCTGACAACCGTGGCTTGTGTGGCATGGTGCAGAGTCCTGTTGCCAAACATAGGGTCTTCCATCAGCCACCCTCTTGACCCAGTGTAGCACTATCTCCTTAAGGCCGTTGATATAGGCCTCTGTGTTGAGTCTGGTGCCCTTTTTCTCATAGATACTGTGTAGTCGACAAAAACAAATATGCATGCACAAAGTTGATAATATAAAATGGCGACAATTTACACATCGCACCCTGTATACATGAGATCAGGGTCCTTGTTCCTTTTGCATCTGCCACACGGAAACCCATACTTAATATAGGTGCTGAACCCATGGTCATGGCAATTTTGGTGGTCATATTCAGTTATAGGGGCGAGTATCCTGTAATGGTGTTTCCCTACAGTGGGATAGTTATCAGTATCAGAAAAATAAAGATGAGGATCATGTCAGAATAACTTAGTAATTTTACTTATCTTTTAAAAATGTTTAATTAATGCTCTTAATTTGTGCAAGAAAAAAAGAAAAAATTCACTATTTTTTATTTACAAATTTCATTTTTAGTTTAAAAATAGCAATGGAAATATGGTGGTGTGATATTACCAAAATTCTCCATTTGTTATCTGTTTTTTTTTTGTCTCTCTCTATCTCTCTCTATCTATCTCTCTCTATCTATCTCTCTCTATCTATCTCTCTCTATCTATCTCTATCTATCTCTCTCTATCTCTCTATCTCTCTATATCTCTCCACTCCATCTCTCTCTATCTATCTCTCTCTATCTCCATCTCTCTCCATCTATCTCTCCCATCTATCTCTCCCATCCATCTCTCTCCCATCTATCTCTCTCTATCTCATCCATCTCCCATCTATCTCTCCATCCATCTCTCTTCCAATTATCCATCCATCCATCCATCTATCTCCCATCCCCATCCTCCATCCCCCATCTCCATCTCCCCCATCCATCCATCTCCCCCATCCATCCATCCCCATTATCTATCTCATCCCTCTAAACCATCTCATCTCCCCATCTCCCCCCATCCATCCATCCCCTATCTCTCCCCCCCCATCTCCCCATCCATCCTCCCATCCATCTCTCCATCCATCTCATCTCATCCCCATCCTCTCTCTATCTATCTCTATCCATCTCTTTCTATATCCATCTCTCTCTCTCTCATCTATCTCTCTCTCTCCAATATATCTATCTATATATCCATCTATATCTCTCCTCTATCTCTCTCTCCATCCATCTCTCTCTCTATCTATATATCCATCCATCCATCTCTCTCTCTATCTATCTCCATCTCCATCCCCATCTCTATATATCCATCCATCTCTCTATCCATCTCTATTCTCCATCCTATATATCTCTCCCCCATATATATATCTATCTATCTATCTATATATCCATATATATCTCCATCCATATATCCATATCTCTATCCATCTCCCCATCCATCTCTCTCTATCCATCTCCCATCCATCTCCCTCCATCTATCCTCCCCATCCATCTTTCCATCCATCTATCTCTATCTATCCATCTCTCCCCATCTATCTTTCAGTCCATCTGTCATCCATCTATCTCTTGTCTATTTATCCATCCATCCCATCCATCATCTCTTTATCTATCTCATTTTCATTCTGAATATCTCCATCAAATCTCTTAATAAACCATCTCTCCCCATCTATCTCTCCCATCTAACTTGATCTTTCCATCCATCCCCTCTTTTCTTTCTATTTCTTCATCTATCTCCCCATCTCTATCTATATATATATATATATATCTCTATCATCTCCCCTATCCCTATATATATCTCTATCTGTCTATATATCTCTCTCTCTATATATATCTATATATATATATATATATATATATATATATATATATCTCTATATATATATATATATATCTCTCTCTCTATCTCTCTATATATATATATATATATATATATATATATATATATATATATATATATATATATATATCTATCTATATATATATATATATATATATATATATATATATATATATATATATATATATATATATATATATATATATATATATATCTATATATATATATATATATATATATATATATATATATATATATATATATATATATATATATATATATATATATATATATATATATATATATATATATATATATTATATATATATATATATATATATATATATATATATATATATATATATATATATATATATATATATATATATATATATATATATAGTCTAATTACAAAATCAGAAATATTGAATATGAATTTAGCAGATTTTATATTCAATACCAACCTTGACCTGTTTGTTTTTAAACATTTTTTTTTGTCTCAGATTGATTGTTTTATAAAATCAGTCAGTTGAATTATAGCTTACCTTGGAAGCAGAATAAACATTGACTTTTTAAATATGTATACTACATGCACACATGTGTGTTGTAATGAGCTAAATAAAGAAGTATGAGCAACCATATATATGTGTAATTACGTACACATACAGGTGAGCAAATAAGTATTTAATTATTGGTGTAGACAAAACAGTACTCAATGTAGTTCTAGGTACCTCCATGAGATGGCTAAAAAAGAGCATAGCATAATGACAAAGATGCCAAACTTGATGAAAACAAAATTTTATCGTCTAAATGGTCATTTTATTATTAAAAGGGAAGGTCAAAGTATTTTGGGGGTATTTTTTACATTTTTTTAGTCGTCCCGAGCACGTCCAAAATTTTCGTTAAAATTTTTTTTTTTTTTTTGCAAAATTGACAGATAATCACTTATGGCATCCATTTTTTTCTATTTTATAAAAAAGATGAAAATCTCAGTTTGAAATTCTTTTAAAAATCAATTATCATTTTTTTCTAAACTTATTTTAAGAAAATCAGAAATTATAATATTTATTTAAAATATTTTGAACTAAGGTTGACTTAGCTTCTGCGCCAAAAAGATGTAATTTAAAAATAAAACAAAACAGGTCATAACCTTTCGCGTCACTTGACAGGTGATGAATGATGTATTGACAGATTTATGTGATCATAATTTGTTCTACAGAAGCCGAAAAGTGAAGTTATTTAGATTTAAGTGAACAAATTATTTATCTCGTTATTTTTAAGGATAACTTTAGTGCTCCAATTTTTTTTTTTTTTTTTTGTACTTAGCTTTCACCTTTACATTTACAATGCTTTATGGAAATTATATTATAAAAAAAATTAAAATAAGACTGTTAAGAGTGAGATTAAATTTTATATTTCATAAGAAAGGTATCTAATTAATTTATAGGTACCTTTCTTATGAAATTTTATCAGAAGTGTACATAAAATATTATAATTTTATGTACATTTATTACATTTTATTGTGTTATTTGTATTTCCATTCATTTTATGATTAATTTTGATATTTCATTTATGGAAAAATGTCGTAACTGAGATTAATATAAAAATAAGATCATATAAATTTCATATGATGATACTGATACTTGTAGGTACCCTTCTCAGTTGAAATTGAAAAATCAAATTAACTTCTCCACACGTATTTCGCAAAAGTAAAGGCCTTAACAGCGGAGAACAATGCTTAACTCAAATAACGCAACTTAATTGTATTTCTGTTGGTCTTCTGTACTTTATAATTACAGCCCGATTATAAACAAAAAATTACATTTCTTAATTATTTCTCAATGCATTCCTCAAAGCCTTTTAACTATTGTAATCACTAAACCCAATGCGATCGAATTTCTAGCGTTTTCATAAAATTAGTTATTGGAGAGGTAAATATATAAAAAAAAAAAAAAAATTTCTGCCATCACTTATCAATATCATCAATATTTATAATAATTTTGATCATCTATGAATAGTTTTTTGAAAGTTTCATTAACCTCTGACAATTATTTTTATTTTTGCAAGATTTTCCAAATGTGTCATGCCAAAAAAACGTGCTAAAAATTGTCTGTTATTTTACTAGTTCCGGTGATACAAAGAGAAACAAGGTTTTTTTTAATCAAAATTTAGAATGTTCTAAAAAGAAAGAAAAATTTTAAAAAATAATTTAAAAATTTTGGTCTTTCCTCTTAATAACATGAACAATAGATGATAAAATTTTGTTTTCGTCAAGTTTGGCGTCTTTTTCATCATGCTATGCTATTTTTTTAGCAATTTCTTAGAGTTATCTAAGTTAAACAGCTATAAAGTATATATATTAGATATATCTTGGAAGTTTAATTTCATTTGATTAGACAAGATCAAAGACATTATTACGTTTAGAATGTGTATTGATTGTTGATAATTTTGGTACCAAATATGTAGTATCTCAAATGAAACTCTTAAAAATAGTGTAAAATGACTATATAATTTTACTATTGAAATATAAGTAAATATTTGCAAATGCATTAGACGTTTTTAAATTATTTAGAAAAAAAAAGAACACTGGGTACAAAACTTGCAGTTTTATCTAACGTGTGTGTGTATAGGTATGTTTATGAGATCCATAAAAAAATAACATACCATGAATAAAAAATGCCTTAAACTTGATGAAAATAATTTATCATCTAAATGTTTGTTATTATCACGAGGATACAAAGTATTTTTTGAATATTTTTTTACATTTTTTAATAATTTCTAGCACATCCAAAATTTTCGTTAAAAATCTTGAACTTTTTTGAATCAGCAAAATTGACAGCAAATCAATTGTCAGCCATTTTTTTTTAAACTTTTGTTTACAAAAGTGAAAGCCTTTGTTTAAAATTCATTTAAAAAATCAATTAAGAAAATTAGAAATTATAAAGTTTATTTAATATATTTTGAAACAAAGATTACTTACTTTCTGCACTGAAAAAATGTACTTTAAAATGAGAGAAAGTTGGTCTTAACAGCGGTGTTGATTGATGAGTGACGTGCGTGATTTCATCACACACTGACATCTTATGTGAGGAAAGTTATAGTACGGAAGGTCATAAGTGACAGTTTACCTTTATGTGAACAACTTGTTTACTACCTCGTTATTTTTAACATAGCGTGATAAAAACGGCCTGAAACTTGTCAAAAGTAGAATTTTACTGCCAAAATGCTTGTTACTATATATATATATATATATATATAATGACTTTTAAAAAAAAAAATAATATATTTATAATAATTTCCATCATTCCTGAATAGTTTCTGAAAGTTTCATTAAAATCTGACAATTATTTCTATTTTTGCAAGATTTTCAAAATTAATGTCTGTCATAAAAAAAAAAATGTACAAAAAATTTGCCATGTTATTTCCTAGAGTTCCGGTGATGACAAGAAACAAGGTTTTTCAGTCAAAAGTTAATAAAAACAGAAAAATTTTAAAAAATAATTAAAGATTACTTTGTTCTTTCCTCTTAATAGTAACATAAACAATTAGACCATAAAATTTTGTTTTTAAGTTTGGTGTATTTTCATCAGACTATGCTCTTTTTTAGTGATCTCATGGAGATATATCCTAAAATGCCAGAGAAACAAAAACTGTGACCTTCTGTTTCATGCTATGAAACAATCTACAGATGATTCAAAGAATGAAATGACACTAGTCTGTAGTCCATTCATGAGTGGACAATTTTTAAAAAAATTGTCTGGGTGATTTGTAACAAAAAAAAAAAAAAATGAAAACTTAAACCAGACACTTTAAAAACTTGGCAATTCATTATATCCAACTCTAATATTGATAGCTTTTCCTTACTGCATAATCTCAATCCCCCCCCTACCCCTTCCGTATGGACATTTTTACTTACACGGCCTAAGTGGATTGGATACTAGGCTCATTTTTTTCGTTTTCATTTTTTGAACCATTTGAAGATTGCTTCATTGTGTGAAACAGGAAGTCACTGAAGTTTTAGCATTTTGATATTGGATTTTGGGTTTTTTTTTTTTTTTTTTTTTTTTTTTTAGACTTGGGCATTTTGTATCTTAAGTTGGGATAGGTTCCTTTTGTTTTTTTGTTTTTTTTACATTTGTCTTTTTCTCTGCCAGCTTGGTTTCTTTTGGTTTGGTGGTGTGAGATTAATATGAGTAAGAGTTTGTTACTTGTCTGATTTGTGTTACCTTCAGCATCCTAACTCCAGAGTTTTGTAGGCAGACCTGTCTTCCACTTTTCAGGGGGTATCAGCAATTTACTGCTTATATTTTTTTTATTTTTTATATATTTAACATTGGTACCAGTTTTTTTTTTCAGTATGTGAAGGTGCCATGATCATTTGTAGTTTTAGTTTTATTTTTTCACTTTACTCTTGCTCTTTAGCCCCCCCTCCCCACTTTTTCTTCTTTTCCTTCAGCAGTTGCCATTTTTGTGGCAAGTTGGAACAACTCTAGACATGCCACACATACATAAATATGCGCACACACACACACACACACACACATATATATAAAAAGACATGACTCATTAAATATTTTAGGCAAGTTTTGTTTACTTATTCGTAATAGGATCCTCTCCTATTTACAGACAAGTTTCTTAGTACCCTTATTAAAGGAGGAAAGAAAATTATCATGTTGATGTATATCCATTTTATTCCCGAGTACTTTCGATATTAGCACAATGTCATCCACAGGGTCTTGTTTTTGCTAAGACAAAATTGCTCTGTTCATCTGAAAATTAAATTTTTTATAAAATTTAAAAATTGTACAATACATAAGTTTCACGTTTTTCACTTCACAAGTAAAAAAAAAAATTAATTTTACTGAAAACATGCTCCCCAAATATACGCTGTGTGTGTGTTTTGTTAGGTTTTGGTATTTTTGTATTTGGTTATTTTGACAGTCTTTATTAAAATTCTATTGCATGTTTCTACGTTTAAAGAAGTAAGGGGAATAACTCTAGTTTACAAATGTCTTAAGTTTTGTTTTTATTTCGTTTATCTTTAGGAGAATTTATTTTTAGTAATGTAAACTTTTAAAATATTTAAGGACATGCAAATTAGACTTGTCAAAAACAGTCTAATGGAAATTATGCCACTAACAGGGAATAGATATTAGTAAAGATTGGAAATGTTGAATGAACTTAATTTTTCTGATTCCTGGAAGAAGAATCTTGTAAAACGCTGCATTGATACTTCAGAATAGTTCACTTCATATTCTTGTCTTGTTGTTTATCTTTCTCTTGACAAAGTAGCTGGCTATTGTGATAGTTTGAATATAGGATTGATCGATTTTGGCCTTTTTTTCTTTTTTTTTCCCCCTTCCCTAAATCAACTTTGGACTTTCATCATAGTATTCTGTTGTGGAATGGTACCTAGTTAAAAATGGAAAAATAATGTTGTTGCCTTTGCATCAAAGTTATCTTTGTTTTTGTGTCCATAATGACTTCACAAGTAAAAGTACTAAGTGACATTTCACAAGGCTTTATTGCAGAATCAAAAGAATCTGATCAGAGTGAGAACTAAATTGGAGATTAAGTGGAACACATTTTTGGTGTTGCCCAGGTGTACATGGCTGCAATTGTATAACTATACCCAACTGTCTAGAAATGTCTGCCTATGTCCCCATTTGCATGCAGATACTAAGCTACCCACCTCCATCTTTTTTATGGTATGCCTTTCACAAGTGCTTGATTGTTCTTGGTAAATTTGCAACATGTGTGTACAATTTCACCAAAATCGATTTGAAAAATGTGGACGTGCATAAATAGCATACATACACACAGACATCTTTTGTTTTATAGATCTATATTGGTTTCAAAACAAGGACTTCTTTGGTGTGAGTGAAAAACAATTTTTTTTTTCCCTTAATTTTGAACATATTATTTATCTAGAATATATGTTACTAGGAAAATTATGTGGGTACAAATTTCCTTGGCATTTCCAGGTAAGCATTTTTAAGTAATCACAACTTGGCCTATCTCAAGAGCTCCCATCTTTCAAAGAGGAAAGTAACATTGCAATATGAATATGTTTAGCTTTTTTAGGTTCTAAAATCTAAAATCTAAAACTTGGTCCAAAATGAAAAAGACAATGAAAATGTAAATTTTAAATGCCAAACAAAACATGTTAGTTAATATGCACTTTGTTTTTACAAAAATTACTAAAAAGAGCATGTTCAAATATACTTAGCACTTAATATTTGATTTTGATTACAGAGTACCATCCTCTCTTTCTTTCTACTCATTTTCTTTTACATACTGAATTTGAACTGTACATTTCAATTTTTCTATAGTTAAAAGTATTTTACATGTACTGTTTGGTGGTAGCATTTGGTGTAAATGTAACAATAGTGATCAGGTTATACTACTCTGAACTACAACAACAGTCTCCAAAACGGCTTCAAACTAACTTTTTTCCCTATTCTTCCAGGAATATCCTGAAAAATTTAAATTATACCAACATCTTGTGTGTGTTTGTGTGTATGCATGTACATGTATGTGCACTATTTATTAAACACTTGTCATTATTGGTGAGTGATAATTATTTTTTTCTTAAATTAGTTGCTTGTAGAATAAATATAAAAAAAATTTTATTTAAAAAAATGTATCATTCTGGCATTGTGCTAAAAGACCTAACTAGTCATCCCAAACTAATGTTTTATTGGCCCTGGTATGATGGGATAGTGTTAATCTTGACCCTTGAGTTTTATCTTTGGCCTAAGAAGTCACATACATCTGCCAGAATCCGTTTTAAAATCTTAAAATGCCACATATTGCTAGTTGCAATTTCAAATTTCTTCTCAAACATTTGCTACATTTGTAAAATTCATTTTTGTCATATCTTTTAAAAGTAAGTATCCCAAACTAAAATTTAACTATATCTGAAAAAAAACCTTTAGTACAGGTATAGAGGACTTGACAAAACATGAAATTTATCTTGATAGCTCAATTGACATTTAAGTTATGGTGTTCATCCGTTTTCCATCTTCTGTTCTTTTGAGCAAGAAGCCAATTCCAACAGGTTTCTGATTAGTTAAAAATCATTATAAATGTAATGTCATATAGGTAATCTTAAAGTAAAAGAAATATAATACTAATGGGAAAAATTCTATTTTCAAAAACAAAATGGTTAAGACATGACACAGAAGGGCACATTTGACTGTTCATATCAGTTTCATTTCAACAGTTAATGCCATGCAACTTCTTTCTGATTCAGAACACAACAGAGATGAAGCTAATTTCTTTTTCAGTAGTACATCTATAAAAAAAAAAAAAAATTATAAAACTCCTATTTGCACCACGTAAAAATAACCAGTAGGGCAAAAATAGGTCAAAAGAATACCATCCCGAACTTGCTATAAAAAAAAAAAAATGTATGCATTGGAGGTGCATGCCTTGAAATACAAGTTTAACCCATCCCAAGGCTGATCATGTAACTTAAGACTCGTCTCTCAAATCAATTTTCTCCATTGAAATTAATGAGAATATTTCAGATCTGTTACAGGCTCCTAAAAATCACCCTTTTTTCCTAAAACTCATTCCTATTTTTCTATTTGTGAGTTTCTTACAAGCAAAAACATGTGAATAAGCAAGAAATAAAATAAGAGAAAAAACAAATTGCAAGGAAATAAACTGTACTAAACCATGAAGTTCAGAGATTCATAGTCCATCTGGTGGAGGGAGGGAGAGGGAGAGAGCCTAGCAACAGCTAGCCTAGTTTATGACACCGAAAATTAACTTTATCACTTAATTTAAAAATTTTTTAAAACATTTGTTTTATCCATTACTATAACTAATTTTTTCAAAATCTTATAATTTTTTACTTATCGTCAATGTAGAATGCTCATACTGTTTTGCCAAATCCATTGACCGTACGTCTTCCTCATGATTTTTTATTTCCCACTTTACCTCAAGTGAAATCATGCATTTGTGCTTTTCACCACTGCCCTTTACCCTTACTTTTTTTGAATATATGGTGTCACCAAAGGAATTTTGCAAAATAATGACAAAAAAGACACAGCACAATGAATATCATTCTAGAGGGAAGGATCTCCATTGTACACTTGTAGTGTGAGTAGAAATACTCTTGGAGCTTGGTGCTCGCTGTGCTAATTAGCAGATGCTTAACTGAAACTTGTTCAAATCTTAAAATTTAGCTTTAAGCTTGTATCTAAAAAAAAAAAAAAATCTCCAGTCATTACTGTACTTAAAACTACTAATTTGGAGATGAGGAATTCAATAAAACAGTTCTTTTCCCTGTAATGTGCATACCTTTTCACGTACATCTGTCTAATTTTGAAAAATTTTGTGAAATTATGCAATTTTTAACTTATCAAAAAGGGACAATAATAACTGCAACACTTAGAAACTTATTTCATGAAATGAATTATTGGTCAGGTCTCCAAACAAGTGTTTATTGTAAACCTTTGAACGAATTTATCTTCAAACTAAGAACACTGAAATGAATAAAAATACATTTATTGGAATGGTCCTCCTGTATTTTCTCTTCTAATGGTGATTTGCATTCTGAATTTGTTTATACGCCTCTGCTATAGCCAATATTCCTGGAACACTTTGTGTCCTATCATCTCTTGAAAATGGTATTATATCACATTGAAGACAAATATTGACACCACATTTGCAATATCATCCAACCAAGGACATCAAAATAATCATTTCTTCCTTTGGTTGGAACTAAAATTTTGATTACAGCACTAGATGGAAATGTAATAATATACTGTAACCCATTGGCCTTGGCACTTGTAACTGAATTTGAGGTAGTTCTTCTACATAACAAATGCTAAAGTTTGAATACTCAGATTCACTGACTGCCTTTTCTTTTTAGAGGTGAAGATGAACTTCCATTAAGAATGAAATCCCAAGAATTACAGAAGAATTTACCAGCCACAATTGTAAATGAAATGAATGACTATTAAAAGAAAAATGAGACACTTTTAAAAATCTTATTTTAATATTTTACTAACATGCCTGTGAAATTTAAAGAACTAAGAATACATACTTGTTTATGTATTTTTCTATTTTAGAACATGAATTCTGCACAAAATGAAACAGCTGAGGCAAAAGGGATTTGAGTATGACGGTTTGGACAAAATACAATATGTAGTTTATACAGTTTTAAAATGCATCATTAAAGAAAATATAAGAAAAGATTTAAACTGTGTAATATCCTTTGATGAAACAAGCCTGATTTAAAATGAGGTTCAGTTGATGTTCATTCACTTGGTTAGCAATACAAATTTCAATATGTTGTACCAAATTGTTTTGCACAAAACAAGCTTAGTATAAAATTTTTTTGATTTGCTTGTACCTCAAGTTGTATGGACACAGAGATATGAAACCAACTGATTATTAAAGATGAGACAGTGTTCTACAAGGAGGTGTACTTTTTTTTTAGTTGAATTTCTCCGATATTTCATCCACTAAAGTTTTCAACTTAAATTTTTTTGTGAAAGAACTTCAAACCTTATGGTTAGCCCACCAAATTGATAAGCGTTCTTTATTGGGACTATTTTCATATGTACAGGAAGACAACAAATATGTGTGTTTTTATATGTGTAGGGAGACAATAAGTGCAACAAATTTGAAAAACACCTATGAAATTGTCAACTTTGAAAATGTAGAAAAAGTGGTGTCTGTCATTGAAATAGTAACATAATTTAAAAAGATATGGAATAAAAATTAATCGGTACACAGTAGAAATAATTGCATATTTAGAAAGAAAATATTAAATTTTGTTTAAATGTCAATTTTATCAAAATATCCTTGAAAATAAACGTGGCATCAACAGTTGAAATTGAAAGACATCTATTTTGACACAGATTTGGCAGATTTATTAAAAGTTATGAATAAAAGAAACTAAGTGTCTTACAAAGTGACCATGTAGAATTGCAAATACCAAATTTACAATGTCATTAAGCAAAATTTCAGTGCTTTATTGGAAGTTATAAAAATCAAGCCACCAAGTTGATAAACTAGTGCCAAGTAAATTTTGTCTGAATTTTTTGAATGAGTTATAAACCTTTCGATTTAAGTTCTGATCCTTATCACAAATCCAGCCTTCAGGTATCTGTTGACATATTTTGAACTGCTGATCCCTTTATTTAATCTACAAGAGGTCATTTTCTTTACACTGACTGTTATTGTCTACAGATATCTTGTCACTTTTTTTTTTTTTTTTAACATGCTCTATTCAGTGAATGCAGATTGTCTCACATGTTCAGGTTTGCCTTTAAAACTGGTACAATTTTGTTGTTTTTTTAATCAGATCATTTTCAAACCCTAGAAATGCTACAAAAAATTAGATTGTGATGTTACTTTTTTTATTAACTGCGCATGAGATGAACAAGGCTCCAAGTTATGATGATCCAAAAGTATCTTTGAGCAGAGTTACCACTAAATCTGTGATTGTCAAGAAGAAAACATTTCAAAATTAAATTAAAACAGACTGTTAACTTTGGAGCATAATATTTCTTAAAATGACTTATTAAAATCCCTGGAGCTATTTAAAATTATATATTTGCTGCTGTAACACATATTTTGTTGGGTATCCAAGAGGCATTCTCATAAATTCTAAGACATGAATTGTACAATTATTTTTAAACCACTTTAATTTTATTGTTACTTTTAAGTAGTTAGTCCTCCACAAATAATTTATGACTGGATCTTTATTATAATTCAACACTAAGAAAATTTACTGTTCCTGGAGCAATAAAATTTTAAGCACAGTTATAGCATGATAGTTTAGAGTATATTGTTTCAGTAAAGTCTTTTATTATCTATTGCTTAGTATAAAAATATTAGTTTGCTATGTCCCTTTAGATCATAGGTGATCATGGATTTCTATAGCTTCCTCTTTTTTTCTTTTTTTGTTTAATCTGAATTGCCAAGACTGTCCTTGAGAAATGTAGTGGAATGATTTCCCATTTCTTTCTCATGGTTTTTAATTTAGTGTTTTTATGCTAGGCTGGTTGCCTAGTCTACTCTATTATTTTACTCATAGCTAAGGGGAAGTGGTTTAATACCAATTTTAAGTGCATTAATGTCAAGTAGGTCCCTTCACTTTTTGGCATGAATTTTTGATACCTAAAATTTAAAATTAAATTTTAAAAATGAAAATCTTTCTTGAAGATTTCATTTTAGCTTTAATTGAATCTTTAATAATTAAATTTATTATTTCCATTAAGTAAAATATTCTGGAGTATTTCAGATAGAAATTATATAGATTGGAATGTCAAATTTAATTTTGATTTCTTAAAATTTTCTTAAAAGCGGCCATTTTCTTAATTTTAAGAAATTTGTAAACAAAACAAATTTTTCTATTTTTAAAATTCTTTCAAAAAATAAATATATATTTCTGACATGAAATTAGAAAATTTAAAGTTAAATTAATCTGATTTGAAATAAATATTACTTACTTCTAACATAAAAAAAATAATATACAACCAATTATTAATGATTTGTCCTGTTCATCTGATCCAACGTTTGATGGACTGCTGATAGACGAAGCGATGAGAGCTACTATGGATGATCCAATTGTCAGAAATCTAAGTGAACGCATATTTTTGGTTTTTAACTACCTAGTAATTTTTACAAATGAACATATTTTCCACAATTATTTAATATATTATTGACTTTTATTTACCTTTCGAAGATGCAAAAATAAAAAATTTAAAATACTATGAAATTTTATTCAATTAATTTTATAACAAATGAAATACCATGATTACTCAATTGAAGTATGTCCCACACTAATGTAAATACATAAAATAAAAATATTTAGCGAAATAGTAATTGAAAAAAGTAAAACTTAGTTTAAGCTTTAAACTTTTAAAGCTGGATAGAAATTTTGAAAACCTGTTGAAACATAACTGAAGCGACATAATAAAGGGACAAAACTTTTAGATCATAATAATGGCAATTTCAGTCTACCATACATGAAAATAATGAACGTATTAAGTAAAAAAATACGAAATAAAAAAATATTTTAAAAATAGAATAGCACAACTAAGTTGATTAATCTTTTCAATTTTGGATTTATAAATTTTGTTTCCACTTAATTACTATATCATATCCAGGAAATAGCCCAATACAGAATTTTACATGATTTTAAACTATTATAAATTATTATAATTAAAATTTTTTAAAAAAATTTAAAAATTCTTGTAAAACTACATTATTCATCAGAAAAAATTTTATTTCTTCAGACAATAATGTCCTTAATATTACTTTAAAAGCTTTTCTAATTAAGTAATGTCATAATTTTATTGGATTCATTATTTTTCAATTCAGAGCAGATTTTCAGTTAGATATCTCAAATTTGGAGAGAAAAATGTAGGTGATTTACAATCTCCAAGGACTCATACTTTTAACAAAAAAAAAAAATTTCAGGAAATAGAAAGGTTTTGTGCAAAATTTCATGAAATTAAGTAAGGGGTGGGTAACATATTTTAAAAAAATATATTTTTTACCAAATTTTCATAAAAAAAAAAAAAAATGTTTCAAAATTAATTTCATTCATTTGTGAATAAGTCCTGAAAATTTCATTAAAATCAGACAATTACTTGATTTTTACAAGAATTTCCAAATCAATGTGTTTTCAACGGAAAAAAGCGCAAAAAAAAAAACTTATTTTCTGCTACCGAGATGATGTAAACAAAAGAAGACTTTAACCAAAATTTTGAACGTGTTAGAAAGGATTCAAAAATTTCAAAAAATAATTAAAAATACTTTGGTCTTTCATCTTAATAATAACAAATATTTTGACGATAAAAAATTTATTTTCGTTAAATTTGTGGCCTTTTTCATTACGCTATGCTGTTTTCCCATGAAAAAGTGGAGTAGCCTAATGTTAAGTGAATGCAATAACCTCAGTTGAATTTAAGCGTAGTTTAATGATCCCATTTAGTGTGATGCTAACTGCTATGTTAACTATACGTCTATTCTTATGATTACATTTTTCCTGATGCAATATCAATATCAGAAGGCAATGATGTGTTGAGGATTGAAGACTTTCTGATTACAATTTGGAGAATACAATTTTTGGGATGAACTTGTCTCCAATGATTTAGATGCCACCGAAATTTGTTCTTAATTAAAATTCAAGAAGGCTCAATGTACAAAATAATATGAACAATTCAAATTCAATTAATAATATAAAATTTATAGAACTTTTTTTTTTTTTTTTTTGTAAAATATATATACTTTATAGATGAGATTTGTGGTGATTCAGTGTTAATTACTCTTTAATTTCAGTATGAATGTTTTGTAATTCAGATACTGAGATTATGAATATTTTCTCTTTAGTATTAATAAAATTATAGACTTTATTGTGAACTTTTAGAAACTTGTATAAGGATTGCGATTCAACTTTTTTATAACTTTAAAATGTAACATTCTCAAAGTTGAAGTACTTTTTTTTTATTTATTCTATTAACTATGTATAGAGAACCTTGTTCAGAACTTCAATAAAAAAATTGTTGAAAATAATCCTATTTTGCTTGCCTGTTTAGATTTTAAAATTTTGTTTCACATATTTCTTGTTGTTCTTTACAGATATTGAAGATGAGTGAAGCAAACCAGGCTCACCCTGGTGGGGTGATAATGACACCCCCTACTACAGTGATTGATCAAGTGCTATCCACTCTTGAGTCAGGAGAGCCAGAAGACAAACACTGCCTCAGCCATGAGTGTGATATCATCTTGGAATGCAAAATCTGCCGAAATTTGTTCCGTGTTATGACCAGTTTCCTAAACCACAAAAAGGTCCATTGCCTTCAGTATGTTGTCAGATTTACAGTACCTCTGCCAGTCAGTAAGACCAGTGAAGAGAAAACTGATAAGGAAAACAGCATCACCAACACAGAAAAGATAGAGAGGCCTACTGAGGCTACCTCTGTAAAAGATTCACAAAAGACTGACCAGGTTAAGAAATCATCGGCCCTAAAATCTGCAAAATCAAAAGAAGTTGAAAAAGAAAGTGTATCGGATAAGAGCCAAACAAAACCATCGACCACAACCGTTAGGGTGACTGCCTCTGTTGAAAGCAATGACACAATGAAGTTACGCAGTTTGCGTAAAACAGATAGTACTGTTTCTAAAAAAGAGGACAGCCAGGCAGTGAAAAAAGATGTAAGCCCTTCTAAAAAGGGAGATAATGTTGTGCATAAGAAAGACAGCAGTCAGCCAAAGAAAGGGGACAGTTCAGGACATAAGCAAGAAGAAAGCTCTTCTAGAAAAGGAGACATTTCCAGTCAGAAGAAAGAGGTTGCTATTCAAAAAAAGGACGCTTCCAGTCACAAAAAGAATGATGTCTCCTCATCGCTAAAAAAGAATGATACTTCTGGCCAAAGAAGAGAGGAATGTTCAAGAAAAGATAGTTCCAGTCAAAGGAAAGAAGGGAGCTCCAAAAGAGATAGAAAAGAGGATACCTCTGTTAAGAAGGGAGATAGTTCTAGCCATAAAAAAGATGACAGCACAAGAAAAGAAAGTCACAAAAAAGAGGAAAGTTCAATTCCTTTCAGAATTGGAGGCAAAGATAGTTCTAGCCAAAGGAAAGAGGAAAGTTCTGCTCATTTCAAGAAAGGCGATAAAGATAGTTCAATTCGTTTTAAAAAGGGAGAGAAAGAGAGCAATAGCCAAAAGAAAGAAGACAGTTCAGTTCCTTTTAAAAAGGGGGACAGGACCAGTTATAGCCAGAAAAAAGAAGAAAGCTCAATACCCTTTAAAAAGGGAGACAGTTCCAGCCAGAGAAAAGAGGAAAATTCTACTGCTTCTAAAAAGGTAGATAGTTCCTCTACTTTTAAGAAAGAAGACAATTCTCTTCAGAAAAAAGAGACTGCTTCTGCTGTTAAACAGGTGGACAGTGCAAACCAGAAAAAAGCTGAAGCTCCACCACCCTCAAAGAAGCAAAAGACAGAAGGACATAGCATCAGTCCTAGCAAAAAAGTAGTTCAAGAGCTAAAAGAAAAAGTTACCCCCATAATTACTACTTCGGTTATTTCTGCATCAACTCCCTCCCCTGCTCTTGCCCAACCTGCTTCTATTCTTTCACCTCAGATTGCTACAACAGTGCCTACTATTGCACCTCCTACATCTCTTGACACTACTGTATTTACTCCTGAATCACCTATGACTGCTGCACCCCAGACCACTATTGTGACCACTTTAGCATCACCAGTCACTCTTGTATCTTCTGCTCTGGATGGTACCTATCCTAAACCTATTCTTCCACCTCCTGATCCTATACCAAAACCTAATCTAGCAGCTTCTGTGCCTAGTCCGGCTACTGTTCCTGCACCTGCGACCGTTCCAACTGCCATTTCCGTGCCTGCGACTGCGCCAGCTGTCGTTCCCGCGCCTGCGACCGCTGTCGTTCCCGCGCCTGCGACCGCTCCAGCTGCCATTCCCGCGTCTGCGACCGCTCCAGCTGCCGTTCCAACGCATGTGGCCGTTCCTGCGCCTGCGACCACTCCAGCTGCCATTCCTGCGCCTGTGACCGCCTCAGTGGCCGCTCCAGCTGCCATTCCCGCGACTGTGACCGCCTCAGTGGCCGCTCCAGCTGCCGTTCCCGCGTCTGTGACCGCCTCAGTGGCCGCTCCAGCTGCCGTTCCCGCGTCTGTGACCGCCTCAGTGGCGCTCGCGTCTGTGACCGCCTCACTGGCGCTCCAGCTGCGTTCCCGCCTGTAACCCGCCTCACTGGCCGCTCCAGCTGCCGTTCAGCGCCTGTGACGCCTCACTGGCGCTCCGCTGCGTTCCGCCTGCCCACCTCCTCAGTGTCCGCTCCAGCTGCCGTTCCCGCGCCTGTGACCTCCTCAGTGTCCGCTCCAGCTGCGTTCCCGCCTGTGACCTCCTCAGTGTCCGCTCCAGCTGCCCGTTCCAGCGCCTGTGACCTCCTCAGTATCCGCTCAATTTGCGTTCCACAGCGCCTGTGGCCGCCTCAGTGTCCGCTCCAGCTGCCGTTCCGCGCCTGTGTCCGCTCCAGCTGCCCGTTCCCGCGCCTGTGTCCTCCAGCTGCGTTCCAATAAAGTGTCGCTCCAGCTGCGTTCCCAGCGCCTGTGTCCGCTCCAGCTGCCGTTCCCGCGCCTGTGTCCGCTCCAGCTGCCGTTCCCGCGCCTGTGTCCGCTCCAGCTGCCGTTCCCGCGCCTGTGTCCGCTGCCGTTCCCGCGCCTGTGTCCGCTGCCGTTCCCGCGCCTGTGTCCGCTCCCGCTGCCGTTCCCGCGTCAGTGGCCGCTCCAGCTGCTGTTCCTACACCCGGAGCACCTGCATCCACTCCTGCTACTGTTCTTTCACCTGCAGCTGCTCCAGTTTCAGTTTCTACTTGTGTGGCCACACCTGCTACAGTTCCCACTCCAGTAGGCACGCTTACCGCCACTGTTTCCACACCTACCGCCACTGTTTCCACCTACCCACTGTTTCCCACTGTTTTTCCACACCTACTGCCACAGTTTCCCACACCTACCCTAACCACAGTTCCCACACCTGTGGCCATGGAAGGCTGCAGTTCCCACACCTGCCACCGTTCCCACACTTGTGACAGCTCCTGCTACCGCAGTTCCCGTACCTGTAGTGGCTCCTGCTGCTGCAGTTCCCCCACTTGCAGCCACTCCTGCTACAACAGTTCCCTCACTTGTGGCCATTCCTACACCTGCAGCCATGCCTGCTACCGTTCCAGCCCCTGTGGCTACTCCTGCTACTGTACCAACTCCTGTGGCTACATCTGCAACTGTTACCTCTACTGCACCTATGCTTACTCTAGCATCTGCTCCTACTCCTGTATCTACTTTAGCACCAGCTCTTATTCCATCTCTGTCACCTGCTCCATCTGCACTTACTATTTCTACTGTAGCACCCGTGTCTTCTGTTTCTTCTCTAACCCCAGCACCTACTCCTGCTCCAGCACCTATTCCTTCTACTATTGTCTCTGATCCCACTCCTGCGACTACACCTGCTCTTACTCAAGAGTCTGCTCCTGCTCTTGCACCAGCGACTACTCTTATGTCGACTCCTGCACTTCCCGAACTTACTCTTGGACCTAAAGTTTCTTCTGCTACTCCTATTCCTATACTTGCTCCCACACCTGCTCCTCTTACTACTACTACTACTACTACTGCTGCTGCAACTTCAGTAGACGAAAAGGCAGATATCCAGGGTGATCAGGATAAACAACCAGTGCTTGAAAAACCAGAACCTATATCTGTTGAGAATAAATCTGATGAACCTCCAGTTCTTACTCCAGAAAAGGTTAGTCCTTCTGAACCAATAGAGATCCCAAACCAGAAGCAGGCTGATGCTTCTGATACACTGAATCCATTAATAGCTGGAGTTCTTGATGCCTATCAACGTTACAAAGATAAAAATCAACCTCTTCTAGAGATGAATGAGGATGTTGAAAAACAGAAGGTTGATGATACAACAGCAGCAACAAATCCTGCTACTGAAGAAGCACCAATGGCCAAAAGTGACAGTGTTGAGATTAAAGAGGATAAGGAAGGAGGTGTTTCTGTAGAATCGGATGATAAACACAAAAGTATGAATGAAGATGACTTAGATGATGATCCAGAGCGGTATGAGCTAAGAAATCGGCTTCGCTGTCCTGATTGTGGCCTAGAGCTTACCAACATGAGTAAGCTTGCACAGCACATGTCTAAACACTTGGCTGATGCTAAAGGTCACTTTGTCTGTCCAATCTGTCAAAAGGAGACTCGCCTTGAAACCTTTTCAGAGCTCATTCTTCACTTGAGAGATCCCCATTTCCTCAAAGATAAACAGCTGCTCCCTATGTGGCGAAATTTGATGAAAAACTGTTGGGTTGATGAGAAAGATATGTCAGCTACTTTCCCTGTAATTGAAGCAGTCAAACGTTCTGAACGCAGCAAGGACAATGAGTTGCCTGAAAAGAACTATAAGTGTCCCTACTGTAAAAAAAAACCTAAAATTCTACGTTACTTTTCTGGATTGATTGGACACTTGCGGTCAGAACATGGGTTGAAGCGATGCCAATTGCAGAAGATGCAAGCCAAACTCCGCAAGACATCGGTAGTTGAAGTGAAACATAAAAAGATCAAAAAGAAATGTATGCTGTTTAAGTGCTCTTTCTGCTTTAAGACATTTACCAAGAAAAGTTCTATCAAGGTTCATGTCAAGTCATGCCGAAAGCGAACAGAGAGTACAGTGAAAGATAGCACCTCAAAAAAACGCAGAGGACGTCCTAAAACTTTCACCAAAATTGTGGCTTTCAAGACTGTTGGTGAGAAGAAATCTATCAGTGACAATTCTATTTCAATGTCAACAGCAGGCGGTGAGGTATCTAGTGAACATTCTGAGCATACACCTCTTGCCACTTCATCAGCTGGCGACCAGTCAACCAGCATGAGTACTGCTGTTAATACTCCAAGGCTGGCAAGTGGATCCTTTAACACTTCAAATAAAGATGGCAACTCTGATCAGAATTACTCGTTCACTACCAACATGATCCAACCTGTCAAGCTTGAAACATTTTGGGTGTCAAAAGCACCTGGCAAGCCATCAGAATGTATCAAGTCTACGGTCACCAACTTGGAGAAGTTGCGCACGACCCCAAGCAAAATGTTCAAATCATCAGAGCTTGCAAAGATTGGTAACTTTCAGTGTTACTCTTGCAATCGCTATTACTCATTCCGGCAGCATTTTGAGAGGCATGTCCAGTTGTGCAACCACAATCGCAAGATTGAGGAGATCTCTGACTTCCAAACACTTCGATGCTTGGAATGTAACCAGTCATTTTCCTACTTGCAGCACCTGAAGCGCCATGCTGCTAAGCATCTTGGGCTTGATCGATTCAAGTGTAAACTTTGCAATTATTCCAGCTACTATTGGTCTGACACAAAGTACCACCTGACCTCCCACAAGGGGGTCAACCTGAAACATCCAGAGTACTATATTCTCAATGTGAGTTCTGATTGTGTTGCCTTGAAATCTGATAACACCAATGAGTGGGAAAGGTCACCAGCTAAGACCTGGGATACTCCACGGACTGTCCTGAAAAGAGTGGCTGAATCACCTTCATTAGTTTCCACTGGTAGCAGTAGCAGTGGCTCTGGTGTTGTAAAGACACTTGTTTTGACTGAACAAGATGGCATGCTAAAAGTAGTTAGTGATCCAAATCAAATTGCCAAGATGGTTAATCAGCAAGGGTCTCCACCATTGAAAAGGCTCAGAATTTCAGCGGATGCCAGCCAGGCTCCAGCCATCATAAAAGCCTTACCTGACATTCAGAAGGCGGTGTTATCTCCTGGCCTGAAGATTGAGAAAAGAGAATCAACTCTCATGACCAAGAACCTTCCTTCACCCACACTTAGTGACCCAACTCCAACTAGTGAGGTATTTGAGCCTGCTGTTGACCCTGACAAGCAGCACATATCTTGGGTGCGCAAACCCCTAAAGGATCCCGATGCACTTCCCTTCAAATGGGATGATGATGATGAAGCGGATGGTGAGGCTATAGAAAATAATAGCAGTATTTCTGTTAGCATTGCCTCTACCCCCACTAGTACCACATCCACTACTACCTCCTCTACCCCCACTAGCACAGCTGCCACCAATATCACTGTACAGAGTAGTTCTGTTGAAAATGAAAAATTGAGAGAAAACAGTCTGGCATCTGGTGTAAGCTCAAAGACAACATCAATATCTGAAACTGAAAGCAAATCCACCAGCCTGGCTGATAAACCGGTGCCTGAAAATTTCTCTGAGCCGCCCATATTAACAAAGGAAGTTTCAATTGTGAAGAGTTCTCTTGGCAAAGAGAAGGATGATCTCCAAATGCCACGAATCTCTGCTTCTGATGTTACTGTTCCAGACACCTCCACATCACAAGAATCTGTAGTGACATTCATGCTTAATGAGAATAATGAGCTTTTGCTCATTTCACCTGAAGGCAGTGGTGGCAGCAGCAGCAGCAGTGGTGGTGGTGGTGGTAGTGCCCACAGCAGTAGTCAGCATGTAGTGGTTTCCAACAAAGACTTTTTTAGCGTCTCTCACCCATCGTCCTCCAGCCCCTCTTCCACCTCTACTTCCACTACTATGTCACCATTTGGGTCTTCAGTCTCATCAGCAAAAGTGATGAACAAGCCAAAAACCTACTGGGACCTTCAGCATAAGAATACTCTCCGGCGTCTGCCAAACCGCGGTCTCGTGTCTACATCAAATTTGTCATTCCCGTCAGCATCACGCCGAGTGACCAAATCTCCAAATGCACCCCCTATCATGCCCACAGTGACATCATCAACTTCCACTTCCTTGCAAACTTCTACGGTTGCTTCATCATCATCGAGTTCTTCTACTGGAACTAGTGAAAAGTAAATGGAAGTTAATGCTGGATGAGGTGATAGAGTAAAAGGAACTGATGCACCCACTATATTTAGCTCATTCTCTGTTCTACTAAACCTCTCTATACCCCTAACAACATAAAAATCATTTCATCTGTGTGATCGTTTTGATTGATTGATGACTGATTGGACTTGAGTGAGGTGTACAAAAGTGAAAGAAGGTTAAATTTTAAAAGAAGGAAAAACAAATTTCCCTTTTAATTTGAGAAAAGAATTAAAAATTAAAGTTATTGTTTGGTGGGAAAAAAATTGAAGTGAAAAAAATTTGAGGCCATTTAAAAATGGAAAGAAATATCACTTTTATCCAACCAACAAAACTCTTTATCATGCAAAAAAGAAAATATTTACAAAGTCCATTTAGGAGTAACTGATACGATTTGTTTTCATTTCAGATGGTGGACAAAAACAAAAAATACAACAAAATGTTAACATGCAAAAAACATAATAATAATAATGATGATGATGATATATTCTATTATTAGCATGTCTAACTGTTGGTACCCTTCTTTCTCTTTGCTGTTGTCTTGAAATGACTCTCAATGACTTAGTGATGAATGGTACTTCTTTATATAATAATGATATAAAATCTATAAACACTCCCAGACGAGTACAGAACATAAACACACACACACATTCACAATCATTTTGTTGTAAGTATACAGATCTAATTTTTAACAGAAGCAAGTTATATAAATGAAAGTTCTCTCTTTCTCTTTCTCTCACTCTGGCTTTTTTGTCTCTACTTCTTTATAAGGGCTTTAGTGCATTATCCAAGGTGGAGGATGGAGTGTTTACTTGATTGGTTAAGTTGGCTGCTTTAGGCAGTTAAATCACCAGCCACTTCATTTATTCCTTTATGGATCATGACTTTTATTCATGAACCCCAAATGTTTTTCCCATAATACAAAACCTATTGGAGGTTTTAATTTTTAAAAATAAAGTAAATCATGGAGGAGATTGGCAGAATTTGGAAAA
This sequence comes from Acanthosepion pharaonis, assembly GCA_903632075.3. Taxonomy (NCBI): domain Eukaryota; kingdom Metazoa; phylum Mollusca; class Cephalopoda; order Sepiida; family Sepiidae; genus Acanthosepion; species Acanthosepion pharaonis. Next base: position 351,223 of record CAHIKZ030001770.1, on the reverse strand, counting down.
GCAACTTTTTTTCTTTTTTTTTTTTTTTTTATTTATCCTAAATATATATTTATTACTCTAGGCCATTGCAAGAAAGAAATTTCCTGTTTTTTTTTTTTGTTTTTTTTTAATGCATTAAAAACTATATTAAAGCATGTTTATAATTTGTTTAAAAATTAGCTATCTTTTTTTCTTTTTTTTTTTTTTTTAAATTAGTAACTTGTAAATTTGGATTGTATCTCCTATTAAAAAAACATTTATTTTTTCCACTTTTCCTTTCCCTGTTCATTCGTTTTGACCATTTATTGTTTGGTTTGTAATTCCATGTTTTTAATTATGGCTTTAAAAATATTTAAGACACTTTTTAAAAACTACTTATCATACCAGGGATATACTTTAAACTTTTTACTGCCTCAACAAATTTGTACAAAGCAGACATGGAAAAAGAAAACATTAAATAATTATAAGTACACTGATTTTTTTTTTTTTTTTATCAGTTAACAGACTGACCTGTTTTAGAGAGAGCATTAAAACTGAATTTCTCTCTTACAATCTGAAAATGATTTCTAATGCCTTGCAAAAAGTTTCTATAATACTAATTGATATTGAAAATAAACAAAGACCATCCCCCACCAAACACTGTAGTCTTCAGTCTATACTTACTAGTCATTAACCTATAAAAGTTCTTTGTAGAAATCTTCCTGCTAAGAAAATATAAGGGAATGATGAAAAGTTCTCAACCCAACTAAGAAGGGATTTCAAAGGAAAAAAATTGTTTGGTCAGATTTTTGGGAGTGGTTTGGGATAAGAAATTTTCAGTACCTATCCCCCTCCTATTATTATTATTATTATTATTATTATAAAATAATGTAGCATCAATTCCGTTTTTTTTTTTTATTTAGATCTTTATTTGGTTATTTTAATAAACTTTGTATTTTTGAACCAAGAATTATTCATAACTTTCTAATAACATTTTTGTTTTTCATTTTTCCTAAGTCCTGTATTGCTACACAAAAGTATCACGGATCTATTTTGGAAGAGTATCCTTATAAATTTCTGATTTAATAATGGCCAATGCAAATTTGGAATATGTTCATATTTGCTCTGAACTTGTCATGGACAGCTGTTGGCCTTGAGCAATGATGTTACTTATTTTTTTTCTTTCTTTCTTTTTTTTTTTTAAAGAACTCCTTCATAGTATCAAGACCAATCTTTTATTTTCAGGTTTGGTGTCATATCATTTTAATGGGTTGGTTGGTTAAGTTTTTAGAGATTTCTTATTGATATGTTTCATTGATAGGCCATTTTATGTAAGATGTATAGTGCACAAGATAAAACATATTTTAAGGTTCTTTGGATTGTTGATAGTTACCAAAAAATTACAAGGTTTGCATAAAATATAATTATATAGATCCTTTTTATATTGAGAAATTGTTTCCTTGATTACTATGATTCTACAATCTATTTGAACTTTAATGACTTAGCTTTTCTGAATAAATAATGACAGAGAAATCTACTAAAAGTCATTGACATTTTATTTCATAATGATGAAATTGGAAATCATACACAACCTTAGTTGCTACACATTCCTGTTCACGTGAATGTTTTTAAACAATCAGGAATTAGATAAACATTAAGGAGACTTGAACACTCTACCTCAGCTTGTGTGATTAAGGTTTGGTCAGTGTAGTTTGTATGGTGAACTTGGTTTCTTTAATTAATATTATTCTAAATTAAGAATGAGCACTTAAAATTTGCCCATTTGCAGGACCATAACCAGTTTTAATGAGATAGATGTGTGTGTGTGTGTCTCAAAGATTTTTCTTCTACTTTGACAAGTTTCACCAGTTATCTGGCATCAGTAAGAATTTAATTTCCCAAAAATATAATGTTCATGAATCATAATTATTTTTTACCTATCCCACATTGCTACACTAGTAATTTTATGAGAAATGGGGTTATATTGAAATAGTGTGGCCATATATTGTTGGAGACAATATACATGATACTTTCAATTCATTCTGCTTTGAGTAAATTGTATCTGCATTTTATTAAAATGTCATTTTCCAATTCAAAATTGTGCCAAGATCTATAGGTTCCTTACAATTAATATGCAACTAGACTATTTGACTGTGTACCCTTTTTTTCTTTAGTACTGAAACAATGTTAACCTTAGATAAAAATTAAAAAAAATACTATGTAGAAATTACTTGTAATCTAATTTCTGTCATGATACACTTAAAGGAAAAAAAATTATTCAAACATTTAATGTGATTGTTTTGTTTTCTTCTAGTATAGGCAGTTCTTGTAAAATAAAATGACACTGGGTAAATCTGTGAAAGATGTAAAAAAAAAAAAAAACTTTGCCAAATTGCTTTACATATTTAATACACACACACACACACACACACACACACACACACACACAAAAAAAAAAAGGTCACCATAATGTGTTTTTGTCTTCTATCAGTGGTACCCCCTGTCCTCACTTATATTCCATATTAATTTCATCTTGGGATACTCTTGGTAAATATATGTATTTAATTGAAGTGTGGTTTGAAGCATTGGATAGAGATTTCCTTATGGTAATTTTATTTTCCTGCAACCACAATGAAGGATACATTTTTTGTCATCTTAATTCAAGGTATTCACATGTTTCATTGTACTTTTAAAAATCTGAATTAGATATTGTCTATCTTAAACTAGTATCTTTTTGAGTGTATAATTTACTTTTGTTATACTTTCGAACAAGTACAAAATCTTATTCAAAGACTATTGTCTCTTTTTAAGAGTTCTTTAGGTGAGTGTTTCTAATAATGCATCTCATGCATTTATGTCCCAGTGTAATTACTGATTGATTTAGTCTTATTAAGCACTACTGACATAACACACATTGGATTATAAGCAGAATATAGACTAATAATGAAATTCTCCAACAGGCAAATAAACCAGTTGGAAATTTAAAAAAAAGAAATCATTGATCAGTAACACTTCATATCTCAGGCCAAAAATGTTTCTAAGCTTTTCCTTACATCATTTTTTTTTAACACAACCAATACTTGAAATGTTTCTAATCATTTTGATTCAGACATGTTGCTTTTTACAATGGTTTTGGGATTGGTGCTGAAAATTTTCATCAAGAGGAAAATGATTGCTTGTAAATTGTGACTGAGAAGCCTTAAGTTTCTCATATTGACTTAGAATGGAAAACTGGTGACTATCAAGTGGTAGATATTATAAAATGGTTAATGCTTTTCTTGTAGGTGAAAAGTTGATTTCAATTCTTAATCCAGATGCCACCGTTTCCACCTTCAAACATGGGTTAGTTAAGGCCTCAGGCTTTTGCAGTAGTGTTCAAAATTATTTTTGGCAGTGATCAGTGCAGGTGGATCCAGCGCATATATAAGACAGTTACATATTTCCATATAACATTAGGTATTTCTTAGGGAATTAAGGGAGGAGCATAACTACTACTATAATTGATGTACGTTATGGAGATCTATTAAACTCACAATATGACACTACTGAGTGGAGTCTGTGATTGGAGGATGTTAGTTGAGCTTAGAACACTTCATCAATTTCCTGTACACACAATTCAGTCAGATGCATGCCTTGACATTGGTAGCATGGTCTGATTCAAAGAATTGTGTCTAGTAGAATTAATGCTTCCACATGAGAACAGGGAGGAGGCACTTGAGCAAAAGGAAAACCATTACAAATCACTGATCTGACTTTGTGAAAAATGGGTGGACATATTGTGTTACCTATTGAGGTCAGGAGCCATGGATTCCTAGAACAGTCAAATGTTTCCTTCCTTTTGAAGGTGGGCATCACTGGCCAGAGCCTGAAGTGTGCTTTACGTTGTCTCCAGACCATAGCTTAACAGGTATCGAGTTGGATCTGGTCATGGTCCAAAATAAACAAAGTTACCATATATACTCATGTATCATGCAATCTTTGAAGACCTAATTTTAAAGCTAATTAGACTACATGATACGCGAGTATATACAGTAATTAAAACTGTTCACAACACAATGCTACTTTCCATGTGAATCATCTGTTTACCTTCCATTCTATATCATTGATAATGGTCGCTATGAGTGTGTTGGGTATTGGTTAATGATCAAAAACCACATTGAAAATCTGACTTGCAATTGAAAAAAAATTGCAAGAGACAGATATGTCTACACAAAAAACAATGCCCTGTCTGGTGGCAAAAGCTGCTGTTTCCTCTCCTGGTTGATGGCTGATGAGGACAGGGTATTGCATATGCTTTCAGACATATGTAGAAAAAAAAAAAAAAGAAAAATAACATGCTGCAGGCATAAACAATAAAATTTGATTGAGATTTTTGTTTTTTATTAATTTTCAGTTTTTATAAATATCTGGATGTTCATAAAATCTAACTGATCATCCATAGAATTAAAACTATTATTAAACTCGGCAGTAGTTTCGTTTTAGTTAATGTATTATATTTCATCCAGTTTTGTGTTAATCACAAAATATAGCATTCATTGCGATCCTTGAACAGAAACATTCAAAGAAATCTAAGATTATTGTGGGGAGCAGTATCTTTATACTTTCATTAATTTGTAATGTTTTTTCCTATTTTGACAGAAAGTCTATTTTCTCTTGTTTATTTACTATGTGCCACAGTTCAAAGAAATATACAATTTTCATTACTTTTAATCTTGATTCATTTAAGTATAGATTCACATTCAAATTAAACAAAAGAAAAATAATTATAATTGTTAGAGTTAATTTTTAAAGGGATGAGGATCATTTTTACTTTTTTCCATTGCAAATGACCCGTTTTTGTTTTGTTTTTTCCCTTTTTAAAAATAATTTTGATACAAACCTTAATTAATGCTTTTACAATTAGTGTAATTATAAAAATTTGCATTCAAAACAAAACTGAAAGTTACCTAGCATGTTAAAAAACTATAAATGAATTTATTAAAAATCAGTAAAATTAACTTTTCATTTTGTCATATTGTTAGGTTTCTCTTGACAAAAAAATGAAAGCAACCTAAAGTGTCCAAAACAAAAACATCTCCTTTGCAATGTATTAAAGTCCATCCGACTAATTGCAAGCCCCTCTTCCTATTGAAATACCAATCACCGAATACTCCATCATGAAAGTTGTGTATATAACTGTTCTTAAAATGCACTAAAGATGTCTGTACATAAAAGAAAATTGCAACTGTTTAGTTTTATTGCAATGAATAAAAAAATAATTTGTTCTTATTTCATTTTTGCATTTTGCCATAACTTTTCTCATCTAAAAAAAAAAAAAGTAAGAATTTTGTTGTTTACAATTATTTCAGGCAGTGAATTCATTATGCAAGATATTTTTTTCTTCCATAAAATCTGTTAAAATTTCTCATCACTCATTACTGGCAAATTTTTGGACAAGTCTAACTTTGGCTTCATTCCTAAATAATTGACAAAGATCTAGCAGGGTTAGGATAATATGCTAACCCTTGTATGACCTTAATGGTAATAGATGTCCAAATGTATTTACACTGCTTATTAGCATTATTTAATTGATTTTGCACATCTTTGTGATCAGTTTTCTAAGCTAAAAATACCTGGCTTACATTTATCAACTTCTCACCAATGTAAAAAGAAAAAACTTATCCTCTCTCTAAGCATAATTTATGAGGGAATGGAAGAAAAATGTTTGATTTCAGATTTTAGGGGTTTTGTTTTTTTTAGTTAGTAAATGGTGTAGGGATCACCAATGGTTAATAAATTTTAAGGTTCAATTGGAAAACCTAAACATCTTTACTACTGCTCATTGCAATGTGATGCATAATTTAAGTGATAAATTTTTCTAGTTGAGAAAGTAATTGGGATTGTGACAGAAAAAAGTTTACCTGCATTTTTCTGATCCTACAAAATTTGTATAGTTTTGTTTTTATATTTGTTTCTATGATTTTCAAATAAAAAGACAAAACTTGTTGAATTTTTTTCCTTTGTAAATTTTAACTTTTTATATTATTTGGCCTTTAAAAGTGGAAGTTTTGTGTAGTTGGGCATCAACACATTTGTTTAGTGTCTAAAATAGCTGCCTCTTTTTTTATATTCAAATATAAAGTAAAATCAGTTTTTAAATTTAAGATTAGTTACACTAAATCTTTAAAATAGCCAATTTTATTTAATGATTCAATTTGTGATCTTTCATAAATGACAATGCTTTTCTTTTACTATGGAGTGACTGTAATACAATATTGTGTATTATAAAAAAAAATCAATTCTTGTGATCACTGATCTTGTTAAAGATCAGTTTTCATCCTGAAAAAATGCTACTGAGGCTTGTGTAAAAAAAATAAATAAATAAAAACAAACTCCCAGGCAACTACTCTTGGACAGTTTGTAAATTTATAAATTTTACAGGTACAGGAATTATTACAGATGTACTTTTTCCTGTTTTATTTTTAAACTTTGCAATTTCATTGTCTGTGACTTGAGCTTTATGATGTCCACATACATTAACACTTTTGAATTTGGTTATCAACCAAGGAAGCCAAAATAAAATGTTTCCTGTAGCCTATTGACAGTGATATAATAAAAAAAAAATTAAAGAAAAGAAACAAATGCCAAGTAAATGAAAAACTAAGAGTAAAGACTTGACTAGGTTTTAGTCATCAAAATTACATATTCTGTGGCATAATAATACTCTTGACCATGATATAAATATGCAAATTTGTGCTTTGTCCTTTCATCATTCAGCTTTTCTTGTGACACAATAGTATAAGGCAACTTGTGTATTTTAATGCTAATCAAGTTCAACTTGTAAAGAAGAAAATTCATCAAAGCCAATGGAATGATCAAGAAATCAGCCTCAGCTTTTCCTTGAGAATGTGTATTTTGTCTATTTTCTTTTTATATTAAGTTTAGAATAGCACAAAATCAGTTTGTATGGACGTTATATATATATAAACGTCCATAATATATATATATATATATATATATATATATATGCATACACACACTTGTTTTAGTCTCAAGATGAAATATAAATGGCTGACTGAATGTTTTTGCTCAGTTTCTTGAAAAAACGATTCTGGATTCAATATCAAGCTTTGAGATGGAGTACTGACCATCTTTGACCATTTACAATTTGAAATTATACATGTGAAAGAGAATTCGTGTTTAATATAAATTATAATTCTTTCTATTTTTAAAAATTAGGAACTCTATGGTACAAAGACCAAGTAACAAGGGAGATAATTCTGAGTTGCATTTATTACCAAGCGAATTTCCTTCTGGATCTGTTTTTAATTTGTGTAATTTAGATATTGATTGTTTAAATTTTTTTTTTTTTTTTTTTTTTTTAAGCGAAAGCTTAAAATGCAGATCAATCTTTACATGCAGGCTAGTAGTTTATCAACTCTTTGTAGGCTATGTAAAGCCAAAATATACTTCAGATTGTATGGGGTTACTGACAGCACTCCCTATAATATAATTTAAGAAAGGCTAATCGCTAAACTATTGATATCAACTATTTTACATTTATCTTTATACAAAGAAAGTTTTATCCCTATTCTTTAAAATCTGTTCCATTATAATTTTGCATGATTAATCACAAGTAAATCTATTACTTTTAATTTTTATTTAGAACTAATATGGATAGTTCTTAATAAGACAATAAAACTAAGATATTTCTTCATACTGGCTGATGAATAAGGAAATTACAGGGACTAATGAATAGTCACAAAAAGAAAAAATTCTTATTTCATGCAAGAGTCTTGCCAAAATAATTTTTGGACAAATCTGACAAGCATGCAATGTAAATCTTCATTCCAGACCACTTTGTTAATTTTACAAGTTATTTGCCTTTTATTTATTCGTACTTGTTTTGAGACATTTCTAAATATCAACAATCAGATAACTACTCTGCACCCTTTCAACTCAGCTGTAGAAAATTTTAAGAATTGTGATTGGAACAGAAGTAACTAAAAATTGACATTTCACTGATGTATCTTTTTTTTTCCTTTTTTTTTTTCCTTTTTTTTTATTTTATTATTTTTTTTTTTTTCAAACTAGCAGCCACATTTTTACATCGCAATAGTCTGTGTAATTTTTTTAACCTTCTCCAAATGTATGTTGTATGCAAGAATATTTAGTGAATTACGAACAGAATCCAACATAAGTAGGCGATACGTCATTCTTTTGATTTATTCTATCATCAAAATTTAAATGACGATATTTTGTCTAATAACTCCACATTCATCATTTCTTAATATGCTCTTTCATTTTAGACTCTCCATTAATCAGAATGGGTCAACATTCAGAATATGATTCCAAAAAATTACTACCAGAAATCCTTTCAATACCAACACCTATTGTACACAATTTAACAACATACTGGCATTTGTAAACTTTAGTATTTCTTTAAGTGAGAAACCATTTTTTATTTTTTTCAAAATAATAAGCTTCCTTTTTTATATATTATGAGTTAGAGAAATTAATAAACTAATCGTTTACATGTAAAGACTGATCTGCATTTTAAACTTTCACTTTTAAACACTTCACTATAAATATTAATGTAATATAATAAGTGGACATTTTCAAAAATAAAACACTGGAAACTTATGTAGCAAAAATGCTATTGTGGATTCTACAAGCAAGTTAAATTTACAATGAGTAGCAGTCAACCATGGAAATTTAATGTGAAAGGCTGATCTAGGTAATTTTGATTTTACAAGTAGACCAGACATACCTCGAGATTGTCTGTTTTATACAAAATAAAATCCTTTATTTTGGACTAAGATTTAAAAGAAAATCAAGTGAAAAACAAAACTCAATTTTATGTTAATATAAAGAAGTTTGCTGGCTGACAGGAGATAGCTTTGTGGCACTATCTGGCAGAATGACTTGGCTCAGCGATATCTGTAGAGTGTGGATAAAGAGCTCCTTTATTTGAGGAATGAATGTACTTAATATAGCAGTCAAGAAAAAGGGACAGTGTCATGAAAAAATAGGTCAAAATTGCACAGTCCTCTTGGAGAAGAACATAGGAAAATAGAAATATGCAGGCCATTCACATAATGTAGCTGGAAAAATCCAAGCAGACTTCATGATGGCATAACTCTATACCCACCTCCCTCCCACTGAGACATTTGGTCAATTCCCCTTTTGTCACTAACCCCTATGCCTGTTATTTGAAAATTTATGCTGATCTGTTGACAAAGGCTTCGGTTGGATTGTTTGTTCAGCACTCAAAATCTAAGTCAAGAAAGCATGTTCACATTGCTTCCATTCTCAGGACAGACGCTAAATTCTCTTCCAGATAAGTGCCAACTCAAAATTTTCAACATTTATTTATACTGTTTCTGTGAGTTGACTTCTATTTACCCATTATTTTAGATGGAGGAGTTAGTCAAGGAGTGCACCCATATGCTGGCACTGTACTAGTTTTAGTATCCAACATTGCTGTAGGCTACATACATCATAACTTAGATTAGTTGGCCAATGTATCACTGGTCAGATTTCTTTTCAATATAGCAAATTCTCTTTGACTTTGCCTTGTGATTTGTTATTTTGAAAATATTCATGTCTGTTATTCATGAACCTTTCTTTCAGCTCAACAAAATTATATTGTAAGTCTTTGAAATTAATGAATAATTGTGGCATTACAACATATTGATTTAAGAAGAATTATCTGATGATATAATCCCTCTCATTACCTCCATATGGAGGTAACAAGAGGGAAGCAGACCATTGCAATTACAAAATAGCAAAGGTTAAGGTTGGGAGGTAATAAATCAAGGCAAATTTATTAATGTGTGGCAAGTAATCAATTGGGACTTAGAAATCATTAATCAGTTTTTCCAAGCACCACCTACTTGAGGGATCTTCAATATAAGCCATGTCATTTTGGCAATAGCTGTTCGTCGTGTGGGTTGTGCAGAATTCAAAGAATTGCCCCTGAAAATAAACTAACCAAATCTCTTCAATCAACTTCACGCCAAGAAGAGTTGGGTTTTTCTTTTCTTTTTTCAACTTAAAAATTTCCAATTGTCAAAAAGTTAAATCAAAAATGATCTGAAGACCAACTTTATTAGTAGGTCTGATACCATATCTTCCTGACTCTCCGTCCAACTTCTAATCCAATGTACTGGAGGTGGTTGACCACATGAAAACTGCTAGACCTAAAGGGGGAAGATTTTATATTGACACTTGTAAATCTAAATGAAATATATGCATTGGTTTTGAAATCATAAAGGGGTGTTTTTAGATTATCCTATGAATCATTTTCTTTTTCATGTCACTGGACTTTTATATTATTGTTCTAACAGGTTTTGTATTCGTTTTTTTTTTTTTTTTTTTCCAGCATTGTTTTGAGCTTTGCCCTATTTATTTGTCGCAGTCTGACTTCTTTCTTTTTTTTTTTTTTTATATAGGAACAGGCCACTAGAAATAATCCACACTGATTGACCAATGGTCTAAATCATTTCTACCAGGAAAGCTTGTAAAACTTTCCACATAATCCTGAAACATAACAGAATAAATAAAAGGAAAGATTTTAAGCAAATAAAATGTTACATTTTTTTCAAACTTGTATTTATGTTAATGTGTACATAACTCCCCCACCAACTAGAAAAGGTTTATAATCAAATAATAAAAATGAAAATTGCAATAATAAAACAATCTGAGTGATTTACAAAGCATAATTATAACCTGGAATGTGTGCTTTTTAAAAATGTGCATATATTAATAAAACAATGAAAATCCATTAATTTCTCCTGTACATTGGCGATCATGGCTCTCCACAATTTCCTATCCTTTATAACTATTAATAAATTTTGTCTTTTTGTTATCTTTCCCAAACCCTATTCTGCTATTCATTTTAACAAGCTTGCTAGGTTGGGTATGCTTTATTTTCTTCTCCCTCTTGCCTTGAATCTGTCTTATAAATATCAAATTCTGTGCCATACCATAACATTATTGTTTTTCTTTGGGTTTTTCTCTTTTACATCATGTTGAAAATTTCATCTGTTATCCATTCTTTTTTTTCGTTATTTAGTTTTCTTTGGGATGATCTTGATTATTAGAGCTACTAACGTTTCACTTAATGTGTCACTCTTCAAGTTCCCATTCTCATTTTGTTTATTGTATCTACTTCTAACACTGTCCATATATTTCAGGAGTCTGTTGTATTGCAATTTGGGTGTTGCCGTGGCCCTCTTCAATTTCCATAGTTTCACTCTACATTTACTTATTAGAAGATGGTCACTCTCGCAGTTGGCAATTGGGTATGTTCTGCAATGTAAAACTGCATTCCTGAATCTCTTGTTGATAATTGATATAGTCAATTTGGATTTTTGTTTCTCCTCCTTGGCTTTTCCATGTTCATATACATGTTGGGTGTTCTTGAAATCACATATAGGCTACTACCTGATCATTTGACAGTTACCATTGGATCCATTTTTCTCTGCATTTATTATGAGTTCCTATTTTGTCAACTATTTCACCATTTTTCCCCTAACTTACTTTGGCATTCAGGTCTTCAGTGAGGATTATAATTTCTTGAGATTTGCATTGTTGCGTACAATAAACATTTTCAATTTCTTCTGTACTTTGTGCTGTCAGTGCATACACAGCTATGTTAAAAGTTTTCCCTTTTAATTTAACTACAAGAATTCTTTCATTTAGTTGATGGTGTATCCTAGAACACATTTCTTCATGTCTTGGTCTAATATCACTCCTACTCCTCTCTCATTTTTCTCTCTGCTTGTGTATGTCTCTGATGAAATCACCATTGTTTGCTCCACTCTCTTTGCATATGCCTAAAATATTAACATTTAACCTATTTATTTTCTAATTAGCCACATTGATTTACCGTTGTGACATTCCACATCCTGAGAATTATTTTTTGATTTACAAAGTACAAATCAAAACATCAAGCAATCTAGAACATCATGTAGAGTTTTTCTTCACAAGAAAAAGAATATCAGCCACAGAAAGTTAAACCTTTTCAATCTTCAACATAATAGTTTCAAGTTACTCATTTGTGTCAAGTTTTTAGATTTTTCAACTTTCTGAATGCACATTCACAACTAACTATTGTGAACCACAGTGTCAAAAGTAATTTATAAGCTGAGAACAAATTCAAGTATGCAGATTCATGCAAAAAGAAATATGGAAAAAGCGGACAACATGAACCTGATATTATATCAAATTGAGTTTGAAATATTTCTTATGATTTCAGGTGTCTGGTTGTTGCAACTGCTTCTTTTAGTTTTCGAAAGGTGTTTAAATTTTGGATGAAAAGCTGTAATTCTTTGCTTCATTCTTGTTTGTATGTACCAAGACAATTGTTTGTTTTTTTGTTTCTTTGAGTTCTTGCAAAAGATATGGATGAAAACAAGCTGTATCCATTACAAGTTCATGATTGTTAGAAAAACGTTCAACAATGATAATCGTAATATTAGCCGTTTCCTTATAAGGAAACATTTGGTATTCATTGTCTGAGCAGCCAATGCTACTTTCAGTTGAAATTTATAAAATCTATCTCTTAAAACAGTTTTTCAGTAAAATAGATTTCTCAAGTCTAATGTTTCTGCTCTTTCTAGTATTGATGGGGGATTCCTTCTAAACTTTTATTTAAAATAGTGTGGAACATCAACATCTTGATTATGTCATTATTTTTTCTCGTTGATCAGTAGATGAAACACTTCCTGTAGTGATCCACTAAATCAAGTCTTTTAATCACTTATATTCCAATGTAGTCTTTAATTATTAGTATTATAATCCATATTCAGCAGTTTCTTTAATCTTGCTTAGATTAAAGAAATGTTCTTTTACTTTCACCTGGCAAACCATAACACAAAATTATGGATTCCTGGTTAGTCGCTGTTGTCTTGAGTTTGATTCATTTGTACAAAATACTTGTGATTAACAATTCTATTAACAATGCATGACTTATTAATGTTCCATATGTCTGATACAATGTATGACTTCCTAATGTTCACGGCTGATTTGGATAACATCGATGGAATATTTTCTTTTCATTTTTCATCATTTTCATTTTTCTTTTCCTGATCTTTACAAACACGGGTAAATTTGCTGATGTTACTGACCAAAAGATTGGCAGCAAATCCTTTCTAAAAGGGTATCATGATCAGTGTTTTGCTTTTCAATGTAAAGAGCTTATTCATTACAATGTCCTTTGTATTGGTATTAATTTGCTTTCCTAAAGAATTAGTTAAGTCTTCAGAACTTAAATATTTTCCATAACTTGCCACTGCCTTAATTTAATGCTTTCATCTGCCAGAAAAAAATTCAATATCTCTTTGTTTTGCATTGAAATATTTCAGAATTGTTGCATTGTGGAAGTTTAATGCTTCAGATTCAGAAATTCTTTGTGATGTCAGTTGAAAATGCTGTTTCAGTGTTAGTAAAAGCCTGGAAAACCTTGCAATAAACAGCCTTAATTCTTTGTTTCAAATTTCACTGTTAACTAATGTTGAGAAACAATGTTTTCAGAGATTTTATGTTCATATAACATTTTTGGATCAAATGTCAAACATTTATTAACATCTTTGAATGTTGGCTGCATTGCTTCAGAATGTGCAAGTTACATTATTTTGGTAAGGGGTAGAGTTTTGAAATGGTTCTTGATTTTCAACATTTTCCACCTGCAGATCCTCATTCACTTGATGAATTATACATTCTGTTTCTTGGTTCTCAATTTCCTCTCTTTTATTTTCTATTTCTGGATTTACTCCAATTGTTAGATCTTAATTTTCTTGAGAGTGATTTGGTACTTCCATAGAATCTGGTTTGATATTAAAAGAAAGTGTGTAATTGTGGCTGTTGACTTTTCACATATTTTCTTATTGAATTCATAGCATTTTATATGAAAAGCTTACATGTTCTCCATCAAACAAAAATTATCAAAAAAAATTTAAGTTTTGCCAAAGTTTTACAATTTAAAAAAAAATGCTTTAATTGAAATTTAATTTGATTGAAATTTTTTTGTTTTATCTTTTGTTTAATTTTACCTAAAATAAATTATTTTTTAAATTTCAGTTCATAAGATAGATAAATGCTGTAAATGTTCTGCATTTATCCAACACCACCGACGTCTACCACCAAATGTGAAGTCAAAAATGTGGAAGAACCAATTTTACAATTCTTCAAATTTTATTAGAAAATTATAATCAGACTTTGTGCCTAAATTGGAAAAGATTTTGAAATTTATTTTTTATTTATTGAAATTATAAAAAAAAGTAGAAACGTGTAATCTTTTATACATTTGGTATTTGTACATTATCCAATAATAGAAGAAACAAAATTTCTCTAAATTTTGTTTCTCCTAATAATTTTGTCCCAATAGTGAAAATTATGTCAGGGTGAGATTATATTTAAAATGCTTTTGAAAAATAATGAGAGAACGCTGTCCCTATGTGTTCCCACAACACTAAGTCATTGACTATAATAAAAATAGTCATTTTTATAAAGACTTACCTTTTTTTTTTTTTTTTTTTTTTTTTAAAATCATTTCACACCAAGCAAGGCAATAAAGCCACTAAGATGCAAGATGTTACTGAGTGTAAAAGAATATGAGAAAAAGAAAAACGTTATTAAATAGAACAAAAAAAGAACAGGAAGAAGGCAGAAGATAATGATAGACATTGCATTTAATTTTTTGAAGATCAAACTTGACTGGAAAGCAAGAAGGCAGAAGACAATTCCACAAATGAGAAGTACAAGAATTGAAACTTAGCATCGTACTTATGGTTACATCTAGCTGCCATTTCAACTGTAAAATGAGATCTTGCCGCCAATCAAGTACTGTCCTTAAATTTGTAAAGTTGAAGTACCAGAGAGGAAAGCTCATCAAATGAAAATATTTATAGAAAAGGCACGTGGAAGCTGTTACAGTGGTGAGAAAGTGACTGAAGCTGGAATGCTAGGTCAGGATCAATAACATTGCAGATTCTTCCTTGTATTTTATCAAGAATCTCTAAATACATAGTAAAAGTACCAGACCAGATGTGGCAGCAATATTCAATGCATGAATGAACAGTTAACTTGTAAACTTACTCATTTATTTACTTAGAACACATAAATATGCCTAATGTCATCATACAATGATTGAGTAAACATTTTCTTACCTTGAAAGTAAATGATATTTATAAAACAAATGAAATCCAGTTTTGCTCTGAAAACATTTATTTTTAATTTGGCAGTATTGGACAAAAGTTTAGATGATGAGATCTTTGAGCAGAGTACCAATTTGAATAGAAGTTGCCAAAGTGCTAGTGGGAAGCAAGTATAACTGTTTTTGTAACTTGTTCTGAAGAATATTCACAAGTCTGTAAAATGAGAACTGGAGGTTGACATAAAGGGAATAATATCAGATTATGTAAAAATTAAAATTTATACAGCAATTGCCCCCATGTTTTATAAAGCTGTAACTCACTTGTGTGAACAATAGAGTAAGGTAAAGACAATTTAGTCATACTGATAGTAATTTGCTGCAAAAGATTATGATAATTGTACATGCATATAAAATTGGAAGTAGAAATATTCCTTGAGAAGTAGATAACAAAGTTTCTACTTTTAAAATGGATGTTGGAATGATTATTCACAAAGAAAAGCAGAGAGCAGAATGAAATAAGATGTACCCAGGTACCTGTAAAGCGTAGAGGATGATTCCTTTGCTACATTGCAAAGGGACGTAATCCGCATCTCTCTGCCAAGAGCAGGTAATTGATATTTATACAGTAGTAACAATAAACCCGTTCTTTTTCTGATGTTAATGCCATGTCCCTGTAGGATGTACATGATCATGACTCTCCACATATTTTTTCTTTATTAGCAGTGAATTGCCATGTTTTCTTAGGAAAGATAGTGGAATGGTTTTCCGTTCACAGATTCGAATTCAGAGTTTTCTTTCTCTTAGATTGGTTGACACACAAAAACTAGAGAGCACAATCTACCTTCTTATTTAACTGGAGATATGGATTCAGATTAGCTTAGGGTTTGATTTTGGTTTGTCCTATTTCACTCCCCATGCCAATATCTGTTACACAATCCGCACACCTAATAAAACTTACGGAAGATTAAAATAAATAAATTCTTTAAGAAACTCTTTAAAATGGTTAATAATGGTCTTCAGATGAGATGTAAAAATGTTATTTAAAAAAACAGCTAAAAGACATTGTCTCCTGACAATTATTAGGTGGTTATTCCGGTTTTTAATGATATTTGGTGCGTTTTGTATTGTTTTATATCGAATGAAAACATTCTTAATTTATTCAAAATTCTTTCCACTTTGTCATTCATTTGCTTAATGTTTTTTTGATATATAGAAATGTATGTCTCATATTGTACCATTCTTATTTTATCTTGATATGTTGCTTACCTATTCACCAATCCAAGAGGATAAATTTGACACAAAGTCGAAATGAATCATGAGGACCGAACACACAAGTTATGGTTTGTCAGTTAAGCTTGCTAATTATAAAACCACGTGATTCGTCCTGTTATATGTTTAAGAGATTCTAAACCTTATCAGAATAAAGCTGCCTTCCTTTGGGGGAACTTTTATTTTATCATCAATCAAAAGTAAAGAAAAAAAATTAATTCTGCAGTTAATGTATAATTTTCATATTTAATTTTTTTTTTTTTTTTTTGTTAATATTCCTGATCGAATCACTTTTACATTATTCGGACTGATGTCCTCATCTTTATTGTCATATTCACCTTTCGGCCGTTGTGCGGTTCAGCCTTCATGTGATTGGAACTTCGAACTGAACCCCTTTATTTCATCCAATGGGACAGATTGTTCTAGTTTCACGTGCCATGGCTCTCCCGGATGTCTCAGTTATCACCCTTTAAATTCAACTCTGCAAGTCTTTGTTCACCACTGCAGTAGCCAGCAACGGAACTCACAACTCATTGGGTCAAGTTACTGGATCCAACCGACACTTTTATCCACTCGGCCATGTGTCCGCTTTTGTTTCCTAACAATTCCAAAATTTCATTGCGTTGGTATTCTTTAATTTTTGGTCAAGACAGTGGGAAGAGCAATGCTGAATTACTTCCCTTTACCCTCAATGGTGGGGACTCACCAAAAGCTTTATGAATAGTAGGACCTATTGCAATTTCTACTTGTTATTCCTTAATTGCAATCGTAATGGACGAAGTATCACAATGGTGAAATAGCATAAATATAAATAATATTTCATTAATTTATTCATTTTTGAAAGTATCATATGTAAAAAAAAAAATAGAATATTAAACCGTGATATCAAAGGATTGTCGTTAGCCCCCAAATGTGTTGATGCCACATCAGAAGAGGAAGGGAGGTGGAGTAATAAAAATTCACTTTCTCACACCAGCCTCATATAGCGATTTACTAAGCGTAGTTTAGATGTGGTACAAGTCACAGGTCAGAGAAATCGTCACCTTTTTTCCCCCATCAAGATAAGCTTTGCTTCTGCTAAAATGTGGCCGTTTAATCTAGGTAACTGGAATTGTGGCACCTCTTCGTCAACAGCTCATCCAGGAGTCTCAAAGTAGTAATGCTTTATAACGGAAACGTGTATTTATCTCTTCCCCTGTCTCACTCGGTGTAGCTCAAAGAGGAATAGAGCAGTGTCAAGATCTTGCTAGATGTCTTGAAATATGAGTACAGTTGGGAGGTTATCAGAGACTTCAAATGGTGGCCTTCCTGATGGATCTCAAGGTAGCTTTTTCTTTCTTTTTTTTTTTTTTTTGCCTTTGGGACAGCAGGGATATCGCAGCACGCTACTACAGGCAGCACTGGTCCCAGCGGACTGAGTTCAGTGTGGGCAGAAACAACATCATATGGGAACCACAGTTGGACCCCCTGTTGTTCCTCCAGAGCACTTAAAATTGGACCTCATGAAACAATTTGTCACGGCTCTAGATAAGGAGTCTGCAGCCTTTAAGTAGCTTGAAGACTTCTTCCATAAGCTGTCTTCAGCAAAAGTTAAAACTGGTGTCATCAAATAAAGAAAACCACAGAGTGAAAGGAATTCCCCAAGATGCTCACTAGGATGGAGAAAGCAGCGTGGAACGGCTTTATCCAAGTGGTTTGAGTCTTCCTGGGGAATCACAAGGTCGAAAGCTATGTTGAGCTCTTTGAGACCCTAGTGAAGAATGAAGACAAAATGAGCTGTAAGATATTCCTAAAAGTCCATATCCTTGACGCCCATCTTGGTAAATTCAAGGAGAACATGGGGGCGTACTCAGAGGAGCAAGGCGAGTACTTCCACCTGGACTTTGAACGCAGCTACCACGGGTCGTATAAGAAAACCTGATGAGAGACTATATTTGGGGCGCTGATTCGTGAAAGTAATTTACAGTATTAGCGTAAATCGCGAAAATCTTCTCACTTCTAAACTTTTTGTGTTCTCTCTGGTGTAATTCTAGAATAAATAAATGCTACTTTTGAATCATATGTCGTTTTGTTCCTACCTTGCGTGAACGAGACTTCACATTCGCCAGTTTTCACAATGGGAATAGGTAAATTTTAGAAATATCATTATCCTGGTCACAAAAGCAAAGTTTGAAGGAAATAGCCATTTTTCAGACTTTCTAGGCGTAAGCAAATCGGAAATGAGAGTTGTTACCCAAGGACGAATATCGGGTTGCACAGTGAATCGATTGTTTTGTTGATGGCATTTTTAGCTCGTTTAGTTACTCAAATAAAATCATTTGCTACTTTGAAATTGACATCAACATTGACATTTACATCATGAACTTGGGTTCAAATGGATTTAAGGGAAAGTAAGCAATGTTAACATTTTTCATAGCATATTTTGAAATCTTTTAAATAAGAAAAAAATAAATGTTATAATATTATAACATACAGTGCATGCAGAAAACGACATCAACATTTTAAAACCCATCGAACTGCTTTAATTGTAACTATTTTGTTATTACCATTTTACGGTATATGTCGTGGTTGGTGGAACTCGGCGAGTATTGGAATACTCATCGGCATTTCCCTTTGCGTGAAATGAGTCCTATGTTGGATTTGAAGAGATGTCTGCGGCCACCGCATAGTAAGGTAGGAGGGTTCAGGCTTTTCTTTGAGCTCTTTTCGTTTATTCTATTTTGTTTTTTCGTGGACTGAGTTCTTTCTGTAGCTGCCGTCTTCCAATTGGCCGGATCGATTTCTGTCTTCAGCAAGGTGTTTTTGAGTTGATCCTTGCATAGACGATGTGGGGCTCCGTCTGGTTTCTTGCCAGATGCGAGCTCTGAGAAGAGGATTTGTTTGGGTAGGCGGATGTCTAACATTCAGGCAAGGTGTCCGATCCATCGAAGTCGGCGGAGGAGAATTTCGTTGTTTGTGGTCCGGTCCTGCCACAATTACGGTATACAAGTATATAACAAAAGGGAAGGACCTTGACCCGTTCAACACTAGATAGATATTGCTAAGGAATCATGCAGAAAGGTAATACCATTCTAAGATAGCTTTCCGTAGCATCCTCGACTCTTCCCCAGGTACCCAGTACTGTGGATGCGGCAAATTTGTACATTTTGTAATTGCAGTCTTGCAACAGAAGTTTTGCCAATCCATAGGGAAGTTCGTCCGTGTGTTGTGAAAAAAATCACACAGTTGCATAGACAATGCACGACGGATCTAGAGGAATCTAACCTCGATAATAAATCCTGCACATACCTTGTGGGTACGCAGTAGTTTATGGACTATACATAAAAAGATCGTTGCAATAGTATCCTGAAGACTGTGGTTATGTCGATGATCAATTTCTTGACAATGGCCATACACCGATGCCCTAAATAGCAAAGATACCACATGATTTCAGGAAGAGTTGCAACCCATGATCTTATTAGCAACAGAAAGACAAATGTCCGACCGAGGTCGACGATGACATGATATATATACACTCAAGAACAAAGGCAAAAAGTGATAAATCCCGTGGTATTGCACTTCTAAGTATCGCTCGTGTTATTCTCAACAGAATAACCAAATATCTCATTGACAACATCTATCTCGAATCTCAGTGTGGTTTTCGTTCAGGTTGTGGAACCATTGATATGATTTTGTCACTTTGTCAGGTTGCTGAGAAAGTTCGTGAAAAGAACCATGAATTCTATATCGTCTTTATCGATCTGACCAAAGCGTTTGACTCTTTAAACAGGGGTGCCCTCTGGAAAGTAGTCCAAAAGCTTGGCATACCTGAAATTATACTAAATGTCATCATCTCGTTTCACGAAGGAATGAAAGCATCTGTTCTATGTAATGGAGAGTTTTCAGAAACCTTTGATGTAACAAATGGCACAAAACATGGTTGTGTCATGGCTCCTGCACTTTTCGTTCTCTTCTTTTCAGTCATGCCTTTAGTGATCTTGACATGGGTGTGAAATTTGAATTTCGCACAAGCGGAACCATCTCTTTTTAAATCAAAATCGCTGACTCGAGCAAGCATTATTTGCTGATGTCGCTGCAATCGTGGCCACTTCAATCGAAAAAGCTCAAGCACTCGTCAATCGTTTTCCCACTGCTTGCAATGCATTCGGATTAACTATAAGCACAAAGAAAACTGAAGATGTCCATCGACCAAAGCCTACAACTAAGCAGGTCAAGGGTGTAAAATAAAAACCACCTGCCCATACCTTTCCAATCATTCCCATTACTGTTGGAAGCAACAATTTGAAGTATGTGAAATTATTCTCGTACTTAGGAAGCAAAGCCAATTCAAGTGCTTCTTTAGATGACCGAATAACAAAGTTATTTAGTTAACCGAATATCAAAGGCAGCCAATGTCTTTGGGAAGCTTAAGCATCGTCTATGGAATGTTCATGGGATTTCATTGAAAACAGAAATCAATGTCTATCGAGCAGTCATTCTCACAACACTCCTTTATGGGTCAGAATCATGGACGCCATACAGGACGCACAACAATCAATTTGATGCTTTTCATAAACGCTGCCTTCGTTATACACTGCAGGACAAAATCTCTAACCCTGTTCTTTTCATCAAATGTGTCAGTGGTATTGAATCCTTTCTGATGCAATCACAGTTCAGATAGGCTGTTCATCTCATCAGAATGAGTGATGATCGGATGCCGAAAATCCTCATGTATAGCCAACTTTTTCATGGTAAGCGTAAAGTAGGCCTTCCTTGGTTACGCTTCAAGGACAAACTTAAATACAGTTTAATTGCTGCAAACATCCCTCTTGAGGAGTTTGAACTTGGTGCTGAAAACCAAGTAAACTGGAGAAACATCTGTTACCGAGGAATAACTAACCTTGAAAGGAATCGTCTCAACCATCTGAGAGAATTAAGAACCAACACTAAATCTCGGGTTAATACATCAGCCCATATGATGGTCAACTCTTCAGTATGTCCTTTCGTGTGGATTTGTTTGCAAACCCCTTTGCAGGATTGTTGTCTATTACAAAACATAAATATAAAAGCTGAACTGAAAGACACTCATACGTCGAAAACGACGGGAGAGATAATCGCAAGCACGCGCGCGTGTGTGTATGTATGTATTGTGCTCCCCAAAGTTCTGGTAATTGGGCGCTGAAAAAATGACTTATCGACACTTTAGTATCTACTCTTTCTTTCAAAATAATTTACTCGGACTGCGTACAGTACTGGCTAATGTCATACGGTTAGAGAACGTTGTTCAATTTAACCAAACTTTTGGGTAGGGCCTGAATGTATAATATATGTTATGGTATAACAAAAAAAGAATATTGATTGATAAAAAACCTAATAAAATCTAAACTTTGGAAGGGAGATAATTCATAAGTTTGAATTTAAGAATTACGTTTGTGTCCGCTTTCAACCAAGACAAGAAAGATATTGATACCAATCAACGCTCTTAGTCTTCTAAAATATCTCATAACAATTCCATATTCGCGCCAATTTCAAGAATTATTCCTCTTTATTGATCGGACATCACCAAATAGAGGCGTGGAAATGAACTTAGTCATGCTGAACAATGTTACGATGAAACGAAAAAAGGAAACCCAGCATATGTAAGTATAGAATAGATGGACTTCAATCTATTCCCCGATTACTGCAAGTCATTGCATATTAGCTCAGGTAGTTCCAAATGTGTTGCCAGTACCATACATTTATTGACAAAAAATGTAAGGCTGACATAATGTTTTGGATGGATGGATTCTGTGACCATAGTACTGAGAATTGATCTGATTATTATTGATGCCATAAAAGCAGTACCTCTACTACTTGTTTGTAATGGCCATATAGGCTTGTGTACATGTACTTGTTAGTACCCCACCCGCCACACACACAACTCAAATCAGTTATTGAGACGTTCAACGATATTTCTGCCACTCACTTTGACTTTTGCACTGGCCTCAAATGTGCCAACATATTCGTTTCGCTCTTGATTATTTATCAGAGGATGCCTTTTTTTGCTTTCTTGTACCATGGCCATAAGCAAGAATACACATTAGGTTGAACTGAACATTCAGCCAGTGTCTTGCCTTATTTTTGTAGTTCATGGATAAACTCATTGTTCTACAGTCTCTCTGGCTTTCAAATATCCCACCACTCTCATAATGCAACCCAGTTCACATTATTTTTAATTCTATGCTAAAATCAAACTCATGGGTCTTAATGGTTGTATATACAGGCACAGTGTCCTCGAAAAGTTTATATTGTCGGAGTTACCTCCTCCTTGGCTCCTTAAACCGGAAGAGAAACAGGTCATTTCGACCTTGACCTTTCGGTTGTGCTCCCTACATGCTCTTAACCCGAGGTAGAGACTAGCAAGTTACCTTTTCAGTTTAGTTATATTACGAACCTAGTCGTAATATACTTCTAGACATTTTTAGGCCTTGGTTTTCTTTTAGCTAAGCTCTACTCATTTTTTTATAGACTTTACTGTGTTAGCTTACCAATTCTCTTGCTAGTCTCCATTACCACAAGACAATGACTTCTTGCTAAATTTAGGGTCGGCGACTGAAACGGTCGGTACGCAGGCTCCTGACCTCCGTGGCCAGGACGTCGACCCGGGCTGCGTATTAAGTTAGGCTCCCATTTTTTTTTGTCTGCCAACTTGACGATAGTTGGAATCTTTCCTTCTCTCTCTCCTTCGCCTACTACTCCTGGCTCCTTGGCCCTGTTTGACTCTCGGAATTCCGTCCCTACTGGCTGCCTGCACGTCGTCCATAATCTTTCCCGTACACTACGTTTGTAATTATTACGGGAGGTTACTAATATCGACTCGACCGGCAGACACGCAACGCCTGCACTGGACCTTTGACATACCCGAACAACATCGCAACGCCAGCTCCTCTTTCCTTCCCAACACAAGTTGGCATCCCGGCAACGACCAACATCAACCTCAAACTACAATGACCAGCAGCGATTATCTGCAACGACCAACCTCAACTGCAACGACCACCTGCAACGACCAACAGCGATCATCTGCATGACCAGCAGCGATCACCTGTAACAACCAACCTCGACCATCAATGCCTGCACCGGAACATCTGCATCTTTACCATTCCGACCACCTTTATTTCTTTATTACTTTTCTAGAATAAATTAGCTTATATCTTATATATACTCGTTCTGTCGTCTATGTTGCTTCACCTTGTCAGATTTAACGTCTCCGAAAATGCTAGCGGGCCTCTCGTGACCTTGTCACCCCTTTTGTGATACAGGGGCGCTCGAGGGGTCCACTACAATATTACCAGATTGGAGTCATTTGTACTCTATACAATACTTTAATGACATTGAGTAGAAGCCGGAATCAAACCCCTAACAACTTTCCACCCACAATTAATACTAACATCAATGGGATTCATGTAGGCTAAATTATGTTTAACATTTCCAATTCCCAATGCACTCAAAATGTATTTCTGTTGACAATTGCTACATCTACCTTCTTTTCCCAAAAGTGGCAGATTTACTCAGCAGCAAACAAGAATAACCAGTGAGGCTGTGCTAGTGGTGCCACTGACATGTACTTCAACTATGAATAGAGCATCACATTAACATTTTCCATAGGGAGAAGACTGGCATCGATATTCTTTCCCCACCCTCATCTCTGAATTTACACATTTTTTGTTCTTAAAAATTGACAATAAACGTATTAAACACTATTAGATTTATTAAATTGTTTATTCACAAGAATATTTTTTCTACAAGATTTTTAAAAAAATAAATGGACCAACTACAATGCAATATTTATTTTTTACCTTTTTATAAAGATTTATTATTTTTAATTTTGTAAAGAAATAAATATGAAAATAATTATTTTTATTCATAAATTTTTAAATGACTGTGAACAAAAAACAAATAAAGACATAACGATAAATAACTTTAATTATGAATTATAAATTTCTTAGGGGCTGCTGAATATTTTCCATGAAGCCCTTACCTAAAAAATTCCAATTTAGTCATTTGGTCAGATTTTAAGAAGGGGATCCGTCCAAGAACTTTTCAGCACCTCCTTATATACTCTGCTGATTAAAACTATGACTATTAATAATAAACTATCTTTTTCATGAAAAATGTTTTTGCTATTAATTGTTATTATTGTTATTAATTACAATGTAGTCGAACAATCTTTTTCAAGATATTTGAAATTTTATAAAGTAAATTAGAAATTTAAATTTGACACCACAAACCTTTTGTTTCCAAAATACGAAAACTAACTCGCATGACGTTTAAAGTTATACATAATTAACCCGAAATAATAATAAAAACGACAGCAGCCTTTATCAGTGTTGTGTCGGAAACCTACCACCCCTCTTGAAGATAAACTTGTCTGCGAACAAAGACTTTAAATAGTGGCATGTCAGTTGACATGGAAGAAGACAGATAGACAGAGAGGGTAAGACCTCTGAGTCGTGATACAGTGTTTGACTGTAAGCGACGTCTGTCGAACTCTCTGCGTTAGCAGAGAGGAACCCTGACGAAGCTTTGCCGAAGGGCAAGGTTTCGTCCGGGGAGGTAGACAGGGCCTGAACCCGTCTAGGTGGGTTCAAAGGCTATATTTTTGGCCGAACCTACGGGCTCGGAGATACCCACATTAAACCGGCATTGTGCCATATTCGGTTCTCGTGGGTGGATCGATAAATACTAAGACAGATAGACAGAGAAGTTCTTAGCTGAGCTAGTTATTGACTACTCAGGCGATTTCTGTACCTTTTTTTTTTACCAACCTATTAAAACCCTTTTTATTGTTACGAGTTATTTGGCGTTTGTCTCTACTAACCCCAAATCAACATCATAGCAATCAGGCATATTACAGGTGTGCATTGAAACATGCATTTTTCACTCGCTTATTTGCATAAAAAAACATTCTACGCATTTTGCCACAGTTTACGAAGAATTTGTACGAAAAAATATTAAAAATTTAATTTGCAAAATTAAAGGGAATATTTTATTTACAAAGTACTCTTCTTTTTTGTAGGGGAGATATTTGTATTGACTTCTAAAATATTTAAGTTTAAACGTAAATCAGAATTAAAGCGTTTGAAACAATGTAAATTTGGTTAACTTAACTAACTTCATGTAGCATTGAAGTAGTGACTTCATTCTTCTTTTAAAAAAAAGATAAATTTTCCTAAGTTTTAAAATTCTATGCTCTTTGTTTTATAAAGGTTTTGGTAAGGGTGACTTCTGAAAGTTTCTTTTTTGACATAATTGGTTTAGGAGAAAAAATATAAGGATTTATTCAGCCACAGTTATTCAATGGAGAAACGCTGGAAAAAAAAAAAATGTTGAACACATTCTTTATAATAATGTCGAAATGATTAACTTACAATGATCAAACTTATTTAGCAAGATTTATTGATCAAACTTATTTAGCAAGAACAGGAAAATAATTATCAGTTAAATACGAAAAAGGGATTTTGAACTATTTTCAAAATAGCTAACTTATAAAATTATTAAAAAAGTAAAATGGAGTCGATGCATGTCATTCAAGAAAAGTAATCGTATGCGAAACGTATAGGATTACTTCCCTTTACTGATCTTCTTGATTGCTTTTAAACTTTTTCTTTTTCTTCAACATAGAGAAAATATTTCCATAAATATGTTGACTGTAGAATTTTATCTTCTTAAGTATTCTCGCGCCTATTCATTTCTGATGTTTGAAAATGTTCGTGCTTCATATTAACCAATACAATAATACTGAAATCTACAACCTTTAAGACCATCTTTTACAGACATCATTGTTGGAAAATGGATTTTTCTAATGAAGAAATCTATGCAAATCAACTGTATTCCGCTTTTTTTCTCAGGGAAAAAGAGATATACTGATTTAATTCCTGTCTGGAGGCACATTTTCATGCTCAGAATTTTTCGATCACAAGGCGGGTTGACATTAATTCCACTCTTAAAATGAAAGAAATAAAAACTAAATATAACGTTTAATAAGAATTAGTGACGGATTAAAAAAATCTATTAACATATAATATATATTTAGGGAGTTTTTTTTAATCCGATAGACACGCGCGTGCGCGCGCGCGCACACACACACACACAGAGAGATGCACTCGTGCTTATAAAGATTTATAGGTGCGTATAAGATTTTCTGCGCTCTTTTTCTTGTTCGTTTTTCGTTCATCATTGCAACATTTATAGCAAGATATGAAGATTTTTTTCTGCTAACTAAAGTGAATTCATTCATTTTAGCCCAAATACCAATTTGATTGCAAGAAAAACAACCGAGCGTAAAATACTCTCATTTTACTCTTTTTCTTCGCTTTCGTTGTTGGTTTCAGCTTTTCTTTTCTTTTAATCATTCCTTCCCAAGCAAAGCAATAAAGCCACTAAGACGCAAGGGGTTAATGAATGTGGAAGAATGTAAGAAAAAGCAGTAAGGAGGGAAAACAGTAGATAGCGATTTACATTGCATTTTTTGAAGATCAAAGTTGATTGGTAAGCAAGAAACAGGAAGAGAGTTACCCCCCCTCCCCCCCTAAGTGCAAGAGAAGAACAACAGAGCGAACCAACTTTGCTAGTAGCAGACATAGCAATTGATTTAAAACATTAGACGTACAAGGCATAATGAGTCCCTCTCCTGGGGGTTAGCCATGCTGATGTAAGACAAAAAAAATGGTCTCTCTAAGACGATTAAAAGAGCATAGTTTCATTTTGGAGGGGCTAAATTTAACAAGCCCTTCCTTGTCCGAGTTAACAACAGATTGTAGGTCATTTTTTAGATAAGCTGCCAATTTGACTATCGAACCGATCAGACTTACTATTAAGACAGGCGTAAAGATATACCGAGTTGAGAACTGATGACATCGGGAAGGTCGTTGATGAAAATTAGGAACAAAGTAGGTTTAAAGATAAAGCCCTGGGGGAACACACGCATTAATATAAACAAAATCTAGGAGAGTGGCTCTTCAAGACAACCTTTATTTTACGATTTGTTAAGTAAGATTGATTCAAATCAAAAATTTGCCCAGAAATACCATAACGTTTCAACTTCTGAAGAAGACCAGTAGGTCAAACCCTGTCAACCTTCTTTAATTGAATAGCCCGAACCTCACCATTCTCATTTCAAGCTTGATAGACTCTTTCAGCAATAATCGTTAACACATCAGAAGTTGTCCGAGAAAAGCGAAAGCCATATTGTTTGTCGGAAAGAAAATCCTGCGATTTGACATGCTTAAACAATTTTGATTTGATTAGAGCATGTAGCACTTTGCCAAAAAGAGGGAGAAAATTAATGTCGATAGTTCAAAGGTTCAGACGGTTAGCCTAAGTTCTTAAAAACAGGAACTACAGAAGAGAATTTCTAACAAGCAGGAAAGCAAGAAGCACAAGGCATTTTTTGTACAGCTTAGAGAGAACAGGATCCAGTTCAGGAGCACATTTCTAAGCCAGGACAAGTAATTTCTGTGAGATATAGCTACTGAACAGACAGGTGTAAAATAAGAATATTGTGGTTTCACCTGATATTTTCAAGATGGCACAAAAGGATTGATGCCGGCTTTTACCCAAGAAGAATATATAGCCAAAAGAGAAAAGAAAGTTGAAAAGCACACGAAAGAATCATCCGCAGATTCTAGAGACAATTCATTAACATTCCTAATTGTTGAGGGGTTCTCCCCTTTTTACACAAATGGACTCACCCAGTATATACATATACTGCGGCTACGTGAAGACCCGAGAGAGCAAGACCGAAGAGTCGAGTCGAGTCCAGAGTGACAGAGTAAAAGGTTGTAGGTAAACCGGAAGAGTGAGGGGTGAGGTAACAGCGTTGTAGGAGTCACAGTGAGCGAGCACGTAGACTCAGTAAGAAGTCATACAGCGATACTTCAATACCAAAGACTGTATTTATATTTTGCTACTAACCCGTATTCCTGGAACTACTAACCTGCTTTACCAGTTTGTATTATTACGTTAATACATTATTTTCATATATTCGTTCCTGGCGTTTGTTATTTATTGGTACCGGATTTCAACCCGGAATCCACAATACTAATATACTTAAAAAATCATTGTAGCTTTTCTTCTGGCTTCTTCGCTTGTTATGACGCATTGGATGAGGGAAAAATGACCATTTAAAAGTAGGTGGATAAAAGTAAAGAGGATTTACTTTTAAAATGTTTGGCATAATATAACCTTTGTGTAGGAGTCAATGTACCATAAAACCATATTTTCTTTCTTTCGTTTTTCTGTTTTCTTTTTTTTATAAAGATATGTCCTGACCTCCTCTACCGACAAGGCTTTGCTCGGAAATTCTCATTTAATTCAACGCCCAGACTTCCCTCTAAGAACTGAGTCCCTATTGAGCGGGTTACACATAACCCCATCATTGGTATTGGGCATTATCTCCAATTTAGACCCCCACAAGGCTAGTGGTGAAGATGGCATACCAGCCATTGTCTTGAAGAAATGCGCGCCTGAGCTAGCGTCCGCCCTCTCTAAATTATATAACTACTGCCTCAAGGAATCCTGTTTTCCTGACTGCTGGAAGTCCTCATCCATTGTTCCTGTCTTTAAGAACTCTGGAGACCCCTCTGACTCCTCTAATTACCGTCCTATTAGTCTCCTACCCCTCGGCAAAGTCTTCGAAGCCCTAATCAATGCCGAAGTGATTAACCACCTTACCTCACACGACCTGCTCTCAGACAAGCAATATGGTTTCCGCTACGTCCGATCTACAGCTGATGTGCTTACGGCCATCACTGAAACCGTCTACCAAGCCCTTCAAAATAACGATGAGGCTCGTGTTGTGGCCCTAGACATCTCCAAAGTGTTTGATAGGGTTTGGCATGCCGTCCTTCTTCGCAAGCTCCAGGGTTATTGTATTACAGGTCGATTGTTTGACCTAATACAATCATTCCTGTCAAACCGTGAATTGAAGGTCGTTCTCAACGGATTCTCCTCCAGTTCCTATCCCACGAACGCAGGTGTTCCCCAAGGCTCCTTCCTTGGCCCCACTCTATTTCTTATTTTCATCAACGACCTTCCTGACGCCATAGATTTCCAAGTTGGCATCTACGCGGACGACACTACAATTTACTCCTGCCTCAAAAACAAATCTAGTGTCGGAGACAAAACTAACCTGGCCGTGCGTCTTGAAATGGACCTCCAATCCAAGAATTGGCTGGTCAATTTTAACGCCTCAAAAACTAAACTACTCTCTATTAATCACCATAGAGATCCTTCCCTGCCCCCCATTAGAATGTCTGATAGTCAACTTCTCGAGAGCAACTCTCTGCGTCTGTTCGGTCTCACGTTGCTGACCTGAGATGGAACAAATACATTGAATCAATTGCTTCGTCCACCGCGAGGAAAGTTGGCTCTCTGTGCCGCGCCAGGAAATTTTTCTCCCCGGAATCGATACTTCAAATATACAAATCAACCATTCGCCCTTGAATAGAGTATTGCTGCCATATATGGTCTGGGGCACCTTCTGTTTACCTCGGAGTTCTTGACAAGATCCAGAGGCGGATATGTAATATAATTGGCCCTGATCTGGCATCTCGTCTACAGTTGCTCTCTCACAGACGCGCCGTCGCCTCTCTCTGTCTTTTTTACAAATACTTTCATGGTAATTGCTCCGATGAGCTGCTTTCACTGATACCCAGACTTCATGAATTCAAGCGCCCTATGAGGCTGGCATTCCGCTCCCACCCTTTCACTGTCGAAACTATTAAATGCAGCCGTCTCTTCTACTCCAATAGCTTCAGACCTCGCACCTCTCGCATGTGGAACACCCTTCCCTATTACTGTTTCCCTGAGAGCTATAATCTCCAACTATTCAAATGTAATGTCAATCGACATCTCCAGTTACCTTGATCTATTCATTATCCTTCTCCTCATCCTTTCTTCTATCTCTCCTATCTGCTCTCGCTCCAAATCTTCTGCAACCCCCTGCATCCTAGTGGCTTCACGCCTTGCTCTGGGCGTAATGCTTAAAAAAAATAAAAAATATATATATATATATATATATATATATATGAGTGTCTATTGAAAGATTCTTGGCTCGACCCACTACCTAAAATATTACGAAATGACCAAACATCACCATTTTTTTTTTTTATTTCTGGGGAATCCTAAATCCCGAATCCCCCCATCATTAAAATCTCTCTCTCTCTATATATATATATATATATATATATATATATATATATATATATCCGTCTCTCTGTCTCAGTTCTTTTCCGAAGATAAAATTTTCTCTCAGTTTTTTCTCTTGTCTCCTCCTCTTTTCCTCCGTAAAGTGATATGACATTCTGGGCGGAGACCTGTCCAGAAAGAATAATGAAAGCTTTTGTGAAAGGATTGTGCTTGAAAATGTTTGAAGGTCTGTGTAAGAACCAAGTCGAGCGTTCAATATTAATAGCCCGGATGTATCGTCTACTTGGCAAACAAGGAAAATCGCCTTTCATATTTGTAAATGGATCTTGCATACATTACACAAAATGAATACTGAAAGATGACAGGGGGAGACCGGTGCATTTGCTCTGATAATAATACTTCCCCACCATCACCATCACCACCACCGACATTATCTTTTATTATGAAGAGGGATGTGTAAAATTACATGGCCCGTTTCTGCAATTTAAGAATAAAATAAGCTATCCAGGTAGTTAGATAGAAGCAGATATGGAGATAGATATAAACAGAATTATATATTATATAATGGCTGTTGACTTCAATGTCCACTTTTATATTTACATACACTTTCTGATATTGAGCACTTTATCCCATAAATATAGCATACCTTAAAACTATATTTTGTTTCTGACACACACACACACACACACACACACACACACACACACACACACACACACACACACACACACATACAAACATTTCCTGTTGTTTCTTTAATATATATATATATATATCCACTGAATTTTCGATACCTAAGTTTTAAAATTAAATTTTAAAAATGAAAAAGCATTCTTGAAGATTTCATTTTAGTTTTACTTTTAATTGAAAGCTAAATGATAAAATTTATTATTTCCAGTAAGTAAAATATTCTGGTGTATTTCAGATAGAAATTATATAGATTGGAATGTGAAATAATTGCTCGATTTATTTTTTTTTTTAAGTGGACGTTTTCTTAATTTTAATTTGTAAACAACAAATTTATCGGTTTTAAAAATCTTTCAATATTAAGTTATAGATTTTTGACATGTTATTTGAGTAAAAATTAGAAGATTTTATTTAAATTAATCTAATTTGAAATAAATATTACTTATAGCATAAAAACCAATATACAAGCATTTCTTAAAGATGGCTTTATTTGGATTAATAATGTTTTATTGATATTGAAATATCTCAAAGTGATAACAGCTCTTATGGATGAGCAGAAATTATATAGATTTACAAATTCAAAGTGAACGCATTTTTTTTTTTTAGTTTTTAACTACCTCGTAATTTTTACAAATTAACATATTTTCAACAACTTTTTAATATTTTATTGACTTTTATATCGGTTTCAAGAAGCTTTATGAAATTTACATTTCGTTTCTAGGTTCTTAAATTTAATTATAAATTCAAACAAAAACATTAATTAATTGAAGTAAAAGTGTAAAAAAAATATATAAAAAAAAATATTTATAAATAGCAATTAAAAAATATAATTTTTTTTTTAATTTTTTAAGATGATTTGCAAAGACATTAATGATGAAACAGAACTGAATTAATAATGAAATAATTGCAGTGCGTCAGATGACACTTAAATCACGTGACCTTTTTAAGGATTATGTAGTAGAAATTAGGAACGTTTTTTTTTCACTAAAAATTATTTAAAAAATGTTTATAAAATATTTGGTTACAAACGACTGTTGACAAATTGAAAAAAATCATTTTAAATCGGTCGGGGGAAACAACAACAAAAAATTGATATTTAACAGTTAAGTAATCTTTTTATATAATATTATTAATGCTCTATTTTTAATATTATTTCAATATTTTTAATACTGAGCACTACATATAAAAATATTTTCTGTTTCTTAAATCTTTTTAAATTTTTTCCAAGTTGTTACACATTCGGATCAAAATAAACTGTTTAAATTTCCATGTTTTTTGCTCTGTTTTATTCGAGTATTTTCGACCATTTCGGTTATTATCAAGAACTAAAAATGTTCTCAGTATCGTAGACAAGAATCTATCAACTGTATATTGACATTTTTGGAAAGTTAGATTTTCAAATTTATATTTTACCTTCTATTACAGGGATTGTATTATTAATGCGAAATTTCTTTAGTAAAGTGTAGAGCAGTTTTCCTGGAAGGTTTCTTTAAGGATTTTTTTATTTCGTCTAGGTTTTTGTTAGCATATGTCTTCGATATATTGAACATATATCATAGATTTAGCAAAATTCATAAGATTTTATATTTTTTTATTTTAGTTATGCAGAAATTAGATGAAGTTATTGGGCTCGTCTATTAGCCCAATCTTACCTTCTTCGAGTAATGCACTATTCCAACTTTCATTCGTAAATCTAGCCCTCTGATTGGTTCATTTCTATCAATCAGGTCGCCCGCACGTGCTCTTCGAAGTTTTGGCGCAAAATCGTTTTGGAGCCACCCACGTGATCATAACCTCTTAAAAAAAACAAAACAAACCAAAGCACGTGTGACACGTAGATGCAGACCTGGGCAGATCAGCAGCAGACCATTTTTTCGACCGCTCACTCAAGCTTAAAAATGTGACAACTACTACTCCCGTCTCGACGAATCGAGACGACAAATCTTTCCCGTTCAATATCTTCTACGAACTTCTTCGTCATTCAAGAATCTCAAACTATACATTCTCTTTGATCATCTACGATAAATCAGTCAGTCCAGCGAACACAGAGAAGCGCTAATCTAATCCACGTAACTTGCGATTATAATTTTCCCGCGCGAAAAAAAACCACAATTGTCTCACCCACAAACTCGACTCGAAGATTACTCTGTGAATACAAAGAACTTCAACTCGCAAGACTTTACTTATCCAAAGTGAATTATTAACGCTCACTATAATTTAAGTAAATACTATTATTGAACATATTTCATACTTACAGTTAAGGGGAGACTACTTCTGAATGACTCAATTCTAAAGAATACAAAACGAACAACACGAACATAATAACGGCGTTTAAACACTAATTACGAATTCTTATAGACTGTAATACAAATACGCCAAGACACCAAAAAAACAAACAAAATCTTCATCCACTAACAAACATAACAGCACAATAATATCTTGTAATAATATTTTGTATATAATTTAAATATTTGTATTGTATATAAATGCATTTGTTTGTTTGGATTACATACATGTTTTGCCTTGTTTTATATTAAGTATTATTTATTGTTGTGGATGCAAGAGAAGATCACGCAACCTGACAAAAATTCCTTCTGATATATTCTAACACCATAGCAAAAAATCTTAGTTCATTCTGCGCATCCCCAACAAAGTAGTTCCGAATGGCGAACCCATCGTAACACTGTCAGTCTGTATGAAATATTTTGTATTAAGTTCTAAGTCTAATTAATTTATTTTGAATAATTTTAAATATTTGCAATTCGTCTAACGTTTAATTCTTCTTCACTTTTTCTAAAAAATTTTCAAATGAAAAATGAACCTTTTTTTTTTATTTTAAAACAATCATATGTACAAATCGTTCTTGTGCAAATTGTTAGAGTTCATGAAAGAAAGAAAAATTGCCAATTAAAACGACAGTGTCGTAATTATAACCAGTTACTACAGCGGTTTTTTTTTTCATGTATTAGTCTATATAACAAAGAAATAAAAACGGTAAATAACTTCTAGTTATGGGCTTATACAATAATATCTATAATATATGTAAAACAATGCAAGACTTACGATAATTTGCAATAAAGCAGATTTAAAAAAATTGGGGCCTATTGACACTAAGCAGAATTCACATAATTTTACCCTTAAAAATTGTAACACAGATGGTGAGGAATACACATTTAATAATATATATCCATATTATATATTTGAAAAGTAAAGATTAATACATTTTATAGCCCTGTAAGGGATTTCTGTTGGATTGGATATTGAATAACCTTGTCTAGCTGAAGTCCCTGTTTAGGAATAAAAATCTTCCAGCTCTCTAGGCCTTCATAGTTAGCGTTCGAAATATTTATGAAGTAAATATAAGTCCACAGTACTAGGTTACCTTGTGGGATTTGACTTCACAAGACTGGTGGATTGGTTTAAAGAGATTAGGCGTTCTCTCTGTTGCAATGTGCCAGTGGTACAAGGTTAATTCTGAATATAACAGAATAATCACTTTAAAAATGCTTTCACATGTCAACAGGAAACAAATCATAAACTGGGGCTACTTATATTCGCTCAACATGATAAAACAAAATGATATCTTTAAATAATCTGAAAATGAATAAATTGAAGAATATATGAATTAGTTAAAACCGGCTATAGTGAAGTGACTGCTTAAACTATCGTATTTGATAAGCATTGCATGAATTCCAAACTGAGCCCTTTATTTTTCAAATTGAACTCTTTATTTTTCAAACTAATCCATTTATTCAAATCAATGCGAGTAGATCATGATTATTTCCCTGTCCTTAATAATCTAGGATAATCGTATCAGTTAATTCTCTATATGTGGCTCCCTGTTTTGTCATTCTGACCCCGGGAAGGACGATAGAAATGTCCCGTGAGAAAGTAGAAATAAAAATGGAAAACCTGGATTTACGTGAGAATTAGATTAAGAACGTTAAAGATAGAAAGAAAGATAAACCGACAGTGATCGAAAATATAAAAATGTATTTACCGTGAGTGGCCGGGGGGGGGAAAGAGAGAATGAGAATTTGAGAGAAAGGAGAGAGAAGGAGAGAGAGAGAGAGAGAAGGAGAGAGAGAGAGAGAAGGAGAGAGCTAAGAAGAAGAAAAATTAGAAGAAAAGGATTCCTGTCAGTCAGACTCAGTCAAACAGGGTTGTGAGGAATAAGGTTTTACTAATGGAACCGAGAAAAAATAGAAAGAGGAACAGACAAGATGGAGAAGAAATAAGTTCAGAGTTCAACCTCGGAGCAGGTGAATGAGATAAAGAAGGAAACATTACAGATGAAAAGAAACAATTGTCAGTGGTGGTGACTGAGTCGGACCGTCCACTGTCTACTCGGAAAATTATTAATGATAAGTTGATTTTTAAAGTGTTGGAAAGACTGATTTTTTTAAATGATGAAAAAGTTAAATTTTGAATTTGAAGGAATCGTTATCTATAAAAGGCAAGGTGTGTGTGTGTGTGTGTGTGTGTGTGTGTGTGTGTGTGTAACGAATGCACGGCCGCAATTTTCGACGGATTTGCACCAAAATTTACATGCACATGCTCTAAGTTAGTGGGAAGACCAAGACCGACTTTGCATTTCCCAACTCCCATTGATAGTGGAAATAATCGATTTTTTTCATGCTTCTACGGCAGTTTTCATGAAGTTTGCGGCCATTTTGTACTGGTCAGAGTGAGAGCCTATAGCTGGCTGCCACGAATAGGCAGAAAGATTCTAGTGGCCAGCGTGAGAGCCAACAGCTGACTGACACGAATGTTAACTAGCATACAAGCATGCAAAAAAAAATCGATAGCTGCATTCGTCACAAGTGGGAAAATTTAAATCGTCATGGCACTTTACTCCAATTGGCTCATTCGCTTGCTTAAACTCAACGTTGATTCTGATTCCGCAGAATGTGAAAAAGTATTTGTTGTTAACATTCTTTTTTCATTCGGTTTTTCCAGTTACGAGTCCTTTTTTAAAGCTGATCGTTTTGTGTTCATTTTGTTTAGTTCTTTTTTCGTAACAGATTTAATGTTTAGTATAGAGCTTAGAAAAAAAAATTCGCAGTGTGAGATAGGCAAGAAGTAAGGCATGTAGCAACATCAGCACGGCAAAGGGCACTCCTTTAAAGGCAATGAAGGGCAAAAATATTTTAAGTCAAGTGATAGCGATTGCCTTATGAGTCGTACGATTTTTGAATCAAGCACGGGCAACGCCGGGCCATGCTGCTAGTTAAAAATAATTAGTTAGAGAAACTGAGATATAAGATACTGAGAAATTCAAAAGTATTTAATAACTGTCTGCAGTTTGATGCATGCGCAGAAAACAATTTTGAAGAATTTTGAGGTAACAATTACAACGTCCTGTGCCATTGCCCCATTTGTTTGCCAACAAACTTCTGCTAACAACAACTGGATGGTATTGTGAAAACAAGAAAATAAATTTGCCAGAATATAAGTAAAGATCGTAAAAGTTTCATCTTTTTGTTTTTCTTAACTAATAGGGTGACTTAAAGATAAGGCATATTTCGTTTAATCTTTGGAGAGCCTTTTGATCCCCAACGAACCTCATGTTGCATTGAACACAAAACAGAATAATTCACGGCATACAATTTCATGAGCTTGCTTACCACACACAAAACCAACATATAAAGAACTCTTTTTAAATGTAAGAGTCTCACAATCTTACATGGGAACTTTACCCATATGTACTATAAGAACATCTCTATATATACACCTTCAAAATTGAATTTTTCGATCTGGTTTACTCAGGCAATAAAATATGGTATTGCGAAGTGTATGTAATTGTTTGTCTAGTCATTCTCTGTTGTTTGTGAAAACTCTCATGTGTTCATATATGAACAATTCTATCACAATATATTCCTCAACAAATTGGACCATCTTCTCAACAGTCCAAAACGTTTATGGTTAACTTGAAACTTTGAGAATAGAAATATTTAGGTGCGAAAAATGATGGAGAAAATTCGCTGAAATTTACATTGGCTTCGAGTAAGATTAGAACATTTGAACATATAACCCCAGACAAGAACACTTGATACTGGCGAAGCAATATGGTGAGATGTAAAATAATCTGCGTGAGTTTAAGGTAAAGACAAATCACAAACCCATCCAATATTTATTCGAGTGGATGTGTAGCATATGACACGCCTCGGATGATGCCAAAATAGACTTTGCACTCAGTTCTTTAGTTCTTAAGTCATGTGAATCGGTGGCTTGACCTGAGAGATAACCTTCTAGCCGCTGAATGCAGATTTGTACTTCATCCGATGTCAGTGGCTGCTCCAGACATGTAGACCCACTCCGTCTAGGACATACCATATGACAAGTAGATATATAAACACCCAATCAAGAGGAGTGTCTCTTATACCCCCATAACAATGTACAGGGGATACCCCAAATCCATACAACCACCGGTGATTGATGAAGTTTGCAGTTGAATAAAAATGTCATGTTACTTACGTGAAATAGAGTTTCGTGTTCTCATTAGTAAAATGTGCGACGATAACAAATGAGGAAAACTCGGCAGTGGGCAACTACCTGTCTTCAAAGACACTTCGATCAATTTCGGGAAACCGTCAATTTTTGGCTTGGGATTGCGACATTTCAACCCTGAGCTTGAGACTTCAGTCCTTATCTGAATCTTTTTTGAGTATAGGAGTCAACTTACTTACTCAGTTACCTCTTCCTTCGCTCCTTAAACTAAGAGAACAGGTCATTTCGACCTTGACC
This sequence comes from Acanthosepion pharaonis, assembly GCA_903632075.3. NCBI lineage: Eukaryota > Metazoa > Mollusca > Cephalopoda > Sepiida > Sepiidae > Acanthosepion > Acanthosepion pharaonis. The sequence continues at coordinate 313,257 of CAHIKZ030001770.1, read as the reverse complement.
TCTCGTTTGTGCTCCCTATACGCTGTAAACCTGTGGTAGAGACTAGCAAGTTCTCGTCGACTTCCGCTTTGGCGGATTTCGCCCAGTTTTGACAAATAAGGATCGTTTCTCGGCCTTTGGCTGAGATTCGATCACGGCTACGACTAGTTTGGACTGGCTTCGGCCTGGACTAGCTAAGACAAGCCATGACCAGCGTTGACTAGGCTCTGACCAGCTTGGACATGCTAAGACCAGTTTTGGGCCTTTTGGCCCTTTGAGTGGAAACACTCGGGTCTCCCACGTTAAACCGACCTTGTGTTACATCCTGACCCTGTGGGAGTCGGGTAAATACTTCGGCGACTGAAACGGTCGAATACGCAGGCCCCTGGCCTTCGTTGGCCAGGAACGTCGATCAACGGGCTGCGTATTAAGTTATGTTCTCATTTTTTTTTTGTCTGCCAACTTGACGATAGTTGGAAACTTTCCTTTCTCTCTCTCTCCTTCGCCTACCACTCCTGGCTTCTTGACCCTGTTCAACGCTCGGCATTCCGTCCCTACTGGCTGCCTGCACGTCGTCCTTAACCTTTCCCGTACACTATGTTAGTAATTAATACGGGAGGTTACTAATATCGAACTCGACCGGCAACACGCAACGCCTGCACTGGACCTGTGACACGCTCTAACAACGCCATCTCTTCTTTCCTTCCCAACACGTCTAGTTGGCATCCCGGCCGACACCAACATCAGCTGCAACAATCAACAGCGATGATCCTGTCAACAGCCAACATCAACTGCAACAATCAACAGCGATGATCCTGTCAACAGCCAACATCAACTGCAACAATCAACAGCGATGATCCTGGCAACAACCCACATCAGCTTCAACTGCAACAACCAACAGCGATCATCCCGGCCAACATCAACTTCACCTGCAACAACCAACGGCGATCATCCCGGCCACGACCAACACCAACCTCGACCATCAATGCCTGCACTAGAACTTCTGCACCTCCACCGTTCCGACCACCTTATTTTCTTTTCTAGAATAAATCAGCATATATCATACATATCCTCGTTCTGTCGTCTATATTGTTACACCTCGTCAGATTTAACGTCTTCAAAAATGTTAGCGGGCCTCTTGTGACCTCTTTCACCCTTTTGTGATACGGGGGCGCTCCGGGGGTTCGCTACAAGTGTTACATCTGCTACAGTGACCTTTGCTTAATGACCCTGAGGTTACCGCACAAAAAAGGCACATAGCGTGTAGTGCAGTATTTACTGACCGGAATAACGGGCACATCCCTGACATTGTGTTACAGTAAAATCACTAGAAATAAATGCACAATGGTTGTTTACATTTTATTCTCGCAGACATTTAATTAGCTTCGTTCCTCTACGTGATCATTGTGAAGCTAGTGCTCAACAAATAGATAAGCATTTGAGTACTGGCATTTATATGAAAGTGTTTTAATATTGGGAATACATTTTTGCCATTGTTAGGTTTAGTCAACCATACTTCAGCTGTTCCAATTATAAGTAAAGCAAAATCATATAACGTGGCATGTTTTGTTTATTACAAAGTAACGAATATTGGGTTTTATATGTAGATACAAATAAATGTTTTAGTCTGGAACTAGACTAAAGTAACTTTAGTAAATATCTACAAGAATAATAACTATTGAAGACATGAATGGTAATTGACACAGATTATCAGATTTACCTCATTAAGTTTAATAGAAAATCAAAACAACATTGATACATTGGATTACCTGCTCTTCTCTCATCCAAATGACGTGATCATATTTACATAGACAAATGAACATTCTTCGGCTACATTTTCTCGAATTGATTCCAAGTATATGCAACAACTTTCTCACGATGTAATTTTGCTCTTTTTCCGATAATACCTCTCTTTATTTACAAGTACAAAACCTTGTTTAATTTACTTTTACTTTTTCTAACTTTTTATTTTGTTTTTCTTTCTTTGTGTAATCGATGCTTTTTTCTGATAAACACCAATAAAGAATATTCGGTCTGGTTTCTTCCTTTCCTTCTTTTTTTCTTGGTCATTATGTTTTATTTTCCCTTCTTTCTTTCTTTCTTTTTTCTTTCTTTCTTTCTTTGTCATTTTGTATTTTTTCTTGCACAGCTAGCCACTTACAAAATGCGACATCTTGTTCGTTAATGGTGATAATTAGCCAATGTTGATAAATATATGGAAAAATGTTGTCTTATAGTTGAAAAGATCCTCTATTTGAGTATGTGAACATTATTCGAAAATAATTGTTCGAAAACAAGTATTCCAAAAACATTTATTCGAATTGTAAATTGTTTGAATGGAAAATTAATTGAAAGTACAATGAGATACTAAATGATAATTATTCGAAATACAAAATTCTTTAATGCAATAAAAATGTAAAAATTAAAAGAGGAAATACACAAATAATAAATATTCGAAATACAAATATCATTAATAAAACAATTTAGTAATAAAAATTCCTAATAATCTTAAGTTATATGATACGGCGTGCAAATAGTCAATTACTGAAGAGTACTCCTTAAATGATGCCACTAATGTTTTCAGTTTTCTATTTACGTTGTGGTATTTCTTGGCGCTCTTGATATTTTGGCAACAACCCGCTCTTACTTTTGCAATATGAATTTCTTACAATTCCTGTTCTCTTTTAAGAATTTCCATATTGTGGTATGATGTGATGACACTTGCTGCAAAATAAAATGCCCTCTGTTATCCACTCTCAAAACAAGGGCACATACGTATTTCAAAAATAGGTATTTCGAATAATTATCATATAAATTGTCCTTTCGGTTAATTTTCATTCAAACATTTTTTTACAATATGAATAAATGTTTTTCAAATGATTGTTTTAATTTTAATATTTTAATTATTAATTTTTGATTCATCTTCCTCTCGTCTTATTACTTTTGCTTCTTACAATTCCCAGATCGTTATTCTGCAGCCGTTAAATAAGCAAATAATGAATAAGAATAATCTGAACTTGTGTTCCTAATCCTTGGAACTTTTTCGTACCATGACAGTACCTTTACCGATTTAATCACGGAGTCTTTTTACTAGAAGACCTCGCTTAAATAAGCTATATCGTTGCGTTGTAATTCTTTATTTCTCTGACCACTATTACACTGTTATATTATTTGTTTATATTCATTAGTAATATACTAATAATACAGATACTGATAATACTAATACATTCTAATATTATGATGTTAATATAAGGCTTTAAATATAAATCTTCAGCTAGTTTCTAGCTTAAAATGGAAGAATCTTGGAAAATAAGGAACTAATTAAGCCTGTACGTATTTGGAATCTTGCAGTGTATTTGTGTGCTCCAATATCATAGTTCGACATGTTTCAAAGACTACTTTTTATCACAGATGCTTACAATAGACACACGCATCACTTTTTGTTCAACCAAACAGACGATAATAAAATAATCTTGACGCAAAATCTGACCATTTCCTTCAAATTCCATCGTTTATTTTTATTTTTCTCAACTGTCCTGCTTAAATGGAAAGAAAATTTTGGTGAGAGAGCAAATAATTTTTCCCTTCAGTGTTTAGTGTTTCTGTGAGAAAACTACAATGGAATAACTATAGATGTAACTTGGTGCAAAAACAAAGATTAAACAAATGATTGAAAATAGTTACTTTATACATCAACACTGAACTAATTTATGCAAATGAGCAGAAGTTAGTAACTTTGTCTTTTTGTTCGGACTATAAATGGTAGCTTGCAACTTCCGACTTTCAAAAGAAAACAATTTCTCTTTTTTTCTCTTTTTAAATGACCCACTATTCCCTAAAAAAACTTTCTGCTTGTTTTTTTTGTTTCTGCTGCCATCAAAAGGCGTTCTCTCATAAAAGAGAATTGTAAATTTTTGTTCGCTTTTTTTCTGTGTCGTGACCAAAGTTAACTAAAACATTTTTATCATCATAAATAAAAATTACCAAAAATTTGATTTTAGAAACTTAGAAAAAATGATTTCATTTTTGTAAAAATATAGCATCGGCTGCAATTGTGTCTTGTGACTTTAAAGACTTCAGTAAAAAAACTAATAATATCTATGATACTGACCATAAAGGTCAGTATCATAGACATTGCCTGTCTCAGAGCCAACATATGTGGTTTATACTGCAACGATGCTGAGCACATCTTAGTTACCAGCTTCTAAAGAGAGCACATAATATAGCGTTGGTCCCCAGTATGCTTAAACTCTCGGTCATGAAAACTTGTGACACAACCCTAACCCTGCTCCCAAACTTGCACGACATTCCGTGTTTACTTTTTATTTTTATTTACTTTTTACTGTGTGATTTGAATATTTCCACTAAATGATTTTTTATTTTATTATGCATTGTGAAAATCGCCTACGTATTTTTCATAGGTTTCATTATTATGATAATCGGTCAGGATTCTTATAAGTATTTAATTAATCTTATTTGTAATTTTTTTATATAGAGACTTTCAAGAATACACATGGCAGATTCAAGTTCCATAGCATAACATTTAAAGGAACATTCCTGTTCACATTCATGATTTAGAGAAATATTAATTGGCAATACAAGTATTGCCATGAAAATAAAAAATAAAAACTTCAAATTCTTGAAGCCCTCTATGTAAGAAAATTACAACCAATACTAAATAAGATTAATTATGAGTATAGCGACAATGTTTTAAAATGTCTATAACAGCAAGATTTTAAAATACCTACATTGTAGTTTTTTTTTAAATTACAGTTATCACAGTAATGTTTTAAAAAACTTAAATTGTAATTCTTTAAAAAAAATACAAATATAAATTATGTTACCTCCCTTGATGACGTTAATCTTTGAATCAACAGAGCGCGTTTCACGCACAAAAAAAAAAAAAAAAGAGGTTACAACTATTACATTTGTTTTTGTCTTAGCAATTCACCCATGAAGATGATCTTGGATGAGATTGAAAGTACTCGGGGAAAAAAAGGAATGAAAACATTACCGTGCCTTCATTAAAAATTGATTTGTGAATTTGAAAGGATTAAAAGAAAAATAAATAGACATAATATACCTAGATTATTCAACCAAACATGCTCTCTCTCCCTCTCTCGCTATATATATATATATATTGTTGTGGATTCCAGATGAAATCCGATCTCAAATGAATGACAAACGCAGGAATGAAATATAGCAAATAAATGTATTGACGTAATAATACAATTGGTAATACGGTTAGTAGATCCAGAAAAGCGGTTAGTATCAATAATGATATATATACAGTCTGGGAAATTCAGTATCGAAGTATGACTTCCTTCTGAGTCTACGTGCTCGCAACTGTGACTCCTACAAAGCGCTTAACTCACTCTATCACTGTATCACTCTCGGACTGTCTGACTGACTTCCGGGTATTCCATTTGTCCTGTATGTTGTACTTTTTCTCTTATTATAGAATTTTTGTTTTCTTTCCGGAGAGGGTGAAAAACGTAGACTTTTGTTTAACTTACGTATATGAGTTACAGCTGACTCCTCAATGTCCTTTGAGTCTTTCTTTATACCTTTGACATTTCTGGCAATCTTCCGATAATTGTTGTAGTGTTAGTCCAGGTTCATTTTGTAATTTTGAAAGCATTCTTTTGCGCATTTCGCTATCTTTTGTTGAAACTAACCCTTGAACAAAGATGAGACATTTGAAATTGTCCGGGGTTAATTCCGCTAGTTTGAAATCGTCACAATGTTTATTTACGATTGCGGCAACCGTAGAATAATCCTCATTAACGCCCTTTACCAAGTTAAGGCATTTCCACCTCCTGTGGAAGAGTGATGTTTTCGGGCTGAAGAGTTCTTTAACACATGTCACTGCTTCATGTTAATTCGTTTGTCTTTTTTGGCAAGATATAATCCACGAACTTTGTATATTCTTCAGTTCCTAATTTTCTAAGCAATAGACGTAGCTTTTTTGCTTCTGTCCAGTTTTGACAGTCGATGTTAAAGATGTCTTCATGTCTTCTGAAGTAATCTTCGAAATTTTTGTCCTTATCTAGAGAATATTTGAAAATCTCTATGGTATTCCACACTGCGTCTTGCGAAAAAGTTGCCACTTTTTCAATATCTAATTGCTTGTTACCCGCTACTTTCAATATTAGTTCTTGGAGCTCTATTTGTCTTTCTAATTGCTTTTGCCATTTTTCTTTCATTCTTTCTTGTAGTTGTAATTGTTGATCATTTTGGTATTTTATCAGTTCTACCACAATATTTTTAAAATCTTCCATGATAACTCAATTTTACGTATTTTTACTCCTCGTAACTGTTTGTCGTTAATTTGTTGTGGACGACGAGGGAAAATTTGTTGTGGAGGAGGGGAGGATTTTTCTATTTCTTCTTCTCGTGTGAGTTCGAATCGCTCGTCGCCAATTCGCTGTGGACGACGAGGGAAAACTTTTTGTTGTTTTTTCTTCCCGTGTCAGTTCGAATCTTCGTCGCCAATTTATTGTGGATACCGAGATGAAATCCGATCTCAAATGAATGACAAACGCAGGAATGAAATATAGCATATAAATGTATTGACGTAATAATACAATTTGTAATACGGTTAATAGATCCAGAAATGCGGTTAGTAGCAATAATGATATATATACAGTCTGGGAAATTCAGTATCGAAGTATGACTTCCTTCTGAGTCTACGTGCTCGCAACTGTGACTCCTACAAATCGCTTACCTCACTTATCACTGTATCACTCAATTTATTTGTCTGACTGACTTCTGGTATTCACTTTAATAGTACAAGTCCACACTAATCGAAACCACTTTGTATGAAAGGGGGTGGAACCCTTAACATATGAATATATATATATATATATATATATATATAACACGTATAACAGCAAAATTGTCTAAATTCTGTACAAGTAAAATTGTCCAATTGTTAGATTAAGCTCTGAACCGTTGTATCTTAGAAATAATTAAAAATATCTTACTGGAATTCTCCGAGATTTTTATAGCACTATTAGACTCTACTTTGAGCAATAAGAATGTATAATTACTCTCTAAGCTTAACAGAAGAATCGTGATGAATTCGATCATAAACGAAAGTGACATGTTCATCCTTAATTAATCATAGCTAATGATCGGAACCTCTTTGGACTGTCATAGCTGAAACTCCTCTCTCACGTGCCCAACGTTTTATGGATTGAGTTGGATTTTTCTAATTGATCTCTTTTGCTCTAAGTTGAAATGATGACCTTCTTCCTGTTCTGACCTCCTGATCGAGATTTCCTCCCTACTGTTTCCTTTTTTAAAACTTATTCACCGTTCTCTTCATGGTTCATGAATTGACTTTGAAGATGGAAGCCAATGTATGAATGTTGGTAATATTACTGAAGACCTGAATGATATTTTTCCTCTCACCATTGCTCAGTTGGGAAGGCACAAAACAATTTTAATCTGTTCTCTTTTTAGCTGAATAACTCAAAAGGTTGTTCAGTGGTTCTTACGAAAAATTATGTCAAGATGGCTAAACGTCTTATCTGAAAACCTGGAAAAAGAACTGAATTATTTTATTTTATCTTTTATTTATTTTTTTTTGATATTAAGCATTTTGTGGGATGGATGGAATTTATTTGTTACACGATTTGGATAATTTTACTGTTACTCCGTCCGGTATATATATATATATATATATATATATATATATATATATATATATATATATATTAAAATACATGGTTTTCCATCTCAAATTTCTCACATTAAATGGCTATTTTTTGAGATCTCAAATGGCTTCCAAACACAGATAAATTTTTAAGTCAAAATATGATTTGATTTAAATGTTCACACAAAAGTGTTAATCTGTTTATTTTTTTCATTTCAAAAGCAAGGTGAAAAAGCCACTAATTCACTTATTAAAAAGAAAGGAACAATAAATGTTATAATACTTTTTCTTGACGATTGATTTTTAATATTTTGAAAATATTTTTGCATTGTAAAGTGGGTCGTTATTTACTTTTCTAAATGTTTCATAAGTACCTTTTTATTTTAGTGAAAAGTGTTTTCACTCATTCCTTCCGATTTCTTTGAACCTTTCAGTTCTAATTTTTCTTTCTTTTTTATTTATTAAAACAATGATCCCTTCTTCCTTTTTATTTTATTAAAACAATTTTCCTTTTTTTTTTATTAAAACAATGATTGATTCTTTATTTATATTTATTAAAACAATGAGCCCTTCTTTTTTTTTTATTTTATTAAAACAATGAGCATTTCTTCCTTTTTTTATTTTATTAAAACAATGAGCCCTTCTTCCTTTTATTTTATTAAAACAATTCTTCTTTTTTTATTTATTAAAATCAATGAGCCCTTTTTCCTTTTTATTTTATTAAAACAATGATTCTTCCTTTTTATTTTCTTAAAACTTCTTCTTTTTATTTTATTAAAACAATGAGCCCTTATTCCTTTTTTTTTTATTAAAACAATGAGCCCTTCCTTCTTTTTTCCTTATTAAAACAATGAGCCCTTCTTCGTTTTTATTTTATTAAAACAATGAGCCCTTCTTCCTTTTTTTAAACGGATTAAAACAATTTCCCTTTCCTTGGCTTTTTTTATTAAAACAATGAGCCTTCCTTCTTTTTTATTTTATTAAAACAATGAGCCCTTTCTTCCTTTTTTTATTTTATTAAAACAATGAGCCCTTCCTTTTTGTTTTATTAAAACAATGAGCTTTTTTCCTTTTTTTGTCATTTATTTAAAACAATGAATTTCTTCCTTTTTATTTTATTAAAACAATGAATTCCTTCTTCCTTTTATTTTATTTTTTGATTTTGATCCTTTTTTTTTTTATTAAAAAATGATCCCTTCTTCCTTTTATTTTATTAAAACAATGAATTCCTTCTTCCTTTTTATTTTATTAAAACAATTGCCTTCTTTTAGTTAAAACAATTTCTTCTTCCTTTTATTTTATTAAAACAATTTGCCCTTCCTTTTTATTTTATTAAAACAATGAGCCCTTTTATTTTTTATTTTATTAAAACAATGAGCCCTTCTTCCTTTTTTTTTATTTTTAAAACAATCTTCATATTTCTTCCTTTTTATTTTATTAAAACAATGAGCCCTTCTTCCTTTTATTTTATTTATTTTTTTAAAACAATTAAAACCCTTTTTCCTTTTTTTTTTTATTAAAATTGATGAATTTTCTTCCTTTTTTTTTATTAAAACAATGAGCCCTTCTTCCTTTTTTATTTTATTAAAACAATGAAAATTTTCTTCCTTTTTTTTTGATTTTATTAAAACAATGAGCTTCCTTTCTTCCTTTTTTTTTTATTAAAAAATTTTCCTTTCCATTTTTATTTTATTAAAACAATGAGCCCTTTTTTTTTTTATTTTATTTCGTGCAATGAAATCTTCTTTTATTTTATTAAAAAAATGAGCCTTTCTTCCTTTTATTTTATTAAAACAATTCCCTTCTTTCTTTTTTTTTTTATTAAAAAATGAGCCCTTCTTCTTTTATTTTATTAAAAAAAATGAGCCCTTCCTTTATTTTATTAAAATCTGGCCTTTTTATTTTTTTATTAAAACAATGAGCCCTTCCTTCTTCCTTTTATTTTATTAAAAACAATGAGCCCTTTCTTCCCTTTATTTTATTAAAACAATGATTTATCTTTCTTTTTTTTTTATTAAAACAATGAGCCCTTCTTCCTTTTTATTTTATTAAAACAATGAATTCTTCCTTTTTTTTTTTTATTAAAACAATGAGCCTTCTTCTTCCTTTTTATTTTATTAAAACAATGAGCCCTTCTTCCTTTTTATTTTATTAAAACAATGAGCCCTTCTTCCTTTTTATTTTATTAAAACAATGAAACCTTTTTTTTTTTTATTAAAACAATGAGCCCTTCTTCTTTTTTATTTTATTAAAACAATGAGCCCTTCTTCCTTTTATTTTATTAAAACAATGAAATATCTTCCTTTTTTTTTATTAAAACAATGAACCTTCTTCCTTTTATTTATTAAAACAATGAGCCCTTCTTCCTTTTTTATTTTATTAAAACAATGAGCCCTTCTTCCTTTTTTATTTTATTAAAACAATGAGCCTTTCTTCTTCCTTTTTTATTTTATTAAAACAATGAAATTTCCTTTTTATTTTATTTTTAACAAAACAATGAAAATTCTTCCTTTTTATTTTATTAAAACAATGAGCCCTTCTTCCTTTTTATTTTATTAAAACAATGAATTTCCTTCTTCCTTTTTTATTTTATTAAAACAATATCCTTTCTTCCTTTTTATTTTATTAAAACAATGAGCTTTCTTCCTTTTTTTTTATTAAAACAATGAGCCCTTTCTTCTTCCTTTTTATTTTATTAAAACAATGAGCCCTTCTTCCTTTTATTTTATTAAAACAATGAGCCCTTCTTTTCCCTTTTATTTTATTAAAACAATGAGCCTGTTTATTAAAACAATGAGCCCTTCCTTCTTCCTTTTTATTTTATTAAAACAATGAGCCTTCTTCTTCCTTTTTATTTTATTAAAACAATGAGTTCTTCCTTTTTTTTTTTTATTAAAACAATGAGCCCTTCCTTCTTCCTTTTATTTTATTAAAACAATGATCTTCTTCCTTTTATTTTATTAAAACAATGAGCCCTTCCTTTCTTCCTTTTTTTTTATTTTATTAAAACAATGAGCCCCTTTCCTTTTATTTTATTAAAACAATGAGCCCTTTCCTTTTCTTCCTTTTTATTTTATTAAAAAACAATGATCCCTTTTAAAACAATGAGCCCTTCTTCCTTTTTATTTTATTAAAACAATGAGCCCTTCTTCCTTTTTATTTTATTAAAACAATGAGCCCTTCCTTCTTCCTTTTTATTTTATTAAAACAATGAGCCCTTCTTCCTTTTTATTTTATTAAAACAATGAGCCCTTCCTTCTTCCTTTTTATTTTATTAAAACAATGAGCCCTTCCTTCTTCCTTTTTATTTTATTAAAACAATGAGCCCTTCTTCCTTTTTATTTTATTAAAACAATGAGCCCTTCTTCTTCCTTTTATTTTATTAAAACAATGAGCCCTTCTTCCTTTTTATTTTATTAAAACAATGAGCCCTTCCTTCTTCCTTTTTATTTTATTAAAACAATGAGCCCTTCTTCCTTTTTATTTTATTAAAACAATGAGCCCTTCCCCCGATTCCTTTTATTTTATTAAAACAATTTCTTCCTTTTATTTTTAAAAACAATGAGCCCTTCTTTCCTTTTTATTTTATTAAAACAATGAGCCCTTCTTCCTTTTTTTTTATTAAAACAATCCTTTTTTATTTTTATTAAAAACAATGAGCCCTTCTTCTTTTTTTTATTTTATTAAAACAATGAGCCCTTTCTTCCTTTTTATTTTATTAAAACAATGAGCCCTTCTTCCTTTTTTATTTATTAAAACAATGAGCCCTTCCTTCTTCCTTTTTTTTATTAAAACAATGAGCCCTTCTTCCTTTTTATTTTATTAAAACAATGAGCTCCCTTTCTTCCTTTTTATTTTATTAAAACAATTTTCTTTTTTATTTTATTAAAACAATGAGCCCTTCTTCCTTTTTTTATTTTATTAAAACAATGAATTTATTTTTTCCTTTTTATTTTATTAAAACAATCCTTTTATTTTATTTTTTTTATTTTATTAAAACAATGAGCCCTTCTTTCTTTTTTTTATTTTATTAAAACAATGAGCCCTTCTTTCTTTTTTTTTTTTATTAAAACAATATTTTCTTTTTTATTTTATTAAAACAATGAGCCCTTCCTTATTTTATTAAAACAATGAGCCCTTTCTTTCCTTTTTTTTATTAAAACAATGAGCCCTTCTTCTTTTTATTTTATTAAAACAATGAGCCTTCCTTCTTCCTTTTTATTTTATTAAAACAATGAGCCCTTCTTCTTTTTTTATTTTATTAAAACAATGAGCCCTTCTTCCTTTTTTTATTTTATTAAAACAATGAGCCCTTCTTCTTTTTTTATTTTATTAAAACAATGAGCCTTTTCCTTTATTCCAATTTTTATTTTATTAAAACAATGAGCCCTTCTTCCTTTTATTTTATTAAACAATGAGCCCTTTTCCTTTTATTTTATTAAAACAATGAGCCCTTCTTCCTTTTTATTTTATTAAAACAATGAGCCCTTCCTTCTTCCTTTTTATTTTATTAAAACAATGAGCCCTTCTTCCTTTTTATTTTATTAAAACAATGAGCCCTTCCTTCTTCCTTTTTATTTTATTAAAACAATGAGCCCTTCTTCCTTTTTATTTTATTAAAACAATGAGCCCTTCTTCCTTTTTATTTTATTAAAACAATGAGCCCTTCTTCCTTTTTATTTTATTAAAACAATGAGCCCTTCCTTCTTCCTTTTTATTTTATTAAAACAATGATTAAAACCTTCTTCTTCCTTTTATTTTATTAAAACAATGAGCCCTTCCTTCCTTTTTATTTTATTAAAACAATGAGCCCTTCTTCTTCCTTTTATTTTATTAAAACAATGAGCCCTTCTTCCTTTTCCTTTTTTTTTATTTTATTAAAACAATGAGCCCTTCTTCCTTTTATTTTATTAAAACAATGAGCCTTTTTTCCTTTTTATTTTATTAAAACAATGAGCCCTTCTTCCTTTTATTTTATTAAAACAATGAGACCTTCTTCTTCCTTTTATTTTATTAAAACAATGAGCCCTTCTTCCTTTTATTTTATTAAAACAATGAGCCCTTCCTTCTTCCTTTTATTTTATTAAAACAATGTCCTTCCTTCTTCCTTTTTTTATTTTATTAAAACAATGAGCCCTTCCTTCTTTCTTTTTATTTTATTAAAACAATGAGCCCTTCTTCCTTTTTATTTTATTAAAACAATGAGCCCTTCTTCCTTTTTATTTTATTAAAACAATGAGCCCTTCTTCCTTTTTATTTTATTAAAACAATGAGCCCTTCTTCCTTTTTATTTTATTAAAACAATGAGCCCTTCATTCTTCCTTTTTATTTTATTAAAACAATGAGCCCTTCTTCCTTTTTATTTTATTAAAACAATGAGCCCTTCTTCCTTTTTATTTTATTAAAACAATGAGCCCTTCCTTCTTCCTTTTTATTTTATTAAAACAATGAGCCCTTCTTCCTTTTTATTTTATTAAAACAATGAGCCCTTCTTCCTTTTTATTTTATTAAAACAATGAGCCCTTCCTTCTTCCTTTTTATTTTATTAAAACAATGAGCCCTTCTTCCTTTTTATTTTATTAAAACAATGAGCCCTTCTTCCTTTTTTTTTATTTATTAAAACAATGGCCCCTTCTTCCTTTTTATTTTATTAAAACAATGAGCCCCTTCTTCCTTTTTTTTTATTAAAACAATGAGCCCTTCTTCCTTTTATTTTATTAAAACAATGAGCCCTTCTTTCTTCCTTTTATTTATTAAAACAATGAGCCCTTCTCTTTTATTTCCCTTCTTTTTTATTTTATTAAAACAATGAGCCTTCTTCTTCCTTTTATTTTATTAAAACAATGAGCCCTTCTTCCTTTTTTTATTTTATTAAAACAATGAGCCCTTCTTCCTTTTTATTTTATTAAAACAATGAGCCCTTCTTCCTTTTATTTTAAAACTTTTTCTTCCTTTTATTTTAAAACAATGAGCCTTCCTTCTTCCTTTTATTTTATTAAAACAATGAGCCCTTTCCTTCCCTTTTATTTTATTAAAACAATGAGCCCTTCCTTCTTCCTTTTTATTTTATTAAAACAATGAGCCCTTCTTCCTTTTTATTTTATTAAAACAATGAGCCCTTCTTCCTTTTTATTTTATTAAAACAATGAGCCCTTCCTTCTTCCTTTTTATTTTATTAAAACAATGAGCCCTTCCTTCTTCCTTTTTATTTTATTAAAACAATGAGCCCTTCCTTCTTCCTTTTTATTTTATTAAAACAATGAGCCCTTCTTCCTTTTTATTTTATTAAAACAATTTTTCCTTTTTATTTTATTAAAACAATGAGCCCTTCTTCCTTTTTATTTTATTAAAACAATGAGCCCTTCTTCCTTTTTATTTTATTAAAACAATGAGCCCTTCCTTCTTCCTTTTTATTTTATTAAAACAATGAGCCCTTCTTCCTTTTTATTTTATTAAAACAATGAGCCCTTCTTCCTTTTTATTTTATTAAAACAATGAGCCCTTCTTCCTTTTTATTTTATTAAAACAATGAGCCGTTCTTCCTTTTTATTTTATTAAAACAATGAGCCCTTCCTTCTTCCTTTTTATTTTATTAAAACAATGAATTAAAACAATGGGCCCTTCTTCCTTTTTATTTTATTAAAACAATGAGCCTTCTTCCTTTTTCCCCTTTTATTTTATTAAAACAATGAGCCCTTCTTCCTTTTATTTTATTAAAACAATGAGCCCTTCCTTCTTCCTTTTATTTTATTAAAACAATTTCTTCCTTTTTATTTTATTAAAACAATGAGCCCTTCTTCCTTTTTTTTTTATTAAAACAATTTTCTTCCGCTTTTTTTATTAAAACTTTTTCTTCCTTTTTATTTTATTAAAACAATGAGCCCTTCTTCCTTTTTATTTTTATTAAAACAATGAGCCCTTCTTTCCTTTTATTTTATTAAAACAATGAGCCCTTCCTCTTCCTTTTATTTTATTAAAACAATGAGCCCTTCCTTCTTCCTTTTTATTTTATTAAAACAATGAGCCCCCTTCTTCCTTTTATTTTATTAAAACAATGAGCCTTCTTTCTTTTTTTATTTTATTAAAACAATGAGCCCTTCCTTTTTTTTTTTTTATTTTATTAAACAATGAGCCCTTCTTCCTTTTATTTTATTAAAACAATGAGCCTTCTTCCTTTTTATTTTATTAAAACAATGAGCCCTTCCTTCTTCCTTTTATTTTTATTAAAAACAATGAGCCTTCCTTCTTCCTTTTATTTTATTAAAACAATGAGCCTTCTTCCTTTTTATTTTATTAAAACAATGAGCCCTTTCCTTCTTCCTTTTTTTTTTTATTAAAAACAATGAGCCCTTCTTCCTTTTTTATTTTATTAAAACAATGAATCCTTCCTTTTCCTTTTTATTTTATTAAAAACAATTTTTCTTCTTCCTTTTATTTTATTAAAACAATGAGGCCTTCCTTCTTCCTTTTTATTTTATTAAAACAATGAGCCCTTCTTCTTCTTCTTCTTTTTTTTTATTAAAACAATGAGCCCTTCTTCCTTTTTTATTTTATTAAAACAATGAGCCCTTCTTCCTTTTTATTTTTAAAACAATTTCTTCCTTTTTAATTAAAACAATGAGCCCTTTTTCCTTTTTATTTTATTAAAACAATGACCCTTCTTCCTTTTTTATTTTATTAAAACAATGAGCCCTTCTTCTTCCTTTTTTTTATTAAAACAATGAGCCCCTTCTTCCTTTTTATTTTTATTAAAACAATGAGCCTTCTTCTTTTTATTTTATTAAAACCCCTTCCTTTTTTTTTTTTTAAAAACAATGAGCCCTTTCTTCCTTTTTTTTATTTTAACAATGAGCCCTTCTTCCCTTTTATTTTATTAAAACAATGAGCCTTCTTCCTTTTTTTATTTTATTAAAACAATGAGCCTTCCTTCTTCCTTTTTTTTTTATTAAAACAATGAGCCCTTCTTCCCTTTTATTTTATTAAAACAATGATTCCTTTTATTTTATTAAAACTTTTTATTTTTTTATTTTATTAAAACAATTGCCCTTCTTCCTTTTTTTTTTTTATTAAAACAATGAGCCCTTCTTCCTTTTTATTTTATTAAAACAATGAGCCCTTCTTCCTTTTTTTTTTATTTAAAACAATGAGCCTTCCTTCTTCCTTTTATTTTTATTAAAACAATGAGCCCTTCTTCAATCTTCTTCTTTTTTTATTAAAACAATGGCTTTCCTTCCTTTTCCTTTTTTTTTTTTTTTATTAAAACAATGAGCCTTCTTCCTTTTTTATTTTATTAAAACAATGAGCCCTTCTTCCTTTTATTTTATTAAAACAATTTTCCCTTTCTTCCTTTTATTTTATTAAAACAATGAGCCCTTCTTTTATTTTAAAAACAATTTTTATTAAAACAATGAGCCTTCTTCCTTTTTTTTATTAAAACAATGAGCCCTTTCTTTTTTTATTTTTTAAAACAATATTCTTCCTTTTATTTTATTAAAACAATATCCCTTCTTTCCTTTTTATTTTATTAAAACAATGAGCCTTCTTCCTTTTTTTTTATTTTATTAAAACAATGAGCTTTCTTCTTTTTTTATTTTATTAAAACAATGAGCCCTTCTTTCTTTTTTTATTTTATTAAAACAATGAGCCCTTCTTCCTTTTTTCTTTTTTTAAAACAATGAGCCCTTCTTCCTTTTTATTTTATTAAAACAATAGCCCTTCTTCCTTTTATTTTATTAAAACAATGAGTTTTCTTCCTTTTTATTTTATTAAAACAATGAGCCCTTCTTCCTTTTTTATTTTTATTAAAACAATGAGCCCTTCTTCCTTTTTATTTTATTAAAACAATGAGCCCTTCTTCCTTTTTATTTTATTAAAACAATGAGCCCTTCCTTCTTTTTTTTATTTTATTAAAACAATGAGCCCTTTCTTCTTCCTTTTTTTTATTAAAAACAATGAGTCCCTTCTTCCTTTTATTTTATTAAAACAATGAGCCCTTCTTCTTTTTTTTTATTATTAAAACAATGAGCCTTTCTTCCTTTTTATTTTATTAAAACAATGAGCCCCTTCTTCCTTTTTTCCTTTTTATAAAACAATGAGCCCTTCTTCCTTTTTATTTTATTTTTAAAACAATGAAATTTTTTTTTTTTATTTCCTTCTTCCTTTTATTTTTTTATTAAAACAATGAAATCTTCTTCCTTTTATTTTTATTAAAACAATGATTTTGTAAATATGTTAAAATTCCTTTTTTTTTTATTTTTGTCAATGAGCCCTTCCTTCTTCCTTTTATTTTATTAAAACAATGAGCCCTTCTTCCTTTTATTTTATTAAAACAATGAGCCTTCTTCCTTTTCCTTTTTTTTATTTTATTAAAACAATGAGCCCTTCTTTCTTTACTTTTATTAAAACAATTTCTTCCTTTTTTTTATTAAAACAATGAGCCTTCCTTCTTCCTTTTTTTTTATTAAAAACAATGAGCCTTCTTCTTCTTTTTTTTTATTAAAACAATGAGCCTTCTTCTTCCTTTTATTTTTATTAAAACAAATGGCCCTTCTTCCTTTTTTATTTTATTAAAACAATGAGCCCTTCTTCCTTTTTATTTTTTCTAAACAATGAGCCCTTCTTCCTTTTTTTTTTTTCTTTTTATTTTAAAACAATGAGCCCTTCTTCCTTTTTATTTTTATTAAAAATTTGAGCCTTCTTCCTTTTATTTTATTTAAAAACAATATTTCGAAACAAATTATTTTATTAAAAAATGAAAGTCTTTTTTTATTTTATTAAAACAATGAGCCTTCCCTCTTCCTTTTATTTTATTAAAACAATGAGCCCTTCCTTTTTTTTATTAATTTTCTTCCTTTTTATTTTATTAAAACAATGAGCCTTCTTCCTTTTTTATTTTATTAAAACAATGAGCCCTTCTTCCTTTTTTATTTTATTAAAACAATGAGCCCTTCTTCTTTTTTTATTTTATTAAAACAATGAGCCCTTCTTCCTTTTTTTTTTTATTAAAACAATGAGCCTTCTTCTTCCTTTTTTATTTTATTAAAACAATTAGCCCTTCCTTCCTTTTTTATTTTATTAAAACAATGAGCCCTTCTTCCTTTTTATTTTATTAAAACAATGAGCCTTCCTTCTTCCTTTTTTTTTTTATTAAAACAATGAGCCCCTTCTTCCTTTTTTTTTATTTAAACAATGAGCCATTCTTCCTTTTTTCTTTATTAAAACAATGAGCCCTTCTTCTTCCTTTTTTTTTTTTATTAAAACAATGAGCCCTTCTTCCTTTTATTTTTTATTAAAACAATGAGCCTTCTTCCTTTTATTTTTATTAAAACAATGAGCCCTTTCTTCCTTTTTTCCTTTTTATTTTATTAAAACAATGAGCCCTTTCTTTCTTTTTTATTTTATTAAAAATCAATTTCTTCCCTTTTTTTTATTCTTCCTTTTCTATTTTATTAAAAAAATGAGCCCTTCTTCTTCCTTTTATTTTATTAAAACAATGAGCCCTTCTTCCTTTTTTTTTTTATTAAAACAATGAAAATTTCTTTCTTTTTTTTTTATTAAAACAATGAGCCTTCTTCATTTTCCTTTTATTTTATTAAAACAATGAGCCCTTCTTCCTTTTTATTTTATTAAAACAATGAGCCTTATTCCTTCCTTTTTTTTTATTAAAACAATGAGCCCTTCTTCTTCCTTTTATTTTATTAAAACAATGAAGCCCTTCTTCTTTTTTTATTTTTCCTTTTTTTTTCCTTTTATTTTATTAAAACAATGAGCTTCTTTTTTTTTTTATTTTATTAAAAAATTAGCCCTTCTTTCCTTTTTATTTTTATTAAAACAATGATCTTCCTTTTTATTTTATTAAAACAATTTTTCCTTTTTAAAAACAATGAGCCCTTCCTTCTTCCTTTTATTTTATTAAAACAATGAGCCTTCTTCTTCCTTTTTTTTTATTAAAACAATGAGCCCTTCTTCCTCCTTTTATTTTATTAAAACAATGAGCCTTCTTCCTTTTTATTTTATTAAAACAATGAGCCTTTCTTCCTTTTTTATTTTATTAAAACAATGAGCCCTTCTTCTTTTTATTTTATTAAAACAATTTTTTTTCCTTTTATTTTATTAAAACAATGTCCCCTTTATTCCTTTTATTTTATTAAAACAATGAGCCCTTTCCTTTTTCCTTTTATTTTATTAAAACAATGAGCCCTTCTTCCTTTTTTTTTTTTTTGTTAAACAATGAGCCCTTCCTTTCCTTTTATTTTATTAAAACAATGATGTCTTTTACCCTTTTTTCCTTTTATTTTATTAAAACAATAAGCCCTTCTTCCTTTTATTTATTAAAAACAATGAGCCCTTTATCCTTTTTATTTTATTAAAAAATGAGAGGCTTCCTTTTTATTTTATTTAAACTTCCTTCTTCCTTTTTTTTTTATTAAAACAATGAGCCCTTCTTCCTTCCTTTTATTTTATTAAAACAATGAGCCCTTCTTCTTCCTTTTTATTTATTTAAACAATGAGCCTTTTCCTTTTTTTTTTATTAAAACAATGAGCTCCCTTCTTTTTTTTTCCTTATTAAAACAATGAGCCCTTCTTCTTTTTTTTTTATTTTAAAAAAACTTCTTCCTTGTTTTTATTTCTTCCTTTTATTTTTTTTTTTAAAACAATGGTCTTTCCCTTCTTTATTTTTTTTTTTATTAAAACAATGAGCTTCCTTCTTCCTTTTATTTTATTAAAACAATGAGCCCTTCCTTTTTTTTTTATTTTAATGAGAGCCCTTCCTTCCCTTTTTTAAAACAATTCCCTTCTTTTTTTCTTTTATTAAAACAATGAGGCCTTTCTTATTTTATTTTATTAAAACAATGAGCCTTCCTTCTTCCTTTTTTTATTTTATTAAAACAATTTGCCCTTCTTTTCCTTTTTTTTTTATTAAAATTTTGAGCCCTTCTTCTTCCTTTTTTTTCTTAAAAAAATGGAGCCCTTCCTTCCTTTTTTTATTAAACAATGAAAAACTTCCTTCTTTTTTTATTTTATTAAAACAATGAGCCCTTCTTTATTTGTTTTTATTAAAACAATGAGCCCTTCCTTCTTCCTTTTTATTTTATTAAAACAATGAGCCCTTCTTCCTTTTTTTTATTAAAACAATGAGCCTTCTTCCTATTATTTTATTAAAACAATGAGCCCTTCTTCTTTTTTATTTTATTAAAACAATGAGCCCTTCCTTCTTCCTTTTTATTTTATTAAAACAATGAGCCCTTCTTCCTTTTTTTATTTTTATTTACTCTTCCTTTTATTTTATTAAACAATGAGCCCTTTCTTTTTTTTTATTTTATTAAAACAATGAGCCTTCCTTTCATTTTTTTCCTTTTTTTTTAAAACAATGAACCCTTTTTATTTTCCTTTTTAATCCTTTTAAATTAAAACAATGAGCCTTCCTTCTTCCTTTTATTTTATTAAAACATTTTGCCCCTTCACTATTTTTAAAACAATGATTTGAACCTTTCCTTTTTTATTTAAAAACAATGAGCCTTCTTCCTTTTTTTTTTTTTAAAACAATGTTCCTTCTTCCTTTTTATTTTATTAAAACAATAGGCCTTCTTCCTCCTTTTATTTTTATTAAAACAATTTTTTATTTCCTTCCTTCCTTTTTATTTTATTAAAACAATGTCCTTCTTCTTTTTTTTTATTTTATTAAAACAATGAGCCCTTCTTTGTTTATTTTATTAAAACTTCCCCTTCTTCCTTTTTTTTATTAAAACAATTTTTCCATTTATCAAAATATAGTCCTCCTTTTATTTTATTAAAACAATGGACCTTCTTCCTTTTATTTTATTAAAACAATGTTCCTTCTTCCTTTTATTTTATTAAAACAATGACCCTTCTTCCTTTTATTTATTAAAACAATCATTCCTTCTTCTTTTTTATTTTATTAAAACAATGAGCCTTCATTCTTCCTTTTTTTTTATTAAAACAATGAGCCCTTCTTATTTTTTTTTTAAAACAATTAAAAAATTTTATTAAAACAATGAGCCTTCTTCTTCCTTTTATTTGACCCTTCTTCCTTTTTGTTTTATTAAAACAATGAGCCCTTCTTCCTTTTTTTTTAAAAAAACAATTTTTTCCTTTTATTTTATTAAAACAATGAGCCTTCTTTCTTCCTTTTTATTTTTTATTAAAACAATGAGCCCTTCTTCCTTTTTTGTTTTATTTTAAAACAATCATTTCCTTCTTCCTTTTTATATTTTGGATAGAGAAAAAATGGCCCTTTCCTTTTATTTTATTAAAACAATAGCCCTTCCTTCCTTTTTATTTTAAATTTCAATAATCACCTTCCTTCTTCCTTTTTTTTTATTAAAACAATGATAAGATTCTTCCTTTTTTTTTTTTTAAAACAATACACCCCTTCTTCCTTTTTTCTTTTATTAAAACAATGAATTTTCTTCCTTTTATTTTATTAAAACAATTTTTTCTTCCTTTTATTTTATTAAAACAATTGTTTCTTCCTTTTATTTTTATTAAAACAATGAGCCCTTCTTCCTTTTTTCTTTTAAAATAAACCCCTTCTTCCTTTTTTTTTATTAAAACAATGATATCCCTTCCTTCTTCCTTTATTTTATTTCTTTTTTCCTTTTATTTTTTAAAACAATTTAGCCCTTCTTCCTTTTTATTTTATTAAAATAATAGACCTTCTTCCTTTTTATTTTATTCAAAAATGTTTTCTTACTTTTTATTTTATTAAAACAATTTCCTTCTTCCTTTTATTTTATTAAAAAAAAACAATGAATTCTTCCTTTTTATTTTAAATAAAACAATTACCCTTCTTTCCTTTTTTATTTTATTAAAACTTTGTGCCCTTTTTAGGTTTTTTTTTTTTTAAAACAATTTTCTTCTTTTTATTTTTTGAGCCTCCTTTTCCTTTTTTATTTTATTAAAACAATTGTCCTTCCTTCTTCCTTTTTATTTTATTAAAACAATGAGCCTTCTTCATATTTTAATGGTAATGAGCTCCTTTTCCTTTTATTAAAAACAATGACCCTTCCTTCTTCCTTTTATTTTCTTAAAACAATGATGTTTCTTCTTCCTTTTTCTTTAAAACAATGAGCTAAAAGACTTTTTATTTTATTAAAACAATACCTTCTTCCTTTTTACAATTTCATTTTTATTTTATTAAAACAATGAGCCCTTCCTTCTTCCTTTTATTTTATCAATGAGCCTCTTCCTTTTTATTTTTCTCTTTCAATGAGCCCCTTCTTTTTTATTTTTATTTTGTCTTAGCCCTTCTTCCTTTTATTTTTTTTTCCAATGAGCCCTTCCTTCTTCCTTTTTATTTTATTAAAACAATTTACCCTTCTTCCTTTTTATTTGTATTAAAACAAAGCCCTTCTTCTTTTTTTTTTTATTTTATTAAAACAATGTCCCTTCTTTACATTTTTATTTTTATTTTAACAATTTTATCCTTTTTCCTTTTTTAATTTTGTAAAACAAGTCCTTCTTCCTTTTTATTTTATTCAATTTGCCCTTCCTTCTTTTTTTTATTTTAAGTTTTCAATAGGCCTTTTCTTTTATTTTATTTTCTTTTTTTTTCCTTTTTTATTTATTAAAACAATTCCCCTTCTTCCTTTTTTTTTTAATAAAACTTTGAGGCCTTCTTCTTCCTTTTTATTTTATTAAAACAATGAGCCCTTCTTCCTTTTTTTAAAACCCTTTTCTTCCTTTTATTTTAAAAATATGAGGAATCCTTCTTCCTTTTATTTTATTAAAACAATGATCCTTTTCCTTTTTATTTTACAAAAAATGAGCCTTCTTTTTTAATTCTTCCTTTTATTTTATTAAAACAATAAATCCTTCTTCCTTTTTATTTTATTAAAACAATGAGCCCTTCTTCCTTTTTTTTTTATTAAAAAAAAATTTGTTCTTCCTTTTTTTTTTATTAAAACAATGAATTCTTCCATTTTTCCTTTATTTCAAAAACAATGAGCCCCTCTTTTTTTTATTAAAACAATGATTAATCTTCCTTTTTATTTTATTAAAACTATAACCTTCTTCTTTTTTATTTTATTAAAACAATTTTCTTCCTTTTATTTTATTAAAACAATGAGCCTTTTTTCCTTTTTTATTTTATTAAAACAATTTCCTTCTTTTTTTATTTTATTAAAACAATTTTTTTCTTCTTTTATTTTATTAAAATAAATCCTTTTTATTTTCACTAAACAATACTTTCCTTTTCCTTTTTACTTTATTTTAACAATTTTTCTTCCTTTTTATTTTATTAAAACAATTTCCCCCCTTCTTCCTTTTATTTTATTAAAACAATTAGCCCTTTTCTTCCTTTTTATTTTATCTAATTTTTCTTCTTTTTTTTATTGTGTTGCCCTTCCCTCTTCCTTTTATTTTTAAAACAATGGCCTTCTTCCTTTTTTTTTTAAAAACAATGAACGCTTCTTCTTCCTTTTATTTTTTTTTAAAAATAGCCTTTTTTCCTTTTTATTTTATTAAAACAATCCTTCCCTTCTTTTTTTTTTTTTATTTTCCTAAAACAATAGGCCCTTCTTCCTTTTTTCTTTTATTAAAACAATGGGCCCTTCTTCTTCTTTTTATTTTTAAAACAATGTCCCTTTCTTCCTTTTTTTTTATTTTTTCTCAATGATTTACTTCCTTTTTATTTTATTAAAACAATTTTTATTTTTTTAAAACAATATTTTTCTTCCTTTTATTTTATTAAAACAATTTCACCTTCTTTTTCCTTTTATTTTTATTAAAACAATGAGCCTTTCTTCTTCCTTTTCCCTTTTTAAAACAATGAGCCCTTCCTTCTTCCTTTTTGTTTTATTAAAACAATCAGAAACATTCCTTTTTTTTTATTTTTCAATGAACCCCTTTTTTTATTAAAACAATCCCTTCCTTCTTCCTTTTTATTTATTAAAACAATTTCTTCCTTTTTATTTTTTAAAACAATTTGTCTTCTTCTCCTTTTTTTATTAAAAACAATGATCTCCTTTTCCTTTTTATTTATTTCAATGCCCTTCCTTCTTCCTTTTCTATTTTATTAAAACAATGGCCCTTCTTCCTTTTATTTTATTAAAACAATGAGCCATCTTTCTTTTTTATTTTATTTTTTCAATGAGAAATTCTTCCTTTTTTTTTCCCCCCCACAATGAGCCCTTCTTCCTTTTTTTCTAAAACTGATTTCTTCCTTTTTTTTATTAAAACAATTTCTTCCTTTTTCCCCCTTTCTTAAAACAATGAGCCCTTCTTCCTTTTGTTTTATTAAAACAATTTTTCCCTTTTTATTTTATTAAAACAATGAGCCCTTCCTTCTTCCTTTTATTTTATTAAAACAATGATTCTTCCTTTTTATTTTATTAAAACAATGCCCTTCATTCCTTTTTTTTTATTAAAACAATGGTTGTCTTCTTTTTTTTATTTTCAAAAACAATGAGCCCTTCTTCCTTTTTTTTTTAAAACAATGAGCCCTTCTTCCTTTTTATTTTATTAAAACAATGATACCTTCTTCCTTTTTTTTATTTTTAAAACAGATTGTCCTTCTTCCTTTTCATTTTTATTAAAACAATAGTAAATTCTTCCTTTTTTATTTTATTAAAACAATGAGCCTTCTTCCTTTTTATTTTATTAAAACAATAGATTCTTCCTTTTATTTTATTAAAAAATTTGCCCTTCTTCCTTTTTATTTTATTTAAAAAAATGGGCCCTTCTTCTTCCTTTTATTTTATTAAAACAATAGGCCCTTCTTCCCCTTTTTTTTATTAAATTTGAGCCCTTCCTTCCTTTTATTTTATTCTTCTCCCCTTCTTCCTTTTTTTTTTATTAAAACAATATTCTTCTATTTTATTTTTATTAAAACAATGATTGGTTCCTTCTTCCTTTTTGTTTTATTAAAACAATCATTCTTCCCCTTTTATTTTATTAAAACAATGAGCCCTTCTTCCTTTTATTTTAAAAACAATGTTATATTCCTTCTTCCTTTTATTTTATTAAAACAATGAGCCCTTCTTCCTTTTATTTATTAAAAACAATAAATGGAAATTTTTTATTTTATTAAAACAATGGGCCCCTTCTTCCTTTTATTTTATTAAAACAATGGATAATTTCTTCCTTTTTATTTTTCTTAAAACAATGAGCCCTATTCCTTTTTTATTTTAATAAAACAATGGAAACCCTTCCTTCTTCCTTTTTATTTTATTAAAACAATATTTCCTTCTTCCTTTTATTTTTATTAAAACAATGATGATTCCTTCTTCTTTAATTTATTAAAACAAAGAAACCTTTTCCTTTTTGATTTTATTAAAACAATGAGCCCCTTCTTTTATTTTGTTTTATTCTTTAGCCCTTCCTATTTTATTTTATTTTTGTCAATGCGCCCTTCTTCCTTTTTATTTTATTTTTCAATGAGCCCTTCTTCTTTGATTGAAAAAATGGTAGCTTTTTTTGTTTGTTTTTTCTTCTCCTTCTTCTTTTTATTTTAAAACAATTAAAAGTTCTTCCTTTTTATTTTATTAAAACAATGAGCCCTTCCCTTCTTCTTTTTATTTTATTAAAAATGTTTATTCTTTCTTTTTTTTTTATTAAAACAACTAATTCTTCTTTTTCCTTTTATTTTATTTTAATAAAAAATTCCTTCTTTTTTTTTATTTTTTAAAAATTATCCCTTCTTCCTTTTTATTTTATTAAAACAATGGTCAATTATATTCTTCCTTTTTATTTTATTAAAACAATTCGCCCTTCCTTCCTTTTTTATTTTATTAAAACAATTAAACCTTCTTTAATTGTTTTATTTTTCTTCTTCCTTTTTAAAACAATCAGGCCCCTTCTTCCTTTTTTTTTTAAAACAATTTTCCTTCTTCCTTTTTTTTATTCAAACAATGAGCCCTTCTTCCTTTTTTTTATTAAAACAATTTTCTTCCTTTTTTTTTTATTAAAAAATCATCTTTTTCCTTTTTATTTTATTAAAACAATAAACCTTTTTTCCTTTTTATTTTATTAAAACAATGAAAAGCCTTCTTCCTTTTATTTTATTAAAACAATGAGCCCTTCCTTTTCCTTTTATTTTTTATTAAAAAATGAGCCCTTCTTCCTTTTATTTTTCTTATTTTAAAACAATTCTTCTTCCTTTTTATTTTATTAAAACAATTTTCTTCCTTTTATTTTATTAAAACAATGGCAACTCTTTTTTTTTATTTTATTAAAACAATGTTCTTCCTTTTATTTTATTAAAACAATTAAAACTTCCTTTTTTTTATTAAAACAATGAGCCCTTCCTTCATCCTTTTTATTTTATTAAAAAATGGGCCCTTCTTCCTTTTATTTTATTAAAACAATGTTGCCCTTCTTCTTTTTTCTTTTATTAAAACAATGTTTATTCCTTCTTCCTTTTTATTTTTTTTATTAAAACAATTTTCTTCTTCCTTTTTATTTTATTTTTCAATGAGCCCTTCTTCCTTTTATTTTATTAAAACAATTTGAGCCATTCTTCCTTTTTATTTTATTAAAACAATTTTTATTCCTTATTCCTTTTTATTTTATTAAAACAATGAGCCCTTCTTCCTTTTATTTTATTAAAACAATTCTTACCATCTTCCTTTTATTTTATTAAAACAATGAACCCCTTCCAATTTTCCTTTTATTTTATTAAAACAATTTTATCTTCTTCCTTTTTTGTTTTATTAAAACAATTTTTTTCCTTTTATTTTTATTTTATTAAAACAATATTCCTTCTTCCTTGCATTTTATTAAAACAATTTTAGCCTTCTTCTTCCTTTATTTTCTTTTAATTTCAACAATTATTCTTTTTTTATTTTATTAAAACAATGATTGATGTTTCTTCCTTTTTTTTTTATTAAAACAATGTTTTTTCTTTTTATTTAAAAACAATTTTCCCTTCAAAATCTTCCTTTTTATTTTATTAAAACAATGATGTTCTTCTTTTATTTTATTAAAACAATTTACCCTTCTTCTTTTTTAATTAAAACAATGATTATTTCCTTTTTTTTATTTTTTAAAACAATTTCTTCCTTTTTATTTTATTTTAACAATGATCCCTTCTTCTTCCTTTTATTTTATTAAAACAATTCTTCTTCCTTTTTATTTTATTAAAAACAATAATTTTTCCTTTTTTTTTTATTTTATTAAAACAATGGTTTCTTCCTTTTTAAACAATATTTTTTATTAAAACAATTTTATTCTTCTTCCTTTTTATTTTATTAAACTAATTTCATTTTTCCTTTTTTTTTATTAAAACAATAGGCCTTCTTCCTTTTTATTTTTTAAACAATAAGAACTTCCTTTTCTTTTATTAAAACAATGAGCCCTTCTTCTTTTTATTTTATTAAAACAATGTTTCTTCCTTTTATTTTAAAAAACAATGAGCCCTTCTTCCTTTTATTTTATTAAAACAATTTTCTTCCTTTTATTTTATTAAAACAATTTTTGTTCTTCTTCCTTTTTATTTTTATTAAAACAATATTCTTCTTTATTTTAAATTAAAAAATAGTTGCCTTCCTTTTCCTTTTATTTTTATTAAAACAATTGGCCTTCTTTCAATTTTATTTTATTCTTCTCAATCATTCCTTTTTATTTTATTAAAACAATTTCAGTCTTCCTTTTTATTATTAAAACATTCAATTTTCTTCCTTTTTTTTTACTAAAACAATTTCTTCTTTTATTTTATTAAAACAATCCTTCTTCTTTTATTTTATTAAAACAATGAGCCCTTCCTTCTTTTTATTTTATTAAAACAATGAGCCTTCTTCCTTTTATTTTATTAAAACAATGAGCCCTTCTTCCTTTTTTATTTTATTTTCACAATGAGCCTTCTTTCTCCCTTTTATTTTATTAAAACAAAATTTCATTTTATTAAAACAATGGCCCTTCTTCTTCTTCATTTTATTTTTCAATGCCCTTCCTTCTTCCTTTTATTTTATTAAAACAATTTCTTCCTTTTATTTTATTAAAACTTTCCTTCTTCCTTTTTTTTTTATTAAAACAATGATTTTCTTCCTTTTTTTTTTATTAAAACAATGAGCCTTCTTCTTTTTATTTATTAAAACAATGTTATCCCTTCTTCCTTTTTATTTTCTAAAACATTTTGTTTTTATTTCTTCTCCATTATTTTTTATTTCTTCCTTTTATTTTTCTATATTTCAATCAAGACAATTTTTTCTTCCTTTTTATTTTATTCAAACTAATTTCAATGATCCTTCCTTTGCTCCTTTTTTTTGTTTTATTTCTCCATGATTTAAACTTTTTTAAGAAACTTTTATTAAAAATTAAGGATTCTTCCTTTTATTTTTAAAACAATTTTTGTATTTTTCAATTTCATCCCTTTTTAAAACAATTTCTTTTGATTTTGTTTTTTATTAAAACCATCATATTTTATTTTATTAAAACAATTTCAATTAAAACCTCTTTTTAGTTCACGCTTTCCTTTTGATGTTGCCTTTTTGTTTTTATTCTTCCACTTTATTTTTATTTTATTAAACTAATTTCAATTTTTTTTTTATTCTTTGATCCCTGTGGATTGCATCATTTTTTAATTTATTAAAACTATTTTATTTTATTAAAACTAATTTCTCAAGAAACCTTTATTTGCTGATTTATTCAATGTTGATCCCTGTGATTGATGTTCATGCATTTTTTTTTATTCTTCCATCATATTTTATTTTATTAAAAACTAATTTCAATCAAGAAACCTTTTAGTTTATTATGTTGATCTGTGATTGGTGTTGCCTTTTTTTTGTTTTATTCTTCTCCATCATATTTTATTTTATTAAAACTAATTTCAATCAAGAAACCTTTTATTAATGATTTATTCAATTCCCTGTATTTTTCCCTTTTCAATCATATTTTATTTATTAAAACCCATTTTGTTGATTGGATTGGTGTTGCTTCAATTTTTTGTTTTTTTCTTCCTTATTTTCATATTTTTCAATCAAAAACCTTTTTTAGTTGCTTTTTATTCAATGTTGATCCCTTTGATTGATGTTGCTCAATATTTTTTGTTTTTTATTTTTCTCCAATCATATTTTTATTTCAAATCTAGAAGTTGCCGAAGAGTATTCTTCAAGATTTATTTTTCTATATTTCAGATCCCATATTATGTTGCTCTGCAATTTTTTGTTTTTATTCTTCTCCATTCTTATTTATTTTATTAAAACTAATTTCAATCAAGAAACCTTTTTAGTTGCTGATTTATTTCAATGTTGATCCTTATGATTGATGTTGCTCTGCAATTTTGTTTTTATTCTTTTGTTTTATTCTTCTCCATCCTTTATTTTATTTTATTATCCCCAATTGGTGTTGCCGCCAATTTTTTTATTCTTTCCTTTTTTTATTTTGTAAACGGCAATCAAGAAACCTTCCCTGCTGATTTATTCATGTTGATCCCTTATTTTTGTTTTATTCTTCTTCCATCATATTTTATTTTATTAAAACTAATTTCAATCATTTTTCCTTTTTAGTTGCTGATTTATTCAATTTTGATTATATTGGTGATTTTATTTTTTAAACTCTGCAATTTAGTTGCCATGTTTTTTTCTTCTCCATCATATTTTTTTATTTTTTGCATTAAAAACCATTTCAGTTCCTAAACAATGTTGATCCTTTTTGAGGTTTTTTGATTTGTTTTTATTCAATGTTGATTAAAACTAATTCCCAGAAACCTTTAGTTGCTCATTATTCAATGATCCTTTGATGTTTATTCTTCTCCCATATATTTTTATTTTATTAAAAGAGGATTCAATCAAGAAACCTTTTAGTTGCTGATTTATTCAATGTTGATCCCTGTGATTGATGTTGCTCTGCAATTTTGTTTTATTCTTTCCATCATATTTTATTTATTAAAACTAATTTCAATCAAGAAACCTTTTTAGTTGCTGATTTATTCAATGATTTGATTCAATTTTGTTTTATTCTTCTCCATCATATTTGATTGAGAAACTTTTCAATCAAGAAACCTTTTTAGTTGCTGATTTATTCAATTTTGTTTTTATTCTTCTCCATCATATTTTATTTTATTAAAACTAATTTCAATCAAGAAACCTTTTTAGGTGGATTTATTCAATGTTGATCCCCTGGATTGATGTTTGCTCTGCAATTTTGAATTATTCTTCCATCATATAGCGATTTATTTTAATAAAAACTAATTTCAATGTTGTCCTAGATTGAAAGATTTATTTGCATTGTTTTATTGCTTAAACTAATGAATGATGTTGCTTGATGCAATTTTTGCTCTGCAATTTTATTTTTCTTTTTCATATTTTTCATTATTAAAAACTAATTTCAATCAAAAAACCTTTTGATTTATTCAATGTTGATCCTACTTTAAATTCAATATTTTATTTTATTAAAACTAATTTCAATGAAACCTTGATGTTGCTCTGCCAATTTTGTTTTTATTCTTCTCCATCATATTTTATTTATTAAACTAATTTCAATCAAGAAACCTTTTTAGTTGCTTTTGATTTATTCAATGAGATCCCTGTGATTGATGTTGCTCTGCAATTTTTGCTTTTATTCTTCTCCATGGTTTTTATTTTATTAAAAAAAAAGAAATCAAGAAACCTTTTTTAGTTGATTGATTTATTCAATGTTGATCCTTTGATTTAAATAATGCTCTGCAATTTTTGTTTTATTCTTCTCCATCATATTTTTATTTTATTAAAACTAATTTCAATCAAGAAACCTTTTTTTGCTGAAACCTTCAATGTTGATCCCTTGATTGATGTTGTCTGCAATTTTTGATTTTATTCTTCTCCATCATATTTTTATTTTATTCTCTAATTTCAATGAAGAAATCTTTTCCCGTTTGATTTATTCAATGTTGATCCTTAATTGATGTTGTTCTTTAATTTTTTGTTTTATTCTTCTCATCATATTTTATTTTATTAAAAGAAATTTTTTTCCAAAATCCCTGTGGATTGATGCCTTTTTTGTTTTTATTTCTTTTTTTATTTATTAAAACTAATTTCCCCTTTTTAGTCCCAATGTGATTTGTGATTGATGCTGCTCTGCAATTTTTGTTTTTGATTCTTCTTCATCATATTTTATTTTATTAAAACAATTTCAATCAAGAAACTTTTCAGTTGATTTTTTCAATGTTGATCCCTGTGATTGATGTTTATCTTTAATTTTTGTTTTATTCTTCTCCATCATATTTTATTTTATTCGAACTGATTTCAATCAAGAAACCTTTTCCATTGCAGATTTATTCAATGTTGATCCCTTGATTGATGTTGCTTTTGCAATTTTGTTTTTATTCTTCTCCATCATATTTTATTTTATTAAACTAATTTCAATCATAGAAAACGTGATCCTTTTTAGTTGCTGATTTATTCAATGTTGATCCATTAAAACTAATTGAAACCTTTTTAGATCTACCAATTTTTTTTTTATTTGCTTTTATTCTTCATCATATTTTTCTTTTAAAAATCAATTTCAATCAATGTTGAAACCTTTTTGTTTTATTTCTTTATTTTTATTTTATTCAATCTTTTCATCCCTGTTGCTGCTGATGATGTTTTTTCTGCAATTTTTGTTTTATTCTTTTCTCATCATATTTTATTTTATTAAAACTAATTTCAATCAAGAAACCTTTTTAGTTGTTGATTTATTCAATGTTGATCCCTGTGATTGATGTTGCTCTGCAATTTTTGTTTTATTCTTCTCCATCATATTTTATTTTATTAAAACTAATTTCAATCAAGAAACCTTTTTAGTTCCTGATTTATTCAATGTTGATCCTGTTGATTGATGTTGCTCTGCAATTTTTGTTTTTATTCTTCTCATCATATTTTATTTTATTAAAACTAATTTCAATCAAGAAACCTTTTAGTTGCAGATTTATTCAATGTTGATCCCTGTGATTGATGTTGCTCTGCAATTTTGTTTTTATTCTTCTCCATCATATTTATTTTATTAAAACTAATTTCAATCAAGAAACCTTTTTAGTTGCTGATTTATTCAATGTTGATCCCTGTGATTGATGTTGCTCTTCAATTTTGTTTTATTCTTCTCCATCATATTTTATTTTATTTTCAGAAACCTTTATTTGCTGATTTATTCATCCTGTTTTGATGTTTGCTCTGCAATTTTTTTTTTATTCTTCCATCATATTTTTATTTTATTAAAACCAGATTTAATCAAACCTTTTTTAGTTGCTGATTTATTCAATGTTGATCCTTCTATTTGTTTTTTATTTTCCAATTTTTGTTTTATATTCTTCTCCATCATATTTTCCAATGTTTCCCTGTGATTAAAACTAATTTTGTTTTAATCAAGAAATTTTATTTTTTCAATCCATTGCTGATTTATTCAATGTTGATCCCTGTGATTGATGTTGCTCTGCAATTTTGTTTTTATTCTTCTCCATCATATTTTATTTTATTAAAACCTAATTTTCAATCATATTTTAAAAAACTATTTTTCTCCATGCTGATTTTATTCAATGTTGATCCCTGTGATTGATGTTGCTCTGCAATTTTTGTTTTATTCTTCTCCATCATATTTTATTTTATTAAAACTAATTTCAATCAAGAAACCTTTTTAGTTGATGATTTATTCAATGTTGATCCCTGTGATTGATGTTGCTCTGCAATTTTGTTTTTATTCTTCTCCATCATATTTTATTTTATTAAAGAATGAATTTCAATCAAGAAACCTTTTAGTTGCTGATTTATTCAATGTTGATCCCTGTGATTGATGTTGCTCTGCAATTTTTGTTTTTATTCTTCTCCATCATATTTTATTTTATTAAAACTAATTTCAATCAAGAAACCTTTTTAGTTGCTGATTTATTCAATGTTGATCCCTCAGATTGAATTTTTGTTTTTTCATATTTTATTTTATTAAAACTGCAATTTTTTTTTATTCTTTTATCCATCATATTTTATTTTTATTAAACCATAATTTCAATCAAGAAACCTTTTTAGTTGAGATTTATTCAATGTTGATCCCTGTGATTGATGTTGCTCTGCAATTTTGTTTTTTTCTTCTCCATCATATTTTATTTTATTAAAACTAATTTCAATCAAATCAAATTTTATTTTTCAGTTGCTGATTTATTCAATGTTGATCCATCAGATTGATGTTTGCTCCTGCAATTTTTGTTTTTTTTCTCCATCATATTTTATTTTATTAAAACTAATTTCAATCAAGAAACCTTTTTAGTTGCTGATTTTTTTCAATGTTGATCCTGTGATTGATGTTGCTCTGCAATTTTGTTTTTATTCTTCTCCATCATATTTTATTTTATTAAAAACTAATTTCAATCAAGAAACCTTTTTTGTTGCTGATTTTATTCAATGTTGATCCCTGTGATTGATGTTGCTCTGCAATTTTTTTTTTATTCTTCTCCATCATATTTTATTTTATTAAAACTAATTTCAATCAAGAAACCTTTTTAGTTGCTGATTTATTCAATGTTGATCCCTGTGATTGATGTTGCTCTGCAATTTTTGTTTTTATTCTTCTCCATCATATTTTATTTTATTAAAACTAATTTCAATCAAGAAACCTTTTTAGTTGCTGATTTATTCAATGTTGATCCCTGTGATTGATGTTGCTCTGCAATTTTTTTTTTATTCTTCTCCATCATATTTTCCCTGTGGATTTTATTAAATTTTATTTTATTAAACTAATTTCAATCAAGAAACCTTTTTAGTTGCTGATTTATTCAATGTTGATCCCTGTGATTGATGTTGCTCTGCAATTTTGTTTTTATTCTTCTCCATCATATTTTATTTTATTAAAAACTAATTTCAATCAAGAAACCTTTTTTAGTTGCTGATTTATTCAATGTTGATCCCTTTGATTGATGTTGCTCTGCAATTTTGTTTTTATTCTTCCATCATATTTTATTTTATTAAAACTAATTTCAATCAAGAAACCTTTTTTAGTTGCTGATTTATTCAATGTTGATCCCTGTGATTTGATGTTTTGCTTCTCCATCAAGCAATTTTTGTTTTTTTCTTTCCAATCATATTTTTTATTTTATTAAAACTAATTTCAATCAAGAAACCTTTTTAGATTGAGATTTATTCAATGTTGATCCCTGTGATTGATGTTGCTCTGCAATTTTTGTTTTTATTCTTCTCCATCATATTTTATTTTATTAAAACTAATTTCAATCAAGAAACCTTTTTAGTTGCTGATTTATTCAATGTTGATCCCTGTGATTGATGTTGCTCTGCAATTTTTGTTTTTATTCTTCTCCATCATATTTTATTTTATTAAAACTAATTTCAATCAAGAAACCTTTTTAGTTGCTGATTTATTCAATGTTGATCCCTGTGATTGATGTTGCTCTGCAATTTTGTTTTATTCTTCTCCATCATATTTTATTTTATTAAAACTAATTTCAATCAAGAAACCTTTTTAGTTGCTGGATTTATTCAATGTTGATCCCTGATTTATTTTGTTTTATTCTTCCAATATTGATCCTAATTTCAATCGTGATTGATTTATTCAATGTTGATCCCTGCAATTTTTGTTTTATTCTTCTCCATCATATTTTTATTTTATTAAAACTAATTTCAATCAAGCCTTTTTAGTTGCTTTTATTTCAATCAAGAAACCTTTTTAGTTGCTGATTTATTCAATGTTGATCCCTGTGATTGATGTTGCTCTGCAATTTTGTTTTTATTCTTCTCCATCATATTTTATTTTATTAAAACTAATTTCAATCAAGAAACCTTTTAGTTGCTGATTTATTCAATGTTGATCCCTGTGATTGATGTTGCTCTGCAATTTTTGTTTTTATTCTTCTCCATCATATTTTATTTTATTAAACTAATTTCAATCAAGAAACCTTTTTAGTTGCTGATTTATTCAATGTTGATCCCTTTGATTGATGTTGATTGCAATTTTGTTTTTATTCTTCTCCATCATATTTTATTTTATTAAAACTAATTTCAATCAAGAAACCTTTTTAGTTGCTGATTTATTCAATGTTGATCCCTGTGATTGATGTTGTTTGAAACTTTTATTCTTCCATCATATTTTATTTTATTAAAACTTTTCAATCAAGAAACCTTTTTATTTTGATTTTTTAATTTTGATTGAAATTTTGTTTTTATTCTTCTCCATCATATTTTATTTTATTAAAACAATTTCAATCAAGAAACTTTTTAGTTGCTGATTTATTCAATGTTGATCCCTGTGATTGATGTTGCTCTGCAATTTTTGTTTTATTCTTCTCCATCATATTTTATTTTATTAAAACTAATTTCAATCAAGAAACCTTTTTTGCTGTTTATTCAATGTTTTTTTGATTCAATGTTTGATCCCTGTGATTGAAACCTTGCTCTGCAATTTTTGTTTTTATTCTTCTCCATCATATTTTATTTTATTAAAACTAATTTCAATCAAGAAACCTTTTTTTTAGTTGCTGATTTATTCAATGTTGATCCCTGTGATTGATGTTGCTCTGCAATTTTTTTTTTATTCTTCTCCATCATATTTTATTTTTTTATTAAAACAATTTCAATCAAACCTTTTTAGAAAATGTTGATCCCTTTTGATGTTGCTCTTGCAGTTTGTTTTATTCTGATTTATTCAAAACAATTGATCCTGTGATTGATGTTGCTCTGAATTTTGTTTTATTCTTCTCCATCATATTTTATTTTATTAAAACTTTCCTTTTTATTTTTCAATGTTGAAACCTTTTTTTAGTTTTGATTTATTCAATGTTGATCCCTGTGATTGATGTTGCTCTGCAATTTTGTTTTTATTCTTCTCCATCATATTTTATTTTATTAAAACTAATTTCAATCAAGAAACCTTTTAGTTGCTGATTTATTCAATGTTGATCCCTGTGATTGATGTTGCTCTGCAATTTTTGTTTTTATTCTTCTCCATCATATTTTATTTTATTAAAACTAATTTCAATCAAGAAACCTTTTTTTGATGTTGCTGAAATTATTTTTTATTCATCTATGTTGATCCCTTTTTTGTGATTGAAAACTGATCTGCAATTTTTGTTTTTGTTTTATTCTCCATCATATTTTATTTTATTAAAACTAATTTCAATCAAGAAACCTTTTTTTGTTGATTTATTCAATGTTGATCCTGTGATTGATGTTGCTCTGCAATTTTGTTTTTATTCTTCTCCATCATATTTTATTTTATTAAAACTAATTTCAATCAAGAAACCTTTTTAGTTGCTGATTTATTCAATGTTGATCCCCAAATGATTGATGTTGCTCTGCAATTTTTGTTTTTATTCTTCTCCATCATATTTTATTAAAAATTAAACCTTTTTTCATTTTTCAATGTTGAATTGATGTTGCCTAGAAATTTTTGCCTTTTTCCTTTGCTGATTTATTCAATGTTGATTTGATGTTTATCTGAATTTTTGTTTTTATTCTTCTCCATCATATTTTATTTTATTAAAACTAATTTCAATCAAGAAACCTTTTTAGTTGCTGATTTATTCAATGTTGATCCCGTTGATTGATGTTGCTCTGCAATTTTGTTTTTATTCTTCTCCATCATATTTTATTTTATTAAAACCAATTTCAATCAAGAAACCTTTTTTAGTTGCTGATTTATTCAATGTTGATCCCTTGATTGATGTTGCTCTGCAATTTTTGTTTTTATTCTTCCCATCATATTTTGTTTTATTAAAAACTAATTTCAATCAAAGAAACCTTTTTAGTTGCTGATTTATTCAATGTTGATCCCTGTGATTGATGTTGCTCTGCAATTTTTTAATTTATTCTTCTCCATCATATTTTTTTTATTAAAACTAATTTCAATCAAGAAACCTTTTAGTTGCTGATTTTAATGTTGATCCTGTGATTGATGTTGCTCTGCAATTTTGTTTTATTCTTCTCCATCAGATTTTATTTTATTAAAACTAATTTCAATCAAGAAACCTTTTTAGTTGCTGATTTATTCAATGTTGATCCTGTGATTGATGTTGCCTGAATTTTTGTTTTTTATTCTTCCTCCATCATATTTTATTTTTATTAAAACAATTTCAATCAAGAAACCTTTTTAGTTGCTTTCCTTTTATTAATGTTGATCCCTTTGATTGATGTTGCTCTGCAATTTTTGTTTTTATTCTTCTCCATCATATTTTATTTTATTAAAACTAATTTCAATCAAGAAACCTTTTGTTGCTGATTTATTCAATGTTGATCCCCATGTGATTGATGTTGCTCTGCAATTTTGTTTTTATTCTTCTCCATCCTATTTTATTTTATTAAAACAATTTCAATCAAGAACCTTTTTAGTTGCTATTTATTCAATGTTGATCCCTGTGATTGATGTTGCTCTGCAATTTTTCCTTTTATTCTTCTCCATCATATTTTATTTTATTAAAACTAATTTCAATCAAGAAACCTTTTTAGTTGCTGATTTATTCAATGTTGATCCTTGTGATTGATGTTGCTCTGCAATTTTTGTTTTTATTCTTCTCCATCATATTTTATTTTATTAAAAAATTTCAAAAACAATCAAGAAACCTTTTTAGTTGCTGATTTATTCAATGTTGATCCCTTGTGATTGATGTTGCTCTGCAATTTTTGTTTTTATTCTTCTCCATCATATTTTATTTTATTAAAAAAAAATTTCAATCAAGAAACCTTTTTTAGTTGGGTTGATTTATTCAATGTTGATCCCTGTTTTATTGAAAATGGACGAGGCAATTTTTGTTTTATTCTTCTCCATCATATTTTATTTTATTAAAACTAATTCAATCAAGAGGACCTTTTTTAGTTGCTGATTTATTCAATGTTGATCCCCTGTGATTGATGTTGCTCTGCAATTTTTGTTTTATTCTTCTCCATCATATTTTATTTTATTAAAACTAATTTCAACAAGAAACCTTTTTCTTTGCTGATTTATTCAATGTTGATCTTCTTCCTTTTTATTTTTCCAAAACATTGATGTTGCTATTTTGCAATTTTTGTTTTATTCTTCTCCATCATATTTTATTTTATTTTAAAAAATAATTTCAATCAAGAAACCTTTTTAGTTGCTGATTTATTCAATATTGATTTTTGTTTTGATTCTTCCTTTGCTCTGCAATTTTGTTTTGAGCCTCTTCTCCATCATTTTTTATTTATTAAAACTAATTTTCAATCAAGAAACCTTTTTAGTTGCTGATTTATTCAATGTTGATCCCCAGATTGATGTTGCTTTTTTTTTTTTTTATTCTTCTCCATCATATTTTATTTTATTAAACTAATTTCAATCAAGAAACCGTTTTAGTTGCTGATTTATTCAATGTTGATCCCTTAATTGATGTTGCTCTGCAATTTTTTGTTTTTATTCTTCTCCATCATATTTTATTTTATTAAAACAATTTCAATCAAGAAACCTTTTAGTTGCTGATTTAAATGTTGATCCCTTCTTGATGTTGCTCTTTTTTTGTTTTTTAGTGCCCATCATTTTTAGTTTGTTAAAAGATTTAAAACCTTTTTAGTTGCTGAATATTGATCCCTTCATTGATGTTGCTTTTGACTAATGGTACTCCATCATAATTTTATTAAAAACGTCTTAAAAACCTTTTTGTTTATTATTCAAATCCCTTTTGTTTATTAATTTAGCCCTCTTTTCCTTTTTATTTACAGTAAACAATGGTCATATTTTATTTTATTAAATAATAAACCCTAACCTTTTTAATTTATTCAATCCTCCCTTCTTCCTTTTATATTATTAAAACTATTTAGTTTCCTTCTTCCTTTTATTTTATTAAAACTAATTTCTGAAAACCTTTTTTATGTTTTAAAAACATTGATGTTGTCCAATTTTTGTTTTTTAAAAAATGAAATCCTTCTTTTTTATTTTTATTTTAATTTCAATTTTTGTCCCTTTTTCTTGCTTTTATTTATTCAATGGTGATCAGCATCAGCCTGCAATTTTTGTTTTATTCTTCTTCACATTTTATTTTATTAAATCAATTTCACCCTTCTTCTTTTTACAGAATTTATTCATTTCAAAATTGTTTTTATTTTACTTCTTCCTTTTATTTATTAAAACAATTTTTCTTTTTTTATGTTAAAACAATGAGGATCCCTGTTGTTGGTTTAGCTTGTTTTTTTTTTAAAACAATATTTTTTTTATTAAAACAATTTTTTTTTCTTCCTTTTTGTTTATTTGAAATTCAAATTAAAATAAACCTTCTTAAAGAATTATTAAACCAGAAATTTTTTAACTTAAAACAAAAATAAAATATATTTTTTCAATTATTTTTTTTTTTTAACTGAAAATAATGAGCCTTTCTTCTTCCTTTTATTTTATTAAACAATAGGCCCTTCTTCCTTTTATTTTATTCGACAATGAGCCTTCCTTCTTCCTTTTTATTTATTAAAACAATGAGCCTTCCCTTCCTTTTATTTTATTAATGAGGGCCCTTCTTCCTTTTTGTTTTATTAAAGCAATGACCTTCATTCTTCCTTTTATTAAAACAATAGGCCCTTCTTCCTTTTATTTTTATTAAAACGATGAGCCCTTCTTCCAGCACTGTTTTGACCAAAACAATGGCCTTCCTTTAACTTCTTTTATTTTATTAAATAATGAGCCCCGCCCTATTTCCTTTTGTTTTTATTAAAACAATGGTACTAACCTTTTATTTTTATTAAAACAATGAGCCCTTCTTCCTTTTTATTTTGTTAAAATAATGACCTTCCTTCTTCCTTTTATTTATTAAACAATGAGCCCTTCTTCACTTTCCATTTTATTAAAACAATGAAGCCCTTCTTCCTTTATTTTATTAAACAATAGGCTCTTCCTTTTATTTTATTAAAATAGCAAACCACTTCCTTCTTTATTTTATTTTATTTCAAACAATGACCCTTACTGCTTTGGCTATTAAAACAGCTGAGCCTTCCTTCTTCCTTTTTTATTTTATTAAAATGTAATGAGCCTTTCTTCTTCCTTTTATTTTATTAAAACAATGAGCCCTTCTTCAACTTTTTTATTTTATTAAAACAAATTTCCTTTTAATTAAAAAACCTTTTTAGTTTATTTTATTAAACAATTGATTCTTCCTTTTGTTTGTGAGACAATGTTTGCCCTGCAATTTTCCTTTTTTTTTCTTAAAACAATGAGCCTTCTTCCTTTTATTTATTAAAAAAATAATTTTCAATCAAAAAACCTTTTGGTTAAAAAACAATGATTTTACTTTTTATTTTATTAAAACAATCCCTTCTTCCTTTTTTATTAAAACAATTTTGTTTTATTCTTCTCAATCGATGTCAATTTTAATCAAAAGATCACCCCTTTTACAATTATTTTATTAAAACAATATTAATTACTTTTATTTATATTTTATTTTCTGTATTTTAATTTAAAATGAATATTTCTTATTTTTATTATTAACTCTTCCTTTTTATTTTCCCTTTTGGCCTTCCTTCTTCCTTTTATTTTGATAGTAAAACATATCTTTCTTTTTTTTATTAAAACACATGCCCTTCTTCCTTTTGTTTTATTAAAATAGTCTTCTTCCTAAATTTTTTAAATTTGACACTTAAAAATTTTAATTTATTAAAACAATGGAAATTTCTTTTTCCGTTTTAAAAACTTTTCAAAATTCCCTTAATTAACAAATTTATTAAAAACAAGTATTGCTTTTTTTTTATTTTATTATAATCTTTCATTCCTTCTTCTATTTTTAATTCCATTACCTTCCTTTAAGGCTATTTTAAAAACAACTGTAGCCTTCTTCTTCTTTTCATTTTGTAAAACTCTGATTTCATTTCCATTATTTTTTATTTAAACAATATTAGGCCCTTCTTGACATTATTTATAAATAAACAATGAGCCTTCTCTTCTTACAATTTAAAACAATTTTTCTTTTTTCTATTTATTAAAACATGGCCTTCCTTCTCTTTTTATTTTATTCAAAAAATTCTTCACTTTTGTTTTAAAAATTGAACTTTTACTTTTATTAAACAATGGGTTAGCATTTCTTATTTCCTAATTATTTGGGGTCAAGTTATTCTTATGAATAATTTTCCTCTTAACATTCATTAAAAAAATAAAAGCATCACTTAAAAAACATCTCAATTCCTTTCTAATACAGAAAACAATAGATCATCCTTTTTGACACGTGCTTGATAAATAAAAGAAAAGAAAAAAGTGTTTTCTTCCTTTTTCTTTATTAAAATAATGGCACAAAGTCAGCATTAAAACATGTTGCCATTCTTCTTTATTTTGTTTAAAACAATGGATTCCTTTTTATTTTATTAAAAAAAAAAAGATTGTTTATACAGCTTTTTTATTTTATTTTTTAAAACAATAGTTCCTTCTTCAAAAGATTTTATTTTTTTTTTGATTTCTCCCTTTTTATTTTATTTTTTTTATTCAAAACAATTATTTTATTTTTTTTTTGTTTTAAAACAATGATTTATTTTTTTTTTAAAACCTTCTTTCATTTTATTTTTTTGTTTCTGAAAAGAAAAATTTATTTTTTTTGTTTTTCCTTTTTATTTTATTTTTTTGTTTCTCCCTTTTTTATTTTATTTTTTTGCTTCTTTAGGCCTTCTTTTATTTATTTTTTAAAACAATGGATTCTTCCTTTTTAGGAGGATTTGTTTTGCAATTTATTTTATTTTTTTTGTTTCTCCCTTTTTTATTTTTTTTTTTATTTTATATTTATTTTATTTTTTTTTTAATAATTCTTTTCCTTTTATTTTTTGTTTCTTCCTTTTTTTTTTTATTTTTTTGAGAGGGCTCCCTAGTTATTTATTTTTTTGTTGAGCCCTTCAGCACTTTATTTTTATTTTTTTGTTTCTTGAGTTTTTTTTATTTTTTGAGGGAATTTTTTAAAATTGGTTTTTTTTTATTTTATTTTTAATCTGCCCCCTTCTTCTTTTATTTTTATTTTTTTGTTTTTCTCCTTCCTTCTTCTTTTTTATTTTTATTAAAACAATGAGCCCTCTTCCTTTTTATTTTATTTCTCCATTGTCCTTCTTCCTTTTTATTTTATTTTTTTTTAGCTGCCCCTTCTTTATTTTATTTTTTTGTTCTTCACTGTTTATTAAAATAATGAGCCTTCCTTTTCCTTTTATTTTATTAAAACAATGTTTCCTTCCCCTGTTCCTTTTAAAAAGTTAAAACAATGAGCTCTTCCTTTTATTTTATTAAAACAATGAAAGAGGCTTCCTTTTTTGTTTTAAAAAAATGAGACCTTATTTTTTAAAACAATGGATTCTTCGCTTTTTATTAAAGAAACAATAATACCTTCTTCCCATTTTACCTTTTATTTTTTTTTATTTTATTTTTTTGTTGAGCCCTTCTTTCTTTTATTTTTATTAAACAATGAAATAGTTTTTATTTTATTGAGATTTTCCTTTTATTTTTATTTTAACAAAAAAATTTCTTCTTTTTTATTTATTTTTTCTTCCCTTTATTTTATTTTTTTCAGTTTCTTCCTTTTTATTAAAATTATTTTTTTTATCATGTATCTTCGATTATTTTATTTTTTTTGTTTTTTCTTTTTTTTTATTTTATTAAAACAATATTTTTTTTTTTTTTTTTATTTTTTTGTTTTTAAAACAAGGCTTCCTTCTTCCTTTGTTTGTTAAAACAATGATCTCATTTTTTTTTATTAAAAGAAACAATTTTCTTCGCTTTTTATTTTATTAAAAATGTTCCTTCTTCCTTTTTTCATGTTCCAATGAGCCCTTTATTTTTATTTTATTAAAACAATATTTTTTTTTTTTTATTTTTTAAAACAATGCCCTTTTCCTTTTTCCATTCTTAAATCCAATTTATTTTATTTTATTAAAACAATGTATTCCTAGTTACTTTTTATTAAAACAACAAAGCCTTCTTCTTAACCATATTTT
The DNA here is from genome assembly GCA_903632075.3 of Acanthosepion pharaonis. Lineage (NCBI taxonomy): Eukaryota > Metazoa > Mollusca > Cephalopoda > Sepiida > Sepiidae > Acanthosepion > Acanthosepion pharaonis. Next base: position 270,819 of record CAHIKZ030001770.1, on the reverse strand, counting down.
ATTAAAACAATTTCCCTTCTTCCCTATATTTTATTAAAACCACAAATGAAAAACAATGGACATTTTTATTTTATATAAAATGAGACATCCTTCTTCATTTTTATTTTATTAAAACAATATGTTCCTTCCTTTCTTCAATTTTTTTTTATTAAAACATTTTCTTCCTTTTTTTGTTTTATTAAAACTCCATTCTTTCTTTTATTAAAACTATCTGCTGGATTTCCTTTTATTTTATTAAAACAATGCATTCTTTAAAATTTTATTTTTTATTAAAACAATGATCCTTCTTCCTTTTTTTATGAAAACAATGAATTCTTCGCTGTTTTTTAAAAATCAGTTTTATTTTTTAAAATCAATGAAAGGCTAAGATCTTTTTTAAAAAAAATTCATTTTTCAGTTACTATTTTATAAAACTGTCTTCTTCCTTTTTTTTTAATAAAAAAATTCGCCTTCTTCCTCTTTAATTATTAAAACAATGCAATGTTCAATTTGTTAAACAATAGGCCTTCTTCTTTTTTTTTTGTAAAACAATACCTTCTTCTAAAAGTTTAAAACTCACAATCTTCTTCCCTTTTTATTTTTAAAAACAATGAGCCCTTCTTCCTTTTTACAAATCTTCCTTTTTATCTGACTAAAAACAATATTGTTATTTTAAAACAATGGGCCCTTCTTCCTTTTTATTTTATATCAACAATGAGCTCTTCAATATTTTATAAATGGATGAAGCCCTTCTTCATAAAAACAAAAGAACTTCCTTCTTCCGACCAATAAAACAATTTGGAAAAAATGATTTTATTTTATGTAAAACAATAAGCAGAATTCTCCTTTTTATTTTATTAAAACTATAACATTCAAGCAATTCCTTTTATTTTATTAAAACAATGAGCCCTTCTTCCTGACTTATTTTATTAAAAATTTCAGATTTCTTCCTTTTCTTTTTATTAGATAAAATGAATTCACCTTCCATCTTCCTTTTATTTTAAAAAAAATATATGGTTCTTCATTTTATTTTATTTTAAATTAAATAGAATTAAAAAAAAATTCCCTTCTTCCTTTTTATTATGAAAAGTTGATATGTTTCTTAAATTTTATGCTAATAAATTTTCACCGGAAAAAACAATGATATTTCTTCCTTTTGTTTTTATAAATTAAAATGAAGTGGATTTAGAATTAAATTATTTTAAATCCTTTTATTTTGTAAAATAAACTGCAAAATTAATTATATCCTTCTTCCTTTTTTATTATTAAAATAGTTCTTTTATTTATAAACAATAAGACCTTCTTCTTTTAATTTATTAAAAAATGTCTCTTCTTTCATTTTTTTTATTAAAAACAACTAGTTCTTATATCTTCCTTTTATTTTTATGGAAACAATGAGAATTAATTCTTCCAAAGAAAACATTATTAAAACAATGCGCCCTTCTTCCTTTTGGATTTTTATTAAAACAATGAAACCTTCCTTCTTAACTTTTATTTTTTAAAACAATGAAGATTTTCCTTTTTCTTTTTTAAAAAATGAATAAATATTTTTTAGATTTTATTTTTTTTATAAAAACAAAATTTGGATGCCTTTTTTTTATTAAAACCATGTTGACTTCTTCCCCTTTTATGAGTTGGAAAATAATAATACTTCTTAAAGCCCTTTTTATTTTATTTTAAACAAAAAGCCTTCTTTTCCTTTTAGTTTAATAAAAAAATCTCCCAGAAAAAATTTATTTTTTTTTTTTTTTTTTTTTTTTTTAATTTAAACAATGCCCCTTCTTTTTTATTTTATATCAAAACATCTCTTTTTTTTATTTTATTTTTATTAAAAAAATAAATTTCCTTCTTCCTTTTACTTAAAACAATATCCTTCTTCCTTTTTCAAAGATTAAAACAATGAAGGTAGAAAATTTTCATTTTATTAAAAAATGTTTTTTTTTTTTTTTTTTTTTAAAAACAATAGGCCCTTCTTCCTTTTATTTTATTAAAACAATAAAAATTCTTCTGTTTAAAAAAAAAATAAACCTTCTTCCTTTTTTTTTTAAAAAATGGCATTTTCTTCCTTTTTTTTTTATTAAAATAATGAATATTTCCTTTTTATTTTAATAAAATTTTCTTCCTTTTTTAATTAAAACAATAATTCTTCTTCCTTTTTAACCTATTAAAACAATGAGCCCTTCTTATTTTTTTTATTTTTTTACTTAAAAGATTTTATTTTGAATCTTCAAAATTAAAAAACGATTTGCCCTTTTCTTCCTTTTTGTTTTAAAACGTCAAAATAAAACTGAATTTTAATTTTATTAAAAAAGTTGCCCTTCTCTTTTTGTTTTAATTTAAATAAACAATAAATCTTCTTCCAACATAAAAAACCCTTTTATTTTTTATCAATAGCCCTTCCTTCTTCCTTTTTTACCAATAAACAAATCCTTGTTCCGAGATTATTAAAACAATTTTTCTTGTAAAAACAATCCTTCCTTCTTAACAAATAAAATTAAAAAAAATGTTACAATTCCCTCCTTTTTATAATTTTACAAAAAAATACGTTGCCTTCTTCCTTTTTATTTAAAAAAAATTAATTTCAAAAAAAATTTTATTAAAACAATGCCTTCTTCCTTTCCTTTTTAAACAATGAAAAGCTTTTATTTTACAAAAACAATGTCTTCTTCCTTTTTAATTTTTTCTTGGTGTACTTTCTTCTTTCTTTTTTTTTAAAAGCAAAATGTCTGTTTTTCTTTTTTCTTTTTTAAAAAATAAATGCTGATTTAAAAAAAAAAATTTTTTATCAATTTTTTTTTTTTTATTATGGGCAATTTTTTTCTTTATTTTTTTTTTTTAATCTAGTTTTTTTTTTATTTCCAATAAATTAAAACCCATTTTTTTATTTTTATCAAAATTATTGAGTTTTGCCCCTTCATTGAGCCCTTTTTTGTTTTTTCGGACACAACTTCTTCCTTTTCTTTTCTTAAATTCGGTTATCCGATTAAAACAAAAAGCATCTTCTTTTATTTTATTTTCAAAATTAATTTATTTGTGTATTGCCTTCTTCCTTTTTTAAATTGTTTACAAATTTTTTTTTTTAAATGGTGAGCCTTCCTTCTTCCTTTTCGAAAACCATTAAAAACAATATTTTTTCCTGTATTTTAAAAAACAATGAGCCCTTCCTTCCTTTTATTTATTAAATAATTTTGCCCTTTTTTAGGAATTTATTAAGACAAAAGCCCTTTTAACGATTTTAAAAACAATGAGCCCTTCTTCCATTAGAAAAAAAAAAAAAAATGAAACTTCTTCCTTTTTTATTTTTTTTAAACTTAATGAAAACCTTTAAACTTTTGATTTAAAAACAGTTCTTCCTTTTTTATTTTAACAATGTGCCCTTCCTTTTTTATTTTAATAAAACAAGTGAAGGTGCTTCCTTTTTTTGGTTAAAACAATGTCCCTTCTTCTTTTTTTTATTTTGTTTATTTATTTTTTAAGGCAATAGTGATATTTCTTTCTTCCTTTTATTTTTTTATATAAAACAATGACCAATAATATTTTTTTTAAACAAACAATCAAATTTCTTTGTTAAAACAAAAAAAGAAAAAAAATTTTATTTTAAAAAACAATGAAAACTTCTTCCTTTTATTTTTTAAAACAATGAATTCTTCCTTTTTTCTTTATCAAAACAATCCTTCATTCTTTTTTTTTAATTTAAACAATGAATATAAATTTATAAATAAAACAATATTTTCAGATGACCTGGACAATGAGCCTTTCAAAAATTTTTGAAAAATTTTAATAAAATAAAAAGATCTTCCCCTTTTTTTTATTTTTAGCCTTTTTTACTAATTTATTTAAACAATAAGGCCCTTCTTTTTTATTTTATTAAAAACAATGATTATTTTTTTTTTTTTTAAAACTAAAATTTTGTTCGTGCTTTTCTATAATATTTTTTATTTATTAAGATTCTTCGCTTTTTTAAAAACAATAGCTTCTTCTTCCTTGATTTTACCTTATTTCTTTTTGATTTTTTATTAATAAAATGATATTTTTCCTTTAATGGTTTTTTATGCAATAATTTTCCTTTTATTTTTTGATTTTTTATTTTTTTTTTAAAAAATGAAATTTAAAGTCTTTTTAACCAAACAAAACAATGGGATCCCTAATTTTTATTTTATTAAAAAAATGTCTTTATCTTTTTATTTTTTATTTTTTTAAAACAATTAATTTTGAATTTTAGGAAAATGAGTTTATTAAAATGTTAATAAATTTTTTTTTCAATTGTTTTTTTTATAAAGAAATTCCTTCTTCCTTTTTTATTTTATTAAAACAATTCTTAAACTTCCTTTTATTTTTAAGCTAAAATTGTTTATATAAATTCCTTTTTTTTTATTAAAAATTAATTCCTTTTATTTAATCCTTAATTCCTTATTTTATTAAAACAATGTACCCTTCTTTTCCTTTTTTTATTTTCTTAACAATGAGGTGTTTGTTCTTTCTTTTTTTTTTTTTTGAAAACAATGAATTAAATTCAACCTTTTTTTTTTAAAACTGATTCTGGATTTTTTCTTCCTTTCTTTTTATTAAAACAATGCTTCCTTCTTTGGTGTTATTTCTGTTATTTTCCTTTTCCTTTTATTAAAACAATGAGTATGCTATTTTTGTTATTTTATTAAAAAAAATTTGATTCTTCTTTTAGATTTATTAAAACAAATTTCTTTTATTTTTTATATTAGAAAATCTTTTGCCCTTCTTCACTTTTTTTATTTTAAAAAACAATAATTGCTTCTTTTTGAGAATTATTTTAATTAAAACAATTCTTTCTTTTTGATAAAATAACCTTCCTTTTTTTTTTTAGTTAAAAAATTAAAATCCCCTTTTTATCTTATTAAAACTCTAACCTTCTTTATTTTTATTTTATTAAAAAATACTTCCTTTTTCCCTTTTATTAAATACAATTATTCCCCTGCTTGTCTTTCATTTTTTTCTGATTTATTAATGTTGATAATCCTTCCTTCAAATTCTATTTTCTTTTAATTTTTTTTTATTTTATGAAACTAAAAATCTTCCTTTTATTTATTAAAAACAATCTTCTTCCTTTTTTTATTTTAACAATGAAAAATCTTTTTTGTTTTATTTCCCCCTTCCATTTTTATTTTATTAAAACAATTTTGTCTTCTTCCTTTTATTTTCCCCAACAAAAACTTCTTCCTTTTTTTTTATTAAAACAATGCCTCTTTCTTCCATTTTATTTTTGAGCCCTTCTTCTTCCTATTAAAACAAAGAAACCTTTCTTAGTTTATTTTATTAAAACAAATAGCCCTTCTTTTTTGTTTATTAAAAACAATTGTTTCCTTTTTCCTTAATTTTGATTTTAGGTTTAATATAATATATAAAGAAACCTTTTTATTTTATTAAATATAATGTTGATCCCTTCTTCCTTTTTGAAAATTTGGTTTTATTCTTCTTCCAAATTTTTTATTAAAACAATTTCCTTCTTCCTTTTTTTTTATTTGATCCTTCTTCTTCCTATTTTTCCTGTTGATTCTTCCTATTATTTCATATGTTGATTCCTTTTTTATTTTATGTTTACTAATTTTTTACTTCATTTTATTTCTCTTCATCTTATTTTATTTTATTAAAACCTTCTTCCTTTTTCCCTTTTTTATTAAAACTAATGTTCACTTTTCCTTTTTATTTTATTTGTTGTTTCCTTTTTTTTTATTAAAACAATTTTAATTTCTTCTTTTTTTAAATTAAACAATCAATTTTATTTTACATAGTTTTATTTTTTAAGAAAATATTCCTTTTTTTTTCGTTACTTAATTTCTTTTTTTCCCCCTGCTTTTATATTCTTCCATCATAAACTATTTTATTAAAACTTCCTCATTATTTTAATTCCCTACAATGACCCCTTCTTTCTTTTTTTTTTTTTCTTTGTCTTCCTTTTTTGATGTTGCTTTCTTGTTTTCCTTTTTATTCTTCCATCATATTTCTTTCCCTTTTAAAATTTTATTTTTTTCTTTTAAAACAAGCTTTTCTTCCTTTTATTTTTTTCTTTCCATCTTTAAGTTTTTTTTTTTTTATTAAAACAATTCCCTTCTTCTTTTATTTTATTTCAACTTTGTTGCTAACCTTCTTCCCCCTTGTTTATTAAAACAATATTTTTTCAATGAAACCTTCTTTCTGTTTATTTATTCCCCCTACAATGGTGCCCTTCTTCCTTTAATGTTTATTTCTGATTTTTTTTCTTTCTTTCTTTCTTTATTCTTTTTTATTCCACTTCTTTTTTTTTCTTCTTTCTTTTCCAATCATTCTTTCTATTTTTAAAACAATTTCTTTTTTTTTATTTTCTTCTTTCCCTTTTCCTTCTTTTTTTAAAATTTTTTCTTTTTTCTTTTATTAAAACAATGTTTCTTTCTTTTTTTTTATTTTATTAAAACAATCCTTTTTCCTTTTTTATTTTCTTCCTTTTTTTTCCCCTTCTTCCATTGATTTTATTCCCTTTGTTTTTCCTTCTTCCATTTTTTTTATTTTTCTTCCTTTTTTTTTTTTAAAACAATGCATCTTCTTCCTTTTTTTTTACTTGATCTCTTCTTCCTTTTTTTTTGTTAAAACAATGAGTTTCCCTTCCTTTTTTTTAAATTCACTTTTATTCTTCCTTCTTCCTTTTTTTTATTAAAACAATTTGATGTCTTCTTCCTTTTATTTTATTAAAACAATGGCGTCTTCCTTTTTCCCCCTTATTTTAATAAAACTTCCCTTCAGTTTTTCCTTTTATGTTTATTTTGGCCCTTCTTCCTTTTTTTTTTAAAACTATGACCCTTCTTTCTTTTTTTTTTTAATAAAAACAATTTTCTTCTTCTTTTTTTTTTCTAAAACAATCCTCTTCTTCCTTTTTTTTTTTATTTTTTTCAATTTTTGTTTTTCCTTCTTTTTTTTTTTATTTTGATTTTTTCTTCCTTTTTTTTTATCAATCTTTTCACTTTATTTTATTAAAAACAATGATTCCTTTTTTTCTTCCCTTTTTTTTTCTTCCTTTTTTCCCCTCTTCCTTCTTCAATTTCTTTTTTTTTTATTAAAAACAATTTGGCCCTCTTTTTTTTTTTTTTTATTTATTCAACGTCTTCTTCCCCTTTTTTTTTTTTTATAAACAATGAGCTTCTTTTTTCTTTTTTTTTTTTCCTTCCTTTTTCCTTTTCTTCGTCTTTTTTTTTCCCCTAAAACTTTGCAGTCTTCTTCCTTTTTTTTTATTTTCAATGATTCTTCCTTTTATTTTTTCTGTCTTTTTCCTTTTTTTAAAACTTTGGCCCTCTTCTTCCTTTTTTTTATTAAAACAATCTTCCCTTTCCTTCTTCCTTTTTTTTTTTCTCCCTACTTTGATTTCTTCCTTTTTATTTTGTGTTCTTTTCTTCCTTTTTTTTCTTCTTTTTGGTTTCTTCTTTTTTATTTTTTTTAAACTATTTTTGATCTTCTTTTCTTTTTTTGTTCTTCCTTTTTTCCCCTTTTTATTCTTCTTTTTTTTTCCTGCTTTGGCGTCTTCTTCTTTTTTTTTTTGGCGTCTTCTTCCTTTTTTTTTTGCTATTTTTGCGTCTTCTTTTTTTTGGTCCCTATCTTTTCCTTTTTTTTTTTTTTTTATTTAATGTTTTTATCTTCTTCCTTTTTTTATTAAAACTTTTGTTTCTTCTTTTTTCCCCCATATTTTGGCGTCTTCTTTTTTTCCCCTTTTACTTTATTAAAACAATTGTCTTCTTTTTTTTGCTTCTTTGATCTTCCTTTTTTTCCCCCTTCTTTTGGTGTCTTTTTTTTTTCATGATACTTTCCTTCTTCTTTTATTTTTTCCCCCCTACTTTGGTGTCTTTTTTTTTTTTTAAATTTTTGGTGTCTTTATGATTTTATTTTATTAAAACAATTTTTTTTTTTTTTATCTTTTTTTTTTTTTATTAAAACATTTCCCCTTCTCCTTCCTTTTTTTTTCTTCCTTTTTGGCGTCTTCCTTTTTTTTGATTATACTTTGTGTCTTCCTTTTTTTTATTAAAACAATGTCTTCCTTTTTTTTTCTTTCCCTTCCCTTTTTCCCCTTATTTTCTTCTTTCCCCCTTTTTGGTTTATCTTTCTTTTCCTTCCCCACTTTGGTTTCCTTCTTTCCCCCTTCTTTGGTTTCTTTTTTTCCCCCCTGTGTTGATCTTCCTTTTATTTTTTTGTTCTTCCTTTTTTTCCTCTTTTTATTTTATTCCCCTGCTTTGGTTATCCTTCCTTTTTTTTTATTTTTGGTGTCTTCCTTTTGCTTCCCCTTCTATTTGGTTCTTCCTTTTTCATTCCTTTATATTTGGCTAAAACAATTTTTTTTCCCTTTTTTTGCTTTTTGGTGTCTTTTTTTCCTCCTACCCTTTTCTTCTTTTTATTTTTCCCTTTTTGCCCTTCTTCTTCCTTCCTTTTTTTCTTAATTTGGATTCTTCTTCTTCCTTTTTTTTATTAAAATTGGCGTCTTCTTCCTTTTTTTTTTAAAAAAACAATGCTTCTTCCTTTTTTTTTTACTTATTAAACGTCTTTCTTTTTTTTCCTCTTTATTTAAACATGTCTTCTTCCTTTTTCCTTTTACTTTGACGTCTTCTTCCTTTTTCCCCTTTTTTGAAACTTCTTCTTCTTTTTTTTTCCCCTTGAGTCTTCTTCGGTTTTTTTTACCTAAAACAATGGCGTCTTTTTTCCTTTTTTTTTTTAAAACATCTTCTTCCTTTTTTTCTCTTCCTTTTTATTTTATTCTTCTTCCTTTTTATTTTTTTGGCGTCTTCTTCCTTTTTTTTGATTAAAACTTTGGCGTCTTCTTTTTTTTTCCCTTTACTTCTTCCTTTTAATTTATTTTCTTCCTTTTTTTTTTATTAAAACTTTGGCGTCTTCTTCCTTTTTTAAAACCCCTACTTTTTTTATTTATTTCTTTCTTTTCCTTTTTTCTTTATTAAAACAATGGCCCTTCTCTTCTTCCTTTTCCCCTTCTTTTTTTTCTTCCTTTTTTTCCCCTATAAACATGAATCTTCTTCTTTTTTTTATTAAAACAATGATTTCTTCCTTTTTTCCCCCTTTTTGATGTCTTCTTTTTTTTCCCCTTTTTTGATGTCTTCTTTTTTTTTCCCCTCTTTGATGTCTTCTTTTTTTTTCCCCAATTTTGATTCTTCCTTTTTTTTTTCCCTTTTTGATGTCTTCCTTTTTTTTTTAAAACTTTGATGTCTTTTTTTTCCCCCTTTGCCTTCTTCCTTTTTTATTAAAACCCCCCTTCTTCCTTTTATTTTATGTCTTCCTTCCTTTTCCTTTTCCCCTTAAAACAATGTCTTCCTTTTTTTTCCCCTTCTTTTGGTAAAACCTTTCCCCCCCCTTTTTTTTTTCTTCCTTTTTCCCCTTCTTTGGTTTTTTTATTTTTTAAAACTTTGGTGTCTTCTTTTTTTCCCCCTTTGGTGCTATTTTTTTTTTTATCCCTTCTTCTTCCTTTTTTTTTATTAAACTTTGGCGTCTTCCTTTTTTTTCCCCTACTTTTATTAAAACTTTTTTTTCCTTTTCTTCCTTTTTTATTCCTGCTTTGAGTGTCCCTTCCTTTTCTTTTTATTTTTTTAAAACAATGCTTTTCTTCCTTTTTTTTTTCTTACTTTGGGGTCTTCCTTTTTTTTCCTTTTTTTTTGCTTTTTTTCAATGGGTCTTCTTCCTTTTTTTTTCCTGCTTTGGGGTCTTCTTCTTTTTTTTTTTTTCCTAAAAACAATGGGCCTTCCTTCTTCTTTTTTTTTTTTTTCTATTTTTAAAACTTCTTTTTTTTTCCCCCGACTTTTTTTCTTTTTTTTTTCCCCCTTTTCTTCTTTTTTTTTTTTCCCTAAACTTTGGTGTCTTTCTTTTTTTTTCTATTTTATTGTCTTCTTCCTTTTCTTACTTTGGTTTTTTATTTTTTTCCTACTTTTTATGTCTTCCTTTTTTTTATTAAAACAATGGTGTCTTCCTTTTTTTCCCCCCCTACTTTGGTGTCTTCTTCCTTTTTTTTTTACTTTGGCGTCTTCTTCCTTTTTTTTCCCAATACTTTGGCGTCTTCTTCCTTTTTGAACTTTTTCTTCCAATGGATCCTTTTTCTTCTTTGAAAAACTTTTTTTTCCCCTTTTTGGCGTCTTCTTCCTTTTTCCCCTAACTTTGGCGTCTTCTTCCTTTTCCCCCCCTTTGGCGTCTCTTCCTTTTTTTATTAAACTTTGGTGTCTTCTTTTTCTTTTTTTAAAATAATTTTTGGTGTTTTTCTTTTCTTTTTTCCCCCGATTTTGGTGTCTTTTTTTTTCCCCCGACTTTGGTGTTTTTCCCCGATTCCCCCCCCCCTTTTTGTCTTTTTTTTTCCCCTTCTTGACTTTATATTTGGTGTCTTTTCTTTTTTTTAAAACCCCTGGTGTCTTTCTTTTTTTTTTTATTAAAACAATGTGTCTTCTTTTTTTATTTTACTTTGGTGTCTTCCCTTTTTCCCCTTCCTTTTGGTGTCTTTCTTTTTTTCCCCTTCTTTGGTGTCTTTTTTTTCCCCCTTTTTATTTGGTGTCTTCCTTTTTTTTTTTTGGTGTTTTCCTTTTCTTCCTTTTTATTTTGGTTTCTTCCTTTTATTTTATTATTCCCCTTCAGCCCCTTCTTCTTTTATTAAAACAATGCCTTCTTTTTTATTTTACTTTGGTGTCTTCCTTTTTTTCCCCTTTATTTTATAAAAACAATTCTCTTCCTTTTTTCCCCTTTTTGGTCTTCCTTTTTATTTTTTAAAACAAACTTTTTTGGTTCTTTTTTTTTTTCCCCCTACTTTGGTGTGTCTTCCTTTTTTCCCTACCCTGGGAAGATTCCTTTTTTTTTTATTAATTTTTGCGTCTTCTTCCTTCTTTTTTATTATTTTGGCGTCTTCTTCCTTTTTTTCCTTATTTTTGGCGTCTTCTTCCTTTTTTTTCCTATTTTGATGTCTTCCTTTTTTTTTTCTTTTTAAAAACAATTTCCCCCCTTCCTTTTTTTTCCTCTTACAATGACGTCTTCTTCCTTTTTTTTTTCTTAAAACTTTGACGTCTTCTTCCTTTTTTTTTTATAAAAAAATGAAAATTCCTTTTTTTTTTACTTTGACGTCTTCTTCCTTTTTTTTTCCTAAAACAATGTCTTCTTTTTATTCTTCCTTTTTTTTCTAAAACAATGTCTTCTTCCTTTTTTTTTAAAACAATGATTGAATTTTCTTTTTATTTTCCAATACCTTCTTCTTTTTTTTTTTATTAAAATCTTCTTCCTTTTTTTTTCTTAAAACTTTGGCGTCTTCTTTTTTTATTTTATTTTGGCGTCTTCTTCCTTCTTTTTCCCCTTATTTGGCGTCTTCTTCCTTTTTCCCCCTTTTTCTTCTTCCTTTTTCCCCCTACTTTGGCGTCTTCTTCCTTTTTCCCCTACTTTGGCGTCTTCTTCCTTTTTTAAAACTTTGTCTTCCTTTTTCCCCTTTTTGGTTCTTCTTCCTTTTTCCCCCTTCTTTTTTTATTTTCTTCCTTTTTTCCCCTACTTTGGCGTCTTCTTCCTTTTCCCCCCCCTTTTGGTTGTCTTCTTCCTTTTTTTTATCCTAACTTTGATGTCTTCTTCCTTTTTTTTATTTTTGAAAACAATCTTTTTTTTTTTTTTTTTTTTATTAAAACAATTCCTTTTTTTTTTTTTTATTAAAACAATGTCTTCTTTTTTTTTTTTTAAAACTTCCTTTTTCCCTTCTTCCTTTTTTTTTCCTTCCTTTTTATTTGATGTCTTCTTCCTTTTTCCCCTATTTTGGCATCTTCCCTTCCCCCCTTGTATTTTGGTAAAACAATTTTTCTTCCTTTTTTTTTTTATCGTCTTCCTTCCCCCCCTTTTTTGGTTTCTTCCTCTTTTTCCCTTTTCCTTTTTTTATTAAAACAATCCTTTTCCCCCCTTTTTGTCTTAAATTTTGAGTCTTTGGTCCTTTTATTTTTTAAAACAATGGTCTTCCTTTTTTTTCCTACTTTGATTTCTTCCTTTTTTCCCTGCTTTTTGTGTCTTTCTTTTATTTTTTTTTTTTTTCTTGCTTTGGCGTCTTCCTTTTTTTTTCTCCTGCTTTGATGTCTTCTTCCTTTTTTTTTCCTGCTTTGGGGTCTTCTTCCTTTTTTTTTATTAAAACAATTATTCCTTCTTTTTTCCTTTTTTCCTGCTTTTTGTCTTCTTCCTTTTTTTCTTAAAACAATAGGTCTTCTTTTTTTTTTTTATCCTAACAATAGGTCTTCTTCCTTTTTTTTAAAACAATTTTCCCTTCTTTATTTTTTTTTTTGAAACAATCCCTTCTTCTTCTTTTTTTTTTATTAAAATTTGGTGCATTTCTTTTTTTTTTTTATTAAAACTTTGGTGTCTTTCTTTTTTTTTATTTTGGTAAAACAATGAATTTTTTCTTTTTGTCTTTTTTTTTTCCCCTTTTTTCCCTTCCTTTTTCTCCTACTTTGGTTATCTTCCTTTTATTCTTCCTTTTTCCTTCCTTTTTTGCCCCCCAATACTTTGGTGTCTTCTTTTTTTTTTTAAAACCCCTTCCTTTTTTATTTCTTCTTCCTTTTTTCCCTTCTTTTTTTCTTCTTATTTTTTTCCCCCTACTTTGATTTTTCTTTTTTTTTTTTTTCTTCCTTTTTTTATTTTATTAAAACTTCCTTTTTCCTTCCTTTTTTTTTATTTCTTCTTCCTTTTTTCCCTTCTTTCTTTTCCGTCTTCTTTTATTTTTCCCCCGACTTTGGTCTCTTTTTTATTTTTTAAAACAATTTGTATTTCTTTGGTTTCTTTCTTTTTTTTGGTGTCTTTCCTTTTTTCCCCGACTTTTTTCTTCAATTTCCCCTTCTTTGGTGTCTTTCTTTTCCCCGACTTTTTGGTGTCTTTCTTTTTTTCCCCTTTCTTTTATGTCTTCTTTTTTTCCCCCGACTTTGGTGTCTTTTTTTTTTATTTATTAAAACAATGAGGTTCTTCTTTCTTTTTTTTAAAACTTTTCAGTTTCCTTTTTCCCCGAAAACTTTGGCCCTTCTTCCTTTTTTCCCCCGCAAATGGTGTCTTCTTTTTTTTTTTATACTTTGGTGTCTTCTTTCCCCCTTTATTTTATTAAAACAATGTCTTCCTTTTTTATTTTATTCCCTTCAATGGTGTTCTTCCTTTTATTCCCCTTTTGGTGTCTTCCTTTTATTCCTTTTATTTTATTTGGCGTGTCTTCCTTTTTATTCCCCCTAAAAATGGTGTTCTTCCTTTTTTTTTAAACATCCCTTCTTTTGGCCTTCTTCCTTTTTTTCCCCCTTATTTTGGCGTCTTTGGTCCTTTTTTTTTTCCTAAAACTTTGGCCCTTCTTCCTTTTTTTTTCATTAAAACAATGGCGTTCTTCTTCCTTTTTTTTTTATTAAAACAATTGGCGTCTTCTTTTTTTTTTCCTTTTATTTTGGCGTCTTCTTCCTTTTTTTTTCCTTTTTTTTTGGCGTCTTCTTCCTTTTTTTTTATTAAAACAATTTTGGCGTCTTCTTCCTTTTTTTATTAAAACAATGGCCCTTCTTCTTTTATTTTCCTCCCTGAAATTTCCTTTTTTTCCTTTTTTTTATTTTTTAAAACAATGACCCTTCTTCTTCCTTTTTTTCCTCTTACAATGACGTCTTCTTCCTTTTTTTTATTAAAACAATGAGCAAAACTTCTTCCTTTTATTTATTAAAACAATGGCTTCCTTCTTCTTTTTTTTTCCTAATCCCTTCTTCTTTTTTTTTTTTCCCCTTATTTGGCCTTCTTCTTTTTTCCCCTATTATTTGGCGTCTTCTTCCTTTTTCCCCCCCTTTTCCTTTTACTTTGGCGTTCTTTTTTTTTTTATTAAAACAATGGCGTCTTCTTCCTTTTCCCCTACTTTTTTTTTCTTAAAACAATGACCCCTTCTTCTTTTTTTTTTTCTTTGTGGCGTCTTCTTCTTTTTTATTTTATTAAAAACTTCTTCCTTTTTTCTTCCTTTTTGGCGTCTTCTTCCTTTTTCCCCCTTCTTCCCGTTTTCTTTTATTAAAACTTTTCCCCCCTTCTTCCTTTTTATTTTTTTAAAACAATGATGTCTTCTTCCTTTTTATTTTATTAAAACAATGTTCTTCCTTTTTTTATTTTATAAAAACTTTGATGTCTTCTTCCTTTTTTTTATTAAACAATTTCCTTCTTCCTTTTTTTTTTATTAAAACTTTGATGTCTTCCTTTTCCTTTTTTTTATTAAAACAATGAGCCCTTCCTGTCTTCCTTTTTTTTATTAAAACAATGTGTCTTCTTTTTTTCTCCTTTATTGGCACAATCTTCCTTTTTTCCCCCTACTTTGGTTTTTAATCCCCCAATGAGTCTTCCTTCTTCCCTTTTCTTTTATTAAAACAATTTTTTCTTCTTCTTTTTGTTTTATTAAAACCCTGCCAGTCCCTTTTATTTTTTAAAACTTTTTCCCCTTCTTCCTTTTGCCTTTTTTTTTTTTTATTAAAACAATGATGTCTTCCTTCTTTTTTTTTATTTTATTAAAACAATTTTTTCCTTCTTCCTTTTTCCTTTTTTAAAACAATGGGCCTTCTTCCTTTTTTTTTTCCTAAAACAATGTCTTCTTCCTTTTTTTTTCCTTTTGCTTCTTCCTTTTTTTTATTAAAACTTTCTTCCTTTTATTTCTTCTTTTTTTTTTTTTTTAAAACAATTTGGCCCTTCTTCCTTTTTTTTCTTTGGGGTCTTCTTCCTTTTTTTTTTCCTTAAATCTTCTTCTTCTTTTTCCCCTTTTTTTTTTCTTCTTCCTTGAGCCCCTCTTTGGCATTTTCCTTTTTTTAAAACAATGAACCTTCTTCTTCCTTTTTTATTAAAACAATTTTTTTTTTTCACCTATTTTATTTGTCTTCCTTTTCTTCCTTTTTGATTTCTTAAAACAATGATGCCTTCCTTTTTCCCCTTTTTTTATTAAAACAATGAGCCCTGTCTTTTTATTTTATTAAAACTTTGATGTCTTCCTTTTTTTATTTTATTAAAACAATCTTCTTCCTTTTTTTTATTTTAAACAACAATGAGTCTTCTTCCTTTTTTTTTTATTAAAACAATGAGCCCTCTTCTTCCTTTTTTTTATTTTATACGTTGGCGTCTTCTTCTTCTTTTTTTTTATTAAAACAATTTTTCCTTTTTATTTTATTAAAACAATTTTCCCCTTCTTCCTTTTTTTATTTTCCTTAAACAATGAGCCCCTCTTCCTTTTTTTTTTCTTTTTTCTTAAAACAATGAGCCCTTCTTCCTTTTTTTTTTATTAAAACAATGAGCCTCTTCTTCTTTTTTTTTTATTAAAACAATGAGCCTCGTCTTTCTTTTTTTTTTTTTTAAAACTTTTTTTTTTTTCTTCTTCTTTTTTATTTTATTAAAACAATGAGCCCTTCTTCCTTTTTTTTTATTAAAAACAATGAGCCCTTCTTCCTTTTTTATTTTATTAAAACAATGAGCCTTCTTCTTTTATTAAAACTTTTTTTTTATTTTATTAAAACAATGAGCCCTTCTTCCTTTTTAAAACAATATTAAAACATTTTTATATCTTTCTTTTCCTTTTATTTTATTAAAACAATGAGCCTTCTTCCTTTTCCCAGATTAAAACAATTATTTTATTAAAACAATGAGCCCTTCTTCCTTTTTTTTTTATTAAAACAATTATCAATGAGCCTTCCTTCTTCCTTTTATTTTATTAAAACAATGAGCCCTTCCTTCCTTTTTTATTTTATTAAAACAATGAGCCCTTCTTCCTTTTTATTTATTAAAACAATGAGCCCTTCTTTTTATTAAAACAATGAGCCCTTTTCCTTTTATTTAAAACAATGAGCCCTTCCTTCCTTTTTCATTTTATTAAAACAATGAGCCCTTCTTCCTTTTTTATTTTATTAAAACAATTATCTCTTCTTCCCTTTTTTTATTTTATTAAAACAATGAGCCCCTTTCTTCTTCCTTTTATTTTATTAAAACAATGAGCCCTTCTTCCTTTTTTATTTATTAAAACTTTCTTCCTTTTATTTTATTAAAACAATAAGCCCTTTCTTCTTCTTTTTTATTTTTAAAACAATTTTCCTTTTAAAAAACAATGAGCCCTTCTTCTTCTTTTTTTTTATTAAAACAATGAGCCCTTTATTTATTAAAACAATGAGCCCTTCCTTCTTCCTTTTTTTTTTATTAAAAAACAATGAGCCCTTCTTCCCTTTTATTTTATTAAAACAATGAGCCCCTTCTTCCTTTTATTTTATTAATTAATTTCTTCCTTTTATTTTATTAAAACAATGAGCCCTTCCTTTTTATTTATTAAAAACAATGAGCCCTTCTTTCCTTTTTTTTTATTAAAACAATGAACCCTTCTTCCTTTTTATTTTATTATTTAACAATAGCCCTTCCTTTTCCTTTTTATTTTATTAAAACAATGAGCCTCCTTCAATTTTAGTTGGGAAGAGCCCATCTTCCTTTTATTTTATTAATTTCAAAGATTCTTTCTTCCTTTTATTTTATTAAAACAATGACCCTTCTTCCTTTTTATTTTATTAAAACAATGAGCCCTTCTTTCTTCCTTTTTCTATGATACAAAATTCTTTATTATCTGAACTGTATTTCATATCTTAATATGCCATTCCAGTTCGCAGTCCGGCGCTCTGTTATAGCTTTCCGGGTTTTTATCAAAATATTCCTTCTGTGCCTGTCTTTAACCATTCTAATTTATTCTTTCTTATGAACTGCACGGACATTAAACGACACTTCTTACGTTATCAAACTGCCTTGTGCGTTATTTAACATTTATTTGAAAATGAAGTCAAAAAATAAACAAAAATGTGGAAATCAAAGAAACACTTATAGCATTTCTTTTCATAATGTAGTTCGTTTTGTTATTTGGAAAATGACGAAAAAAAATATAATTTCTTCAAATTTCGCAGTATTATTTAGATTATATAATTTATTTTTAGAAACCAATTTTTCTGCTTCTTTTTATGAGTAAAACATTTTTTTTCACTGGTGTCTTGAATCGTACTTATTATTATTGAATGTCATAGACAGATCTTTTTATGTATAGTGTATCATTAATAGGTTCGTGGGTAGTAAAGCAACTAGTAATACAAGGCTCAATGTGCTTTGGGGAAGTGCAGGAATAATTTTAAAAAACTATTCAACCTCAGTCGAAATTACAGAGTGTTATACCACGCACTGCAGTTAATTGTGAACTCTATTATCTTTTCAATGTGTGTATAGTATACGCATCGCCAGTGCTACATAAGTGGTTTTGACTTCAGTGTTGTCCTTTTCCAAAGTTGGTTGCCATGGAGAGCCAAGTCGACCCTGATATTTAACCCATGGCTGGGACTGATAAAAAACGATTCATTCATACTTTTCCCAAAGTTATTTGTGCTACAGTGAAAACAATGAACTCCGTATATCCCAAGATTGGTTGCTAGCCACAGCTAAAGAGCCCACTTGGCTCCGTTATTTATAACTTTAGATTCATTATGAAAAATGTGTAATCGTATATATATGATTAAAATACTTAACCCATCATATTCACTTTAAAAAGTCAAATGAACATATGTCTATATTGATTTCGCATTTTGTTTTAAAGTGGATATTTTTCGCCTGGATTTTAGTTTTGTTTCTTTGCAACACATTACGACTATCTTAATTCCCAAGAGCCACTCGAGGTATAGGGTTATAGAGTAAGAGACACAGTTTATGTGGATATGTGAAGAAGATAATGATTGACTCTAGTCTTAAACAGGTTAAGATTGTAGCGATCGAAGAAGAATCCTCTTGCGAGTCGATGCAACAAAGCAGCTATTCGTGGCTACTCGAGTGAAACTTTACATCTCACCAATGGAAAACGAAGGAAATAAAAATAGTTCGCTACAATATACTTAACATGGCGGGTCTTATCCGTGAAGGTTAGAAATAATGAAACTAAAGAATGTAATTCGTCTGAACACTTTCAATGGAAAATAGCAACAGAGTAGCGAGGGTATTGCGACGTTTCTAACCGAGACTAGAATGTACAGATTGTTAAGCCCCTGCCCATATGTGACATCAGTACTCCATTTTTTTTTATTATCTGATCTGGCTCCTGTAAAGGTAGAGGATAACAAAGGTCAGGTATTTACTGGAACAATACAGGAACCGACCATTTTCCCATCTTTTAGCGATGGATCGTATTTGTCTTCCATTTAAGTTCTGCGTTGAGTTTAAAGTCCCAATAGGCTCTCAAGTCACGGGTCTCTCTAAGGAGAGACGCGTTCATCGCGATCGGTGAATTTCTGGTTTTGAATTGGTGATGATGATGGCATGACATTAGTCTGGTTTTTGAGGCATTGAATTGAAAATCAATTTTTTTTATCCCACTTAACTATTATAGTTATGTCAAAGGAGAGATCAGCTGCCAAATTTTAGTCAAATTTTGCGGAAATACCGTTTTATCATAAGTATGAATATTCACAAATGATCGGAATATACTCTTAGGCAGATGTAAAGTAGAAAGAAAACGAGAGATTAACTGCCAAGCCCTGGTCATCTAGAGTTCTGAGGTGCACCTGTATACCTTTAAAATACTTTGAATATACATTCACAAATGATCGGAATATACTCATTTATGTAAAGTAGAAAGAGGGTTGGTGGACGCCCCTTTTAATCGCTTTTGTTATCGGAGGACAAGACGTTCACAATTACCTTCAGAGACCTACTCATTAGGAAGAAATATATAATACCTTGTCAAAGTCCTTGAGATGTATTTTTTGTCTAATGCCTGTTTGATGCAGTGAGTAATAGCAGTTAGCATATCAGCAGTGGACCGAGCCGATCGAAACCCGTACTTTTGTCCCTCAAGAGGCTGTTCCTATTGTGGTGATCAACAGCCTTGTTGATTATAGCTTAAAAATATTGCTAATGACAGTGATTGTGAAGGGGGATGAGTGCTCACTGTCATCCTTGAAAAAAAGACATACACTTGACACCTTCCATAGACTTGGGAATGATTTCTCCTTAATGTAACGGTTAAGTAAGTTACCTAAGATCGGAGATAACTACGGATTAATATTCATAAGGGTAACCAATGAGGTTTTATCTGGACCAGTAGCCTTCTTTGAATCAAGACTTTTCATAGGTTTTGAGACTTCCCGGTTTGTAATAAAAACATTACTGAGATTGTACTCAATGAGACGGAGGAAGTCGAAAAGGGGATGGCCTTTGTCAACCAACTTTGAGTTAGAGACACAGATTGCAGCGAAGAGCTTCGCCTTATCTGACGATGTGATGACTTGGACCCATTTATAATAATCAGTATTGACGTTTTAACTGTATTCAGAATTTTGTTGGAGATCTTCCAGACTTGCATAGCTACACTTTGTGAACTCTTTTCGAGATGAACAGCCAGGTTAGTTTTGTCAATGATACCAGATTTAATATTGAGGCAAGAGTAAATAGTAGGGTCGTCCGCGTAGATGCCTACTTGGGAACTGATAACATCGGGAAGGTCATTGATGAAGATCAGGAACAGTGTAGGGCCCAAGATATAGCCTTGGGGAACACCAGCGTTCGTGATAAAGGAGCCTGAAGAGAACGTTTAGGACGACCTTCATTTCACAGTTTGACAAGAATGATTGCATTAAGTCAAATAAACGTCCTGTAATACAGTATCCCTGAAGCTTACGAAGAAGGTCAGCATGCCAAACGCTTTAGAGATGTCTACAGCCACGGCTCGAGCTTCTCTATTATTGTTGAGTGCTTGGTATACAAATTCAGTTATGGCCGTGAGCACATCAGCTGTAGAACGGGCAAAGCGGAAACCATATTGCTTGTCGGAGAGCAGATTATGTGAAGTAAGGTGCTTAACCACTTCGGTGTTGATTAAAGCCTCGAAGACTTTACCGAAGAGCGGTAGGAGACTGATAGGACGGTAGATAGACGGGCCAGAAGGGTCACCAGAATTCTTAAAGACAGGCACAACAGATGTGAACTTCCAAGAGGCTGTAAAGCAAGAGTGGGTGAAGCAGTAGTTGTAAGTTTAGAGAGGACAGGAGCCAATTCAAGAGCACATTTCTTCCGAACAATTGCCGGTATTCCGCCCCCACAATTAGCTTTATGGGAGTCTAATTTAAAGATGATATCTAATACCATCGTTGAGGTTATGTGCATCTCACACAGTAGAGCCTCAGTTCTAGGGGAAAATCAGGTGTGTGTTCACCTGATGAGTCTAGCGTTGAAATGGATGAGAATTTACGAGCAAAGCATTCAGCCTTATCAGCTGAGGAGGTCAAATTGATTGAATAAAGGAGGTATTGTGGGTTTGCTGTTGTTCAGCACGCTCTTGCAGAGCCGCCAATAATCTTTAGAACCAAACTTGCGAGACGCAATACGTTGTTTCATTCTTTTGGCAAAGAGTAACTTTGCTTCGTTGATGACACGCTTGCACTCATTACGGGCTGTGATAAAGAGGCGTCTGCTGCAATCAGACATGTCTCTACGGTACAGACGGAAGTATTGATTCCTGTGGGAAATAGCAGCTCAGCAAGCAGCTGAGAACCAAGGGGATGATCGCGATTTCACTTTATAATTTCTTACAGGGATGAAAGCCTCGATTCCAGTTTTTATCCATAATGAGAACTCAGACAAACATTTTTGGATGTGGAGGTTAAAAACATTATTCCAGGAGACATCGAGAAGGAAATCAGGGAGCGAGTCCCAGTCTACTCGTTGATAAAAGACAGACTCGGGGATAGAGGTAAAACAGAGATCAAGAAGGGAAGATTTACCTTCATTGTTACTGGGGAAACGCGTAGGAAAGTCAACCACTTGTGTGAGAGATTGAGTGATTGAAAAGTTAAGTGTTTGTATGCTATGAAGATCAGTTACAGAGTGTTTAAGCCACTTGGGGCATTAAAGTCACCGAACACAAATATGTTTGCAGATGGATGTAGAGATATAGCCATGTCTATATTATCGGAAATGCAACAGAGTACATGACAGTCTTGGAAGGATGGAGAGCGATAGAGAAAGAAGTGATAGCTTACAGATTTGAGTTGAGATAGATGGAGACACATGTATGAATGGTCTGGAGATTCAAGAGAGAGTTCCCTAGCCAGTGGGAGATTCTCTCATGCGTAAACTCCCAGGCCATATATGTGGGTAATAGTGTCTTTTCTAAGGAGAGGAAGGTAACAGGGAATCGAGAATTCATAGGAGGGGATTGACAGATTAAGGTTGATCTCGCAGAGATCTAGTGTATCAGGAGATTTCTAAACGATGAACACTGCAGAAGTTGATCCGAATGCCACGGATGTTGGAAAAGGAAATGTTAAAGTGCTTAGGTGATGTTTTTTTTAGAGCTGGTTTAGGTTTACTTCTTTCATTGTTTGTAGTCATGTTGGGTAATGTTGGTAATGAAAGTGAGAAAGCCTAAAGTAAATACTTAAAACAATTAAAACGAGAGGAAACGATGGAGCTTAACGGTCAGGTTTCGAAATAAAATAATTTTCATTCCATGATTGTTTTTAATTAACATCTGGATTTAACTGATGTCTCTTGTGAAAATCTGAATCTCGCCTGACCTGAATCCCCCGATTGGCAATCTGCAGAGACATTTTGATCTGAGGATTCGTGGATGATATGAAAATGATTGAAATTAAAAATATTATTTATGATGCATACCCCCCAAAAAAAAAACAACCTTTGTCAAGAACAACAAACTCTTTGTTGTCAATTCCAAATATGTCTTCTTTAAAGCATTTTTTGAATGAGCACATTTTATCATAGACATGTACCTCATTTGCACATGGTTTCATAAGGCCACTAAAAATATCATTTTTTTCAATGTAATTTCTTATTAAATAATTCTTTTTTCTGGTCTCCACTCGTAGATAGCTGTAACAAAGATCTCTATCCACAGAACAATTTGCCATATTAGTAGAAACAGACGAAGTTCGGAAGTGTTTATCTTTGTGATATGACAAGCGGTTTATAAACCCACTCACTTTTAAATGTATTATATTCTACTAAGTTCGAGAAATTAAGATAAAAATATGCGCTTCTTGGCAGGATTTGAACCTACGTAGAAAGATGTAAGATAAAAATATATTTATCAAATTTCAGATAAATAGTGGGTAAGTGAACGACAAAATAAAAAGAAAACGTCTTAGTGATGGGTTTCATTCCAAGAAAGAACTTCTTCAGACTAATTTATCATTTGTCTGAAGAAATTGTTTCTTGGAACGAAACATGTCACTAAAAATTCTTTTCCCCATTTTACCATTTACCTAAACCCCAATATATATATATATATATATATATATATATATATATATATATATATAAGGGGTTTAAACGCCGTTATCAGATTTCAGATTTGCTTTTCATCTGTCAGGATATTCACATGTTTATGAACAGGTAGGCTACACCTGTGTTGCAGCTGACAGAAGAAAAAGTGTCTCCCGGAAAGAAGGAACGAGGCGGGAATGGGTAGTTATTTATCTAAGTCGAATCAACGACGGACAGAGACGCTGATCTTACTTCGGTTTACGCTTCTCTTTTCTTAATGTTTATTTTTCCCGCTTTTTAGCACCTTTTGCCGCCGTTCTTTTCTGCGTCTCGCGCAAAACTTCAGTTCTCGGCCGCCAACTTTTTCTTGGTGTCGTTTAGGACATGGGAAATCAGATCTACAGGCAGAGCACGCATCCTGAGAACTTTATGTGAAAAAAAATCATGATAGTGTAGTTGTGCAGTGAAAAACTCGCGAGAGAGAGAGAGAGAGAGAGAGAGAGAGAGAGAGAGAGAGAGAGACGAAAATACACGCATAAACAGAAAGGTAAAATGCGAGAGAGTGAACATATATATTTAAATGTGTGGCGTGCGCATGCGCGTCTGTGTAAATGAGTAAAGTTGGATAAGAGTTCGATGAAATAGGAAATATATAAGACAATTTGGAAATAATTTTATCTTGACATGTTCTATGAGTTCATTACGATTAATACCCAACTGTTTTTTTCAGTTTATCACTTTTTTTAATACTAGATTAGTATTAAAGCAATTTGGGATATCTAAATATATATATATATATATATAAAAGAAAAATCAGAAAGAGTTGAAGTCAATTCTATAACGATACAATTAAAGTAATCAAGTGTCCAGACGCTTGTCTTAAATCTTGTTTCATTTCAGTAATGTATTTCGTATATATATATATATATATATATATATATATATATATATATATATATATATATATATATATATATAAAAAATTAACCCTCTTATGATACCTGATCACCGTTGAAACAAGACAAAGAAATTTATTTAAATATATATATATATATATATATATGTAAAAGCATGAAAACAGCCTGTCGCCTCTGAGTGTTGACTTCAATGTTCACTTTTATATTTATATTTATATTTACATAAGCTCTATGATATTGAGAACTTTATCCCATAAATATAGCATGACACCTTAAAACTATATTCCTTCATATATATATATATATATATATATTTTTGTGTGCACTTTTGGGTGCGTAATTCGATGTGATGGAAAATTTAAATCTTGTAGGGATTGGTAAACATGAGTTTTTTGTTTTGCTGTCAAAATCTGAAAAACTATATGTTGTGAAAATGAAAATTTCTCAAAGAATTTTAACTATTCTTTAGATTGTTTAAAGGAATTTATTTCCCAAAATATTTCTTTTTTTTTTGTATTTTGATGTTGTGAATTCAATAGTTGTAATTTCAACGTTATCACTTTAAAAAGATCAAAGATAGTCTAGCAGATATGGTGTAGTGAGTTCAACATTTTCAACGAAAATGTATAAAAGAAATATTGTTGGTAAACTTCAAAAACACCTTTGAATAAACCAATTTCCAGGGAATGTTTAATCAGTGTCGAAACTTCTTATATTTTTACTTAGTACTATAAATTTTCATTGTTTTTTTATACATAATATATCAATCTTTAGTAAATCCACTTTATTTTACTTTTAATTTAAGGATTATATATATATATATATAATATATATTCTGCCATTTTCATGTATTCATGTGTGTTCTGTGTGTGTGTGTTTTTGATGGTTTTCCTGTCCTTCATATTTTTGAGAAATTTATGAACTTTCACTGAGAATTTTCATTTTTTTGACCTAAATAGGCTTTATATTTGTCAATATCAAAAAATTTTTTTCACTAAAAAGACACACACTTTATTTTGTCATCAGTCCTATAGAACTGAAATCTTAAATGAATATTTAAAAAAAAACAACAAAACAAAATACATCTTTTAAATGTCGTCTGCTTTTTTGAGAACTATTTTTGTGAGAGATAGAAATTGATATACGAGTCTCATATGGAGGAATTAAGCTATATCGACGCTATATAAATGATCTGTATGTAAGTGCACAATAATATTTCAAACGATATATATATGTAGGCAAGATTCTTTTTGAAAGTTACAAAATAGGAAAGGTAACGTGAACAGAACCTAAAATATAAGGAAATAATGATTCTAATAAAACAAAATGAAATATTTGGAAACAGACAATTAGTGAAAGACAAAATCCAAAAAAATGTTACCACACCTCCCAGTTCTCAAGCAAATACACACAAACAAAATATATATATATATATTCCATATATATATATATATATATATAATTATACATAAATTCGCAGATGGATTTTACGAGAAGAATTCAACTATAGTAAAATTCTTAGGTAAAATTTTAAACTTTGTCAGATAAATTTAATAAAAACTTGTTCGATTCGAATAGAGTGAAAAAAACTTTTGGACCAAAGTTTTCTAATTTACAATGTTAATATTTCAAGGCATAGTAACTCCACAACCATTCCATATTTAAATAAATAATTGTTAAAATTACAATGAATTTTTCATAAAAGTTACTGTACCATATAATTTTTTTTATTTTTTCTTTATCATCTACTATTCAAAACAATTTAAAAAAGATTTTTTTTTAAATTATTTTATAATTTATTTAAAAAATAATGCATGTTGTATAATATTTGTTGGATTTTTAAAATATACCATTAATATGTCCACCTTTCTTCTTTTTAAAAGTAAAATAAAATTGTTCAAATCTTAAATTATAAAATACACAAATTTTTTCATAGATATGCGTGGATTGATCTCATAATCAAAACCCTAAAATAAGAAGTTTTTAATACTCGATTGAAATTTGATGAACAGTTATTAAAGTGTTTTTTTCACTGAATAATATTCAAAAGTCTGTTTTGTCAAGAACCCACTGAAAGGTGATTTCTTGCTGTTACATTAATGTTCTGGTTGGACTTAAATAAAGAGACTGCCATCTTTCTTCCTCTGCTCACCCAGAACGAATTTTATGTTGAAATGTGAATTGCAAGTGTACTTTCAAGAAAACAGTGTATCCAGTTTTAGTAAATTCTTTAAAAATTGGGATTCCTGTTCTCTCCAAACTTTGCAATAAATGCCTGGCTGCTTCTTGCTTTCCAGATTATTGGAAGTCCTCCTCTGTAGTTCCTGTTATTCTATAACTCCCAGACCACAGAAATTATCATTTAATATAATCTCTTTGTCTTTTGGGGAATAAAGAATAATGAAAACGTCAACTTCCACATTGGTTAAGCATCATTAATAAACTTTTTTTTTTTTGTTATGAAAATTTATTCTGTCCCATTTGGAACAATGAAGGCGTGGTGTAATGGTTGGCTTTCTTTTAGATCAAAATTGCGATCAAAGCTTGTCTCGCCAGATAGTTAAAGAAAAGTATTCAATTCTCATTATTTTTACCCATAAAAATTTCAGCTTGTGATATATCTTTTTTAAAAATAACTATAAGCCCCTTTTGGTTACCATTTTGTGCTAACGACCATCACTGAATTTTTCTATATCATTTAGATTGAACAGCGAAAGTCGGGCTGTCAAATGTCGATTCATCTCAAATTTATCAACAGTTTTTGGCATGGACCATTATCTTCTTATTAAGTTCAGAGCTACAGTGTCTTATGATGAATACTTTTATTTTTTCTAATCATTCCTAACAACGTATATAATGAAGAACTTTTGAATTAATACTTTTAAAATATTCTCCCAGGGCTTTATCTTTGGCCTTACATGAAATCTGATATTTATCAATTTCTAATCCCGATGTTTTGTTTCCTTTTTTCATAACATGCCTCATGGCACAAATATTTACTCCTGTCTTAGTAGCAAACCTGACAGATCTGACAAAGTAAACCTGGTAAAATTCTTAAAAATAAACCTTTTCAGTGGTTAACTTCTTTTTTTAAAATCGCTTTAAATTTTAAATGTTTTCAAAACAAAATTGTATTTTCATTTATCTCCACATAGAATTTTCTATCATCAACATTTGCACACGCTCGTTAGGTTCTTTTGACACTGCTTTCCTCTTGCTCATGTTTTTCCACTGACATGAAGTGGAGTGATTAAATTCGGGCGTCAATTGATTCCCTCAATGTGCCAGTTGGTTCAACTGTGTTTATGATGTTAAAGTTTGTTTTTTTCTCATTTCTAAATCCATCGTTGCACATTTATAAATCCACCATTCATCCATGCATTGAATATTGCTGTCACATTTGGTCTGGTTTCTTCTTCATCTATCTGAGATTTTGACAAAATTCAAAGAAGTCTCTTTAATGTAAACTGATTCTTCTTGGCATCTCAACTTTAGTTCAAAATCACAGATTTATTTAGCTTATAAAAAGTTTTAAAAGCAACAAAAATTTTCTCATCTGCAACTGTTTGGATGAACTTTTTTTCCTTTCTGTCTACTGTGTGCCTTAAAAAGCACTTTCAGATTGGCAATTAGGTCTCACTAGCTAGATGCAACTTCTTTTTTTTTATTCTAAAAGTTTATTTTATCGCACTTTTCACATTACGGAACTCTTTTTTGTCACCCTTGCTTCTTTGCCACCTTACAGAACGGTTTTAAATGAAATGTCAATTTAAATCTTATGTCATCCTGAACCTTAAATTCCTTTTTTTTTTTTTCCTCATTATGTTTACCCAAACACATTCTTATTTAATTTTTAGTTGTACCACTATAATCCCCAATTTATTCCGAACTGAAGAAGCCGAACTGAAATATTAAAAAAAAGCTGGAGAAATTAATTCTCCGATTTTTGTCTAATTTTGAAATCGTTTTCAATATAATAATAAGTCCAAAAAATGACTAATGAAAATATATATTATTTATATATATATATTCATTAAAAATATGGATCGTTGGATAACAATGTTTTGCAAACCCAAATTTTCTGTGGTTTACATTGAAGTGGTTCCATTGAAGTGGTTTGAAATTAATCCATTGATACCCTTCCATTTGAAGTTGTGTTCCATTGAAGATTTTCCTGAGTTGAAGAAAATTAAACATGTTACAGTGGTTCCATTGAAGTGGTTCCATTGTTGATGAGGTTTAAATGTGATGTTGTTTTTTGTGATTAAAAATATTGTCCTTCTAATGAATGTCCTGTTAAAATGAGGCATCTCATGGATAAAACATAAAACAATATTGACCATTATTTTATTTCCTTTTAAATCTATTAAACGATTGCTTCGAATTCCTTATTTTTAAATATTTTTATTAATAAACTCCTGAAAGATTTAGAAAATCAAGATTTTCTAATATTTTCTATATTATCTGTGAATTGCCATATATTCTTGAGAAAGAGAGTAGAGCCATTTCTCGGTTAGAGATTTCTTCTGTCACTGTCTATTTAACCTACAAATAAAACTTTAGAAGATACATTCCAGATTAATTTCTCAAGGAATGTGAAAGGAATGCAGTGCTCCTTTAGACCAGAATTTGAACTCAGCTCACCGCTTCCACTTACCGCGCCAACATCTGTAAACCCACCCCACGGAATTACTTAATTTTAAGGAAATTTGCTCCTGTGGGAAGATTATAGTCTTAATCATTCAACCAAGATGGGGTTTGTCTTTGGATAGATTTGCTTTATCTTGAGGAACCAATTATTTCATCTTAAATCCAGTCCAGTGGGTTCATTGGAACTTCCTATAGACAGCCAAGTGACAACAAATACGTGTGTACGTTTCAGTTATTTTATTTAAAGTAAAGAAATATAACAACAATAACAACAGTAACAACTATATACGTAACTGAAGAATATTGTCCTGATAATCATAGAAAAGCGATAAATATGTTATTACAGTTTACATTTTTCGATGTGTAAGTGTTGTGGTAGGATCCACCTAATTTGCATAGTGGAGTACCGACCATATTTATATGGTTGGTACCGGGAAGAGAGAGAGGAATCAAGAGATTCAACCCGAGACTCTGCCCGACTGCGACTCAGTCAACACATTCTCTAGGAACGGTCTTACCAGGAATATACAAAAGACTATATGTAAATATTGTGTACACTTTCTTGTTTCAATCCATTTTGTTCTAAGTACATTTTGTGTTGCATTATTATTCCCATGCATTTGTCAATTTCAACATTAACAAGCGACACTTTCCAGTGATAATCATGAAAAGGAAGAAATCTCATTTCAACGAAAGATGAAGTTTCTGCGTTTATTTAAAGTTTGATCCTAAATTAAATATTTGTGCAGCTGAAAATAAGCCCAAGTTCCTCACGAAATGCTTACAACTCACAATTCATATGTAAATTAGTATTTAAAAAATAGCACAGTTCACAATTGGTATCAAAGGTCATAATGTCTTGACTTTTGTTCATATTGCTAATAAAACTTTATTTTCACTAATCATGTCTTTTTAGTTATTTGATATTTTTATGTTTACATTCTGAATTCTTATATTTTATATAAGTTTATGAAAAACATTCATTGACTTTATATTAATCCTCCCTTAGTACGGCGGGTCGTTTGAACCCCACAAAATGTTTGTCCTTAAGTCAAATTTTCATGATTAGTCAAGTAGCTTTCTGAACGCCTTTCTCAAGGAATTTCTGCTTTTAATAATATTTGTGCCAATTATAAGTTTTATTTGTTTAGGAATACGAAACTATTTCGTAATACGTAACTATTTCGTAATACGAATTGTGTGATTTTTCTATTTTTCAGATTTTCTGACACACCGTTTAAAATGGTTTAAATATGCAATAATAAGCAATAATATCTTTTTTTTAGTTTGATAGTTCTGTAAATAAATTCTAATCTTCCATCAATTTAGTTTCCTTAATTTTGCCCTCATGGACACACGCGATAAACCTGAATCATTTTTACTATTGGCCTTTTAATTCGATTTTCAAAATGAAAAGTTTTGTGTTTTTTGTTTTTGTTTTTATCCTATAAAAAAGTACTAATCAAGAAGATATATAACAACAAAATTACCAACAAAATGATATATGTTGTCATCGGCTTTATCTCTTGTATCCAAGAATTTAATTTTTTTTCTTTTCTGATCGCTTCCTTTCTGCTGATGGCATTGATGACTAAGTACACCAATTCTTACATGAAAGAGCGAATGGTATGGACTGCATGGTAAAGTTGGTGGACAACGAGGTCGATTTTGTCGAGCCTTTCTTCTTGTAGTTTGACTTTTTCCTTTGGTTTCGAATTTGTTGGTTCCGATGGTAACGGACCATCACCAGTTGGCACCGACTTATGCATGTCTTTCAAACGATTTAGGCTCAAGTCCAGTGGCTTTCTGTGTTGTTTTGAGCTGGTTCTTGTATCTTCGAAGAGGTCAACCCGGTGGTGTTTTTTTCCAGAAGTGAGCTAATTGAATAAGACTTGACATGGAAACCTTGACTTTTCCATTCTTCCTAAATGTTCTGACCATCTAAGACGGTGTTTAATGATTCGATGCTTTGACTGTTGGCCCTTTCCTTTTGTGTTGGTCACATAGTACTCCCGTTTGATGTTCAAGATTGAAGGAAGCTTTTGTTGACGAAAGCATTGCAAGAGTTGGTGAAAAATCAGAGTAGAAGAAAGTGCCGATGGTGTGAATTTGTTTAAGGTGGATCTCAACTTGTCAGAAAGTGACAAACACAATTGATTTTATAACCTTCTGTGGCGTATATGGAATGAGACATACAGAATCCAGTTATGAAACTGCAACGTAATGTCACTAAGTCAGTTATAATATATGTACAACGTTTTAAATGAGATGTTTGAAAACACCATGGTGAACTGATGCAGTGACAATGTCCCCACAGAGTTAACGGAGGATTAAAAGTACTTTGGGTATGTGGAGCTTGGGAAAATAAAAGAATATCTTAGAATTAACAAATATGTGGAAAACTGTTTTTTTCTAAACACTGTAAAATGCTAATAATTACTTTTAGATTTTATGGTACATAGAAATTTTTGAATACACTGATGTGTCTTTAGCGATATACATATTATATTTATAATGGTTTCCTTGAAATGTGGAAGTTATTTCAAGACTCATTCCAGTTTAAAACGCTTGAGAAAAGCTAAGGTAAGAAGTTATAATAACGAGAGCCCATTGATATAACGGTATACGCCTGTCTAAGAAAAATTGTCCAGGGATATAATAAAAGCTGGAATGTAATGCTCTGTGAAACAAGTTAAAAGATTGCTGTGTTGGAAAAAAAAAGCCAACTGATTCGAGATGAACGGAGAGGTTGGTTGAGTGAGAGAGGTTAAAAGAACAATTAAGATAGAAGCGAGAAATACCGACTGTTGCCTGGTAAGCGTTGTTGTGTCCAGGATTTTGTCTCGTTGTCAATAAACAGAAATATTCTTTAGATGAAGCCTTTTCACTGTTAGTATTATTTTATTAGTTTTACTATATTTTATTATGATGATTATAAAAAAGCAACAATAAAATAAAATTGTAAGACTTTATTTTATAAAGAGTGTGTATATAAAGCACAGCTTTTTAAACAAAGCCGTAGCGAGCAAGACATGTTCATCATGAAAAGATAAAAGAAGATAGAAGAAGGATCATCAAACTGCAATCAACGACAGTATTCCCAAATTGTTTGAATTCATAGTTTTCATTCTCTTAGACCGGCTGCCATTCAAAGCGAGACAACCTAATCTGATCTATTATTTATCCTATAGCCATTAATGTCGTGGCTGCAGGTACGCAGAAGGACGGCGTTCCCCGATTTGTCAGTTTTCAGTTTATATCAAATTTTAGTGCTTTGGGAGTCAAAACTGTTATTTTGTTAGGCATCTAATAATTAAAATTAACTTGTTTATTTGCTAAACAAAAAACAGAATGCTGAACTGCAATGTAATATCATTCCTCATATATGCCAGTGGATACAGATGAAGAGGAGACTTGAGGTAACAGAGATGTGATTCTACAAAGAGATGCTGAGAATAACATAGACGGTATATGTGAGAAACAAGGACATTTTAAGGAAAATGAGAACAAAAAAGAGAATTACACTTAGAATAAAAAAAGAGACAGTTGAAATTTATGGGACGCATAATGAGGAAGAAAAGCTTGGAGAAATTGACACTCACCTTGAAGGAAAGCAGCGTTGCAGCCTTTTCAAAGAGATATTTTGAGCTACACTTTTAACACGCACAGCAAAATACGAGGGATAATGAAGGTTTCCTCTCTATGGTAGCTGCGTGGTGTGTTACTTAGCAGTGTCGCGTACAAAGGCTTGTTCACAGGAATTTCGATATGTACGTAGATGTTGTACTTTTCATGGTTGGATATATACCAGGCTCTCTATCCTGGTTGTCAGAAAATAGACAAAAGGATTGTGATCTGACTTTCTGTGGAGTCTGGAAGAAAAATTGTACAGAAAGTCTGAATGGGGTACTAAACACCATCTCAGGAAACGAAGATTGAATGTCATCGTTTTCTGCCATTTAGACTAGTTCATTTACTCTCACTGTTGAGCAATATTTCCACCACCCCATTTGCTTGATGATGATAAGCAGTGCAGCAGGTTCTCTTACTACCAAAATGTTTCAGAATAGAAATCAAATTGGTAACTTTTATCTCTGATAACAACATCTGGGACATTAAAAGAGGATACTAATTCAGCCATAAAGGATTTTATCAAAGTTCGCCATGAGTAATGTTTCGTACCAGCGGGGAAAAATAATCAATACATGTTAAAAATAGGTGTATCTTTCAGAGGAATGTCCTGTAATGTCGATGTGCACATATATGTATCGCTCAGGTGACGGAAAAGAAGTAGGTGTTCAAGTGTATATTCCAATGTCTGTGTTTAGGCAATGAAAGATGGTCTTTGTTCAAAGCCGAATATTCGATTTCATGCGCAGCCAAATAGGAAGTGTAAAGGGACGCCGCAAAAAAAACAAGAAAGATGTTTGCCTTTAGTAAAACGCATCCTCATCAGTTTCAAGGATTGATGAATAACTGAAGAGAAACGATTATATTTGCTGATCTGTCACATTTTCTTCAAGGCAGTAATAATCAGGAATTTTGTCCACTTCTTTAATAAAATGTTAACCAAAAATATATTACCGTCGAATAAGCTGCTAGGAGCACTCGCCTGGACTTTGTAAGCGACTTTTTCTAAGAAAGAATGTTGTGAAATCCTTTAATAAAAAGGTAAGATGAATCAAATGATCGGAATGTCTTATTTCTGGTGGAGAGCCGATTTTCTGAAGTTGATTGGAATATACTCAGAAATTATTTATGATCAGTCATCAGGTGGAAGATTAGCCTTGATTGGCGAAAATATCGTAGCGTCGAACAAGCTGCTAGGATCTCTCGTCTGAAAATACTGTACCTGGCTCTTCTGTAGGTGACATTTAAGGCAGAAACCATAAATAATAAATTATTCAGATTATGTGGGATAATTCGTTAATTGTATGTTTCTATGGTTTATAACTGTTGGATTTATATATAAATAAATATTTACTTTATATTTACATAGTTTGGGTTGTGGCCAAATCACGTTGAAACACCGGTTCCGTACGATTATCGAAGCAACGTCGTGCCTGGTCAGTACCTAGAGGGTAACCGCTTGGGAATACAAGGTGCTGTAAGTTTGGTTGTGCTAGTGATGTCATGGACAATGGCTCGAAATTGTTAATCGGAACGGTGAGTTCCAATTCCAGTCGAGTTCATTATATTCACTTATGTGCAAATAGCCTTGGGGAAAGGCATGAATCCATCACTTCGCCCTCCAACTATGGGTTAATTAGTAAGACTTGTGTGGCTAAACCATCGCTAAAAACACTTCCTAAAAAAATCTTAGACTCTAAAAATATTTTCAGGGTTTAAATATCCTGCTAAGGATTGATAAATAAACCGTAAAAAAAACGAATCAATCAATTTGCCGTTTGCTTATCTGCATAATAAAACCTGGCACCCCGAAACAAGTGATTAACCATATTTTTTCTTACAAATAAGTATAGACATTATAAGCAAACACTTTCTCGATATATTGCTCAGATAAATATGTGACCAACATCGATCGGTTAATAGCAATTTTATAGTGAAAGCATTGATTCTCATAATCTGGCACTGTATAAGAGGACACAAGTCTCACAATTTTAAATATTAATTAGTTATTAATAATGACATAAATTTAAAACGAATCCAATAAATAATGGTGAGAAATAGGTCTACTAGACTTACTCACGGAGCCATTTGACTCAATTTGTCTGTGATGTACAGAATTATAAGTAGTTATGCGTTTGACATTTACTGTATTTAAATATTGACTGATAATACTGATTGATAGATATACGTACGTATGTGGGTACAAGACGCCCAGTATAGATTAAACTTACCAGCAACGACCTTTGAAACTTGTTTGGTAACCGATTCATTGTAGATTCATTGTAGGCATGAAAAGGAACAGCGAAGTTTTGTGTGTGTGTGTGTGTGTGTGTGTGTGTGACAGAGCGTTCACTCACAATATGTACAAAGGCTGGGAAATGTTATTTTGAACTTGTCGGGTATTTTTATGTGGCGGTAATAGTTATTCCACTTCAATTCATTTTCCCGAGTGTTTGTCAGAAAATTCACGATTTGTCTCTCGTGAGTCATCGTTCTCCCACGAAACTGCATGGTCTTGTGCAACGAGAACAGACGATGATTTGTGAAGACGAACGCGAAACGCTAGTCAGCGCAGAAAAAACATAACAAGCGTGACGGAATGTAATTTTGAAGGGGATCTGCTAATGTTCCGAACAAAATGGAAAACATTAAACAATTTGAAAAAGATTTTTTCAGCATTTGGAATAAGGAATTTGGTTGGAATAAGGAATTTGGTTGACTTGCAGATAATCCATTAAAACATGATTCATAAAACTTTTTGAGTTTTCAGAGTTTAACCTAATAACTTAACAGTAGGCTTATTTGCAAAGTGTTATAGTGAGTTCAATCCTCACTTAATTTAGTTTAGTGCGGCCTTGTGTCATTGTAGGGATATTGTAGAAGATTCAACTCGCACGAGGTGTCCCACACATATGACCTTTGACCTCCTAGTAAAGCTCACCTTCATAAATACAAATAACGTTTCTGAGAGAATATCTTCAATCAAACAATAGCTTACGGCGCGCCATAATGTTAAAATACTGGTTCTCGTCGGATCACTGAAGTTAAGCAACGTCGAGACTGATCAGTAAATAGATGTATGGTGGTGTAATGGATAACGACTCGGAATTGGAAATCGGAGAACAGAGTTCAAATTATAGTTGGGTCTGTTACTTTCAATTACACATTATGAAATGGACAAAGTCCGACAAATATTTTAAGACATTTTTTTATGTTTATACATTCTTTTCATAGATACAAATATTTAAGTAAATGCTCTGCTTATAATAAACAGTATTAACGACATTTACCGGCCTGAATATAGAAAATATGGAGAATTGTAGTTTAAAAACAGTAAAATCAACCTTGCTAACCGAAACGCTCCTCTGTGGCTCAATCGGTAAAGCACGTCAGGCTATATGACGGTTCCGTATAGGATACAGGTTCGATTCCTGTCGGAGGACGCAAATTTCTATGAAAATCTTTCGGATATTCAGGTCGGTAAATTTCGTTAATACTGTTTATTATAAGCAGAGCTTAAATATTTGTATCTATAAAAAGAACGTATAAACATAAAAAAAAAATGTCTTAAAATATTCAATTACGTTCAGATACCTTTGGGATAGGTATGAATCCACTCCCCATCCCCAGATTTAGGTTAATTAGTAAGACTGGTATCAATAAATCATTATTTCCCCAAAATTCTTACAATCTAGAATATTTTCTGGTTTTAAATAACCTGATAAGCCGTAAAAACAATCAATCACACAATAATATATATTTCTCAAAAATGGACATTGGAAGAACTTCCGGTCATGGGGTATCCAAAATTCCTCATTTTGTCACGACGTATTTCCAAATAAAATAAAAAGGTAAAAAATAACTTTTATTGACCGAGTAAACATTAATTTATGCATATTAGATACCAAATAATTTAATCAAGGAATGTGTTTGAAAGCCAGTGGGTCGTGAATAATTTTCAGTAAAACTGTTTCCCTCAAACATTTACATATTTACGAGGGTCGTCTGGAAAGTTCATAGGTTGACAAAGATTATCAGAAAACTAGCTGTTGTATTCTGTTAAACTTGCTTGTCTTTTAGTCTATCAACTGGTGTGTCTACTGGCATTTATATCTTGGCCAGACTATCGTACTTACACATTACACGGCCATATCAATTTCGTTATATTTGGGCAGTGATTGCTTTTGTTTCTTAAATCTATTGGGAAAAACAATAGACATTTTGTGTCTATTAAATTTAATGTTATTTTTTCTAATGTAATATATGTTTGAAAATGCCGTTGTTGTGTGTGGATGAAAAGGCCAAAATTCCTGTTATGTAGTCCCAAGCTTTCAATTCAAATAAATCATCATCATCATCAGGGATTTGGGCCAATTTATCTATACGCAACAACCACATTTGAAAGTGTATTAGAAAAAATATCATTAACGATAATAGACACAAAATGTTTTAACAGTAGATGTTAAAGAGAATAAGCAATTTATCTATCTACCCGGTACACAACTTTGATGTATCACTGTGTTGATTTAAATAACCTGTAAAGAGAAAATTAGGAACTTCAATAGACTAAAAAAGCAACTCTTGAATACAGTCACAAATTTACATAGACCCCTTCACGCCGTTAGTTTTCATATTTTGTTTGATAATTGTCATGATATTTCTTGAGATTAATAGTGGAGTGGTTTCCCATTGCCTTCTTCACGGTGATTTATTGAGACACCACCTCTAGTTAGCTGGCAGAGAGTTCTTCCTCAGTTTATTAGGTTTTATTTTTCGCCCCAGTGGCTTGCTAACAACCCGCCTCACTCGCAAGAACATGGAGTTGGGTAGCCGGTTTAGTCGCTAACACTCCGACAGTGGAATGCTTAATTATTAAGTTAGTATGAGTTCGAATACCCACCCTATGTAATTGCGTTTTCATAATCCCTAGTCAACCTCGACCAACAAAAAACACCATTAACTGCTGCGACACCAATCAATTAACATAACATTAAGAAACAGAGGATGGAAATTGCGACACTGAGATCCGAAAACATATTGGGATAGTTAAAGACGCATTCCAAAAGCTAAGCAGAGGATTAAGAGACAGGAAAATTTCGTTGGAAACAAAGAAAAAAAGTATTTGTCCTCCTGTGTGGCAGTAAATGCTGGGCAATCTCTTCAAATATGAAGAAGAGAGTCGAAGCAAAAGAAATGTGGTTCTACAGAAGGATGCTAAGCATACTATGGGCCGAACATATGAGCAACGACGAGGTTTTTGTGGGAATGGATACAAAGAGGTAATTTATACTTAACATCAGAAAGAGGCAATTGAAATTTATGGAACACGTAATGAGGAAGGCTGGCTTAGAAAATCTGATACTCACAGTAAGGATACATGGAAAGAGGGACAGGTGAAAGCAATGCGTGAGATACTTAATGGGATTGAGCAAGTGGATGGTAGAACAGGGTCTGGGAGAAATAATAAAAAGACAAAACTCATTAAGGGCTACAATGGATAGGAGGATGTGAAGGGCCGTGATCGCCTACGTCCTGAAGAGACACGGAACATAAAGAAAGACGAAGGTGTACGGGTAACTTGTTCGAAAATTGATGCTGGTAAATATTAAAAAAAAACATTCAGAATTATAAAACTAATATGTTTATTTCGGTATCTTGCAAAAAGTCTGTTCAGAATATATTGAAGGCAATATATGGATATATTGACAATTCAGTAACTTATAAGTTTATACAAGCATATTGCTAATTTTTTTAAATTGACAAGATAAATCGATTTGTTGCTAATAAGGCAGCTGTTATATTGCAAATACATTCCTGGAAGTCACACAGAGGGTGAACTCGTACACTCTGTTTTACGGGACCAAGTAATCCATTTTTGTAAATAGGTGTCCACAATATGACCAAGTGGTTAAAACATTCGTTTTCCGACCATAAGAAAATGACACCATCGTAGATTTGTCAAGAAGGCAGCTTCTTGATATTATCGGAATAGGAGATCCCAGTGTGCGGCATTTTTGGAAACTGTCTGAAAATCATACAACGGGTTAATCCAAGCCTTGTGAGAAAAATTGGGTAGACGGAACTATTCGGAAGCCGTAGAACGAAGTCACAAGTCATCGTGACCGAGGGTCTGAGCGTACTAGCCTTGTTGATTACCCCAGATTATGCGTTACCTCCTAGAAACCATGACTGTGGTCCTCTCTGTATAGTTGCAGTATAAACCACAAGTCGGCACTGTGGATGTTGAATAAACACAAATATGACTGAACAGGCGTCTGCAACATGGATTCAAATGTTTCAATGTTCAAATTATTGAACTATATAAAAATTTATCAATGTGTATTTTTTTATGTTTCCTGTTTCATCTGTGGTAGAAAGAGGGATAAATCAACTTAAATTAATAAATTTACGTGTCGTTTTAATAATCTATAGACGTGAAATATTTATCTTCATTTAAACAAAATTAATGCCCGAGCAAAATGAACTATTTAATCAATCAGTTCCTTTACGTTTTCTAGATTGCAGTCTTATTTGTTCAAGCCTTTCATGTGAAGCACTCATATACGTTAAGTGATCGTCTTGCTTCAACTTGGTCTTGGGATAGCTTTGTCTTTGTCGTTCTGTTGCTAATTTTTTCTTCCGATAGATATTTCCATTTCACTTTTAGATTAAACGCAACATTTTAACATAAAAAGATATTGAGCAAAAAGCGATTTATGTAACACCAAGAATAATCAATGAATCTTAAATACCATTGAACGTCTAAAATATATAAAGGGAATGGGTCAGTTAAACGGCTCATTGGTTGTGAATTCGTTATATCTGCTTTAATGAATCTCAATACATTGTTTCAAAACTTTTGTTTCATTTCATCTCACTATTAAAACTTTCTAACAATTGCCGTCATTTTTGCCGTCACGGGTACACTAGTCTCATATATTATTCGAATGAAAAAAATCCACAAAAATAGCACAAATAACATCTTGATAAAACTAGGCACATAATACTACTTACCAACTAAATTACTTCTGCAGTTGAAAAGAATTTCTTACAACTTCTGAAAAAAAGAAAAAATGGGATTTAATACAAAACAAAATAATAACGCGATTAAACCTGAAGCAGGAAGCTTTAAAAAAAAACGTAATCTTTCCAACAAATTCATGAATGAAACAATTAAATTAAAATTAAAAGCTTATATGAACAGAGAAAATATTTTAAGATTTTATTTCCGAGTTGAGTAATTGTCAATATCCTTGTATTTTTTCGAACTATTATTCTCATCTTGATTGATATATATGTTACAGGCCGTTTCGACCAAGTATCCTCTGGTCATCATCAGATGTCCATTGATTGGCTGATATGGGATATTTGTTGATCATTGTGATATTTTATCACTGTAGTGTCATTGTCTGTTCCAGCTGAATTGGTGTTTCAGTACCTGATCCAAGGATTGAACTCGTGACCAATAGTTAAGACAAGTGACACATGTCTAACCAACTCCTTTACACAGTTTCCAAGTTTCTAACCAACTCCTATACACATTTTTCAGTTTCCACCAAACACTATTCCAATATTTCAATAACATGAACACTTTTTTTAATGTCACGTTCCTTCAAGACCTAGGCGAATGTGACTCTCCACAGATTCTCCTTCTTTATTACCAGTCAATTTGCCAAGCATTCTTTGGAAAGATAGTGGAGTACTTTTCCATTGCCATCTTCACTGTTTGGAATTCAAAGTTTTACTTCTCTTATGTTGCTACCCAAGCCTATAGTGCTCAGTATACCCTGCTATTTAATCCATAGTTGAAAGGACGAGATTAATTTTTCCCACGGGAATTTGTGCGAAAGTGAACGCAACAGACTACTCCGGAAGTTGAACTCGGTTCCCCGATTTCACTTTTAGTGCCAATATTCGTTACACAACTCTCACATCTAACATTAACTCATCCATTTCAAAATGTCAGTTTAAAGTGATTTTCTCAGTGGAGTATCCTTACAAGTGCTTTTGATGCTTGATATGTTCATATTTAAAGGATGTCATGCCAACTTATTGAAACATAAACACTACATACACACACACATGCACATATAGAGATAAACACGAAACATATTAGAGAGTATCAAGGCGAAAGAACATTACCAATATGGGAAGTTAGCAATTTTATACCTATTTAGTTACAACCTAGATTCCAAATACGGTAGAAATACAATCGAACGATAACAGCAAAAAGGTGTGAGTGCAATAATAAGAGAAAAGGACACATTCTCACACAGGCTGAATTGATCATTCAACCTGTGTGATTCCAATGGCTAACTATGCAAAGAGTAATGAGAAACATCGGTTAAAAAGAAAAAGTAAAATCTCTACAAAAGGCGTCTTCTTATTGGGAAGCAGTCAAGCATTCATCGTACTGCAGCAAACATCTGGCCTTCAATGATTGGTTAATAGACACAGACATACGCCAATGTTGATTTAGACGTTTCTTATTTAAAATCATCAATATGTGAAGATTTCCTTAAACTAAATACTTTTATTTTATTTTTACAATCAAGAAAATATTAACTCTATTTTAATTAAAAATATTTCTTTTCGGTTATTTACACAGTAGATCAATAAGTTTGTAGCCACAATCATTGATTATGTCAGATCTTATGATATCAGTATTTCACAATAAAATTGATATTAACTAACCGATGCTAATAAAACATTTAGGTATGCTATAGGGTGTCCCAAAAATCAGTTCGGTATTTAAAAATGTCATTACTTTTCAGATTTTTATTTATTTTTTTATTTCAGAACTCAGAGAAATTAACCATGGAAAAATTTACAATTAAACAAAAAACAAAAATCATAGAAATTCATCTTGGATTTAACCAATCCATCTAATTTTGCGAAATTACAAAAACTTATGGTGGTCATATTCTTCTGACCTGACATCTACTGGTTATTTTTCGGTGGTGGGGATACTTTAAGGAGTATTTACAAATTACAGACAATTCAGCAACTTAGGGATAACATCTATGTAGAAATATCAGGACTGCAGCCAGGGTTATTAGTCACTGTTATGGCGAATGCTATCGAATGAGTAAGCTTGTGTGATGTTATAAATGGAGAATATTTGCGATGTATATATTTTTTCATAATTAAATGGAAATCTATTTCCAGTATTTGAATTTTTATTCTGAATAACACTATTTCTGAATAATAAAAAACTTTGAAATTCCTAGATTTTTAAATCATCAGGTGACTTCTGGGATACGCTGTATATGATCATATATTATCAAACCTGGGACAGTCTGTATATAATCATATATGATCATACCTAGGACACCCTTTATATGATCATATATAATCAAACCTGGGACAATCTGTATATGATCATATATGATCATACCTGGGACACCCTGTATATGATCAGTATGTGAATTTCAGTTTGTAATATATTACCATATTAAAAATATTGATAATTAATTTTGTGGGTGTTAGGTTTTATTATACAAAGGACAACATAAATAAAGACGATATAGACCACACACACACACATACACATATATATTACATGAATCGTTCATACAAAATGTAGATTAGTAAAGTTAATGATATAAAATGTCGAAAACTCTTCGCAAACAAAATTTTAAAGTTTCATTAACCTACGAACCACTCGATGAATGTTATGATCCGTGTTTTTATTAACTACAAGTTGTATAAGGTCTTTTTTTTAATCTGCTAGTAATTTCAACTGTACATACAGTCACCCTAGGTATGGAAATTATTTTGTTTTTAGTAAATCCAGGTAGTAGCGGAGACGAAAGATTAAATGCGAATCGAAATGTTTTTAGAAATGTGTTATTGTTAACGGATAAAAACTTTTGGGGCGTGCAGTCACAACGCTAAGGTTGAATTTTTTTTGAAAATTTAAGTGAGTGCGTTTTTTACTAATATGGTAATTTGAGAATTTTTTTGTTGTAGGAGTTTTTCATTCAATGTGGTATGAACTAAATTATTCAATAAATAGAGTAATGCTGTTATCCAGAAAATTTGCACGTCGGATCAGTTCTTTTAAATCAAATATGTGGTACAGTTCAATTTATATTACAATAAATCATTCATACAAAAATACTCCTACAACAAAAAATTTCTCAAATTACAATATTAGTAAAAAACGCACTCTTTTAAATTTTCAAAAAAAATCACAGAAACATGAGATCAGATGTGGCAGAAAAATTAAATACATAGACGTATAGTAAACTTATACTTATGCAAGACAGATTCTGGCGAGAAGAAATGACACATTGAACGAACTTTCTTAGCAACAGACCTAACAATTGATTCAATGTAATCTTTCCATTTCATGTCAGCGAAAAATGTTGAACCAAGAAGGAGGTTAGTATCTGCCATGTTGATAGAAGACAAAATAAGGTTCTCTCAGACGATAAAAAAAAAGAGCAGTTTAGTTTGGGAGACGTAAAAATTATCAAGCCATTTCTTGCTGCAATTAGCAACAAATTGAAGGTCACTTTTGAAATCAGCTGCCATTTTGACCTTATCGAACCGATCAGATTTAACATTAAGACAGGAGTTGTACGATCAGCATAGATATGGAATCGAGAACTGATGACATCGGGAAGATCGTTTATGAAAAAAATCTAGAAATGAGGCCGTTCAAGATAACTTTTATTTAGCGATTTCATATGAAAAATTGAATCAATACCATAACCGTGAAACCTGTGAAGACCAATATACCAAACACTGTGAAACGCCTTCAAGCCCGAGATTCATCATTCTAATATAAATCGTGACAGACTCTTTCGAGAATAACCGTTAATATATCATCAGTTGAACTAGAGAAGTGAAAGCCATGTTGGCTGTCTGATAAATAAACCTCCGTGGTGAGATTCTTGACTAATTCGGAGTTGATTAGGGATCAAACTGTTAGCTTGAGTCCTTAAACAATAGAACTACAGAAGAGGATCTACAACGAGCAAGAAAACAAGAAGGAGCAAAGTTTTTATTGTAAAGTTTAGAAAGAATAGGAGCCAGTTTAGTAACACATTTCTTAAAGACTATTGCAGGGATACCATCAAACCACAAGCATCTTGGGGATCCAGTTTAGAGATGACAGCAGAAACTATGGACGGAATTATATGCATATCATTCAATACAAATTTAGTTCTACGGGGAAAATTTGATAAAGATACTTCAAACAAGTCATGTGTAGAATTGGAAGAGAATTTACGAGCAAAGGATTATGCTTTAGCAACAGAAGATGATCACACTTCAAATTGAGTGAAGAGAGGAGGAATAGAAAACTTACATTTACACTTATTTAACAAACTATTATAGAGCCGCTAGTAGTCACGAGAAGCAGGATTGGCTTCATTGATAACACCTTTACATTTATTACGAGCAGACACAGACATCTATTGTGATCAGAACAATTGGTACAGCCGGAAAGGTGGTTCCTATGGCTATAGCGGCTGAACAGTCAAGTTCAAGAACAAAATTGTGGTATTTTGGAGCTTACATAAAAGCATCGATCCTGAATTTTACCCAAAAAAACATCAATGGCACAATTTTCAATAGGAAGCTTAAATAATTCAAGAAAAAAGTTACAAGAAAAAAAGTTTAATACGAAAGAAAATTACTAATAATGTATGTGTCTGTGTGTGTACGGGTGCGTGCGTGCGTGTGTATGTATGCATGAACACGTATATATGTGAAGATTGATATGAAGAGAATAAGATATATAAACAGATAAGATAAATTGATGTGGTAGGGGGAAAAGCCGGTATATGCGCTTCAATGACATAGAAACCTGTCATAGTCTGGACTTGTTTATTGAAAGTGATCCTCTTAGGGGAAAATCTGTTGCCGATAAAATATCTGTTGTTTATTGATTTGCCTAGAAGATTCCTTACATTTTTCGTCTTTCATCAAACGTCCAACACTTTATATCCTAAGGGAAATAAATATGCAGAATAAACGAAGACTTTTGGCAGGCAGAAAAATAGGGCCCAAGTGATATGAAGTACTGGATAAAGTTCCGAATTAATTGATAGTTTGAACGTTCGTGTATTTGAAAAATCAGGGATATGTATGCATGTATATATATTATGTATGTATGTACGTGTAAATATAAATATGTTGTTGTGTATGTGTGTATACGCATGGGTTTTTGAACATAGAAATATAGGTCCTTGCTAGATTAGATAATCGTTATATTTGTTTTTATATGCTTATATTTGATTCTACCACTCGTCCCTTCAGCCCCTCAACCTCGGGCGTCTTCCTCTTTGGGTTGAGGCGCCCACTCGTTCTGAACCGAACTCAGGGGTAGCTGGCCGCTCGCTCCCTGAGTACCCGTAGATTGTTCGACCGGTCACTGGCCAAGTTCCGCCTGCTGCCCACGTTGTGTTAGTTTTTAGATCCAGTAAGCGGGGTGTTGTCCATACGTTCACGGTCGATTGGGGATGTATGCACGGCTGTGAGGGTGGGCGACAGGAAAATTAGAATGCGGCAAACAAGGAAATAATATCTGCAGAAGCCGAACAACAATGGGTAAAATATTGATGTCTTTTATATAAGAAAACAACAACAGTAGAAAGAGTTTACAGAAAGGATAGAAAAGCAATTAACATAAGAACAGAGGACCACTCCTCTACCAATTATACCAACAGAGAGAGGTGCGTGTGTGTGTGATTAACTCGTTCCAAATCAACTTGGGAGGATATGTGACTCGTAATTCCAGCCCTACGTGGAAGTGTAGCTTTTCAGTTGGTTGTCGTAAGTGACAAACATTAAGTTTCAGCGACTTTTCAATGCGACTGCTACAACGACGATGATATTTCTTGAAGTCCTTATCTCTGACTCGCCACTGGACCGACTCACTGCAACGACAGTCTCTCTCTCTCAACGTCACTCTCGTCTAACGCCCAAATCTCCCCAACTCAGCAAAACTCGCGTTTATATAGCAAACCGAAGGTTATAAGTCAGGTTGTTCACGCGCTTAACACGAGTGTCGCCATAAGCAAAGTTTAAATTCAGATCTATTTCAAATCTCTTAGTGGATAAAATTAATTAGTTAAATGTTCATTTCAATTGTCTTTTCGATGACCAAATTCAGCGGATACAACTTATGTTTAGATCAGATTTCGCGAGCGGTAAACATACACTGATCTTACCTCCATAGTCCAATTTACTTCAATATGTTTTTATCAAAAATATTTTCGTCTATTTTTTTTTTTAATGACCCAAATTAAACATCACCTCCTGCCCTTTTGCATTTGTTTATAAACAAGTCCTCGCCAACCCGATTTGAAATTTATTCTTTATCCATCAGCCGTCTCAGGTTT
Source organism: Acanthosepion pharaonis (assembly GCA_903632075.3). NCBI lineage: Eukaryota > Metazoa > Mollusca > Cephalopoda > Sepiida > Sepiidae > Acanthosepion > Acanthosepion pharaonis. Next base: position 226,028 of record CAHIKZ030001770.1, on the reverse strand, counting down.
CATATATCATTGTTCTAGATTCTTTCCTATTAATAGCGCTGACACAGTTTGTAACTTTCACGTGTTTTCCATCTTCAATCAATAAACGTTATATTTGCGTGTGTGCATTTATGTGCGTCAACCTCTCTCTGTTACAAAGGACGCCTTCCCTAGCTTTACTGTCACTCCTTTCTGTTCCGGTATTGAGCGCCGTCGTAAATTCCAGAATCAGTCTGAATTCTTCACCCAGTGTTGAAAGCCTTTTCTTGATACACCTCTGTCCAGTGTCCTTTCAAGGCCTAGGAGGACATTGTATTGAGAATTAGCGGAGATGGTCGCGTCGGATCAGCTTCATGAGTTTCGCTCTTTCTGGTCTTGGGTGCCAGCGGCGAATTACCTCAGCAACCCTGAGTTTTCGCCTACCTGGCGATTGATCTGGAATGGCTTGGCTTTCAGAGTAGACTTGGCAGATATGCCTGAGTGTCACTAGTATGATAGGGGTTTAGAAAACACAGCTGTGAATGCCTTCTTCCATTGTCTACAGGTGCACACATTCTGGGATTATGTTGGTGAGTTGACAGCTTGTATCAATCCCGAACATCTTGTGTCTATTGATCTCGTATACGTGTGCAATAATTATTAGGATCTGACTGGATTCTTTAGGCATCAACTCAGGATGAAGATCAGAACTGATAGAAAACGTTTGCTTTCGGTAGATTTCAATGAAAGGTGGGTAAAATTTGCGAGCTTGGTTTGCGTGAATTTGTCCAGCCTTGGTTTCCTTTTTTTAGTACCCCTATAGACACAACAGGACAGATTCCTGATTGACCTCATCCCCCTCGTTAAGCTATACACTCTTATTTTGTTCACCTAGTTAATGTGAGTGATTGTCGATCCCGGCTTGCTCCTTCGTTATGGTCCTTGTGAATATTCCCAATCACCCCAGTTTATTTTTAGCCCCTTTTTATCTTGACTGGATCAGCCTTTGATATTTATCTAATTCATTTTGTCCCTTCCTCGCCTTTAGCAAGTGAACTTCTTGATTCTGCTTATCGACAGAATACAGCGACCGCTCTTATTTTTATGTGCAGTAGATGGGTTTTACTAGTTTTGTTTTTGTTTGAATGTTTTGTTATTTTCGTTATTGGGTTCATCCCCATCCTCATTTCTTGATACATTTTTATCTATTTTGTAAAACGATTTGAGGAAAAACAATAAAAACAGAATTGTACATTTTAAAAAATTTTATATAATGGAGTTGGTTCCCTGAGAATATCCGGTGTTTCGGTAATGCGTTGTGAACCAGTTTAACTAGATATAAGATAGACTATGATCGGTATGTTCAATACTTCACTAAAAAAAAAGAGCATACCCTGATAAAAAAAAATTCATCAAAAAATTTTTTATCGTCTAAATGTTTATGTAATTATTAAACGGAAAGACCAAAGCATTTTTTGATATTTTTAAAAAATTTTAATCCTTTCTGGTACGTCCGAAATTTTAGGCCATTAGTTTTGTTGGAGGTGTGAATTGACGTTAACATCAATGTATCGACAACTAACGTCAGGGCAATTTATCGGACGGAAAGGTAGAAGTGACAGTATTTTTGAATTTTAAGTGAACCATCTTATTTAACTATAACGTAATTCTTAAAAATTAAATACTTTCAAAAGTTTAATATTTTATTGATTTTTGGTACTTTTTTTAACGAAGACATATCCAAAGCCTGCACTGTTTTCGTCCCTAAAATTGAATCTAAAAAAGAAAAAAATAATAATTGCAGTAGGTCTCTCACTGAAAAAGAAAAAAATTGATTATATTTAAAAAAAAAAATGAAAAGAAAACATTTGGTGAAAATGTAAAAGAAAAAAAATGTAACGACAATGGTCGGTCAGTCAGAGAATTTGATACAAAAAAATCAACGTAATTTCTCAGGCCGGATCCTAACGAGGAGAAACAACTATCAAAATTCAAAACATAGGGCATTATTTTTTTTAATTGTGCCTCCGTAGCTTCGCTGGAAACGTTTTTAATACATTTTTTGGCAGATTAAAAAGTTATTGTAAAATAGGACGCTTCGCAGATTGTAATAAGCTTTCAAATTTATGATCTGTAAAAATAGATCTTTTAATAGATTTCCAGAGATGCTCATATTCAAACTTAATTTTTTTAAATATCTAACTTCATCACATTTTGCATTTACAATTGAAAAAAAAAATCTTATAAAAATTCATTTTTCATCGAAAAAATATTTGAGCTTCAGTCAAAAATGTCCTTAATACATATTATTCATAAAAGCTATTAAGAACTTTTTTTAATTAAATAATGTCTTAGTTTTACAAAATAATGTCTTAGTTTTTAAATAATGTCTTAGTTTTACAAAATTTTACAATTCAGAGCTAAAGTTTGAGTAGAAACGATACACGATTTACAAAAAAACATTAATGATTTATATTCTTCAAAGTCTTCTGCATTTAATTAAAAAAAAATTACAGAGATGCTCCTATTCGAGTTTTCAGGTTTTCATAAAATTATGTAAGTGTGAGTGTAACAGATGTAAAAAAATATTTTTACATGACTTTCTAAAAGGTAAGCATTTCTAAAATAATGTAATTCATTTTTAAATAAGTTCTGAAAGTTTCATTAAAATCCCAAAATTATTTGATTTTTGCAAGAATTTCCAAATTAATGTGTTTTTTTTTTTAAACAAACAAAACTAATGCTACCGCTGACGTAAAAAAAAAAGAAAAGATTTTCAACCAAAATTTCAAACGTGCTAGGAAGGAATAAAATATTTTTTTAAATAATTAAAAAATACTTTGGTCTTTCCTCTTATTAATAACATAAACTTTTTCACGATAACTTTGTTTTTATTAAATTTGGGGCCTTTTTTCATCATTCTATGCTGTTTTTTTTTTGGCGAATTATTGAACATACCTAGACCAGACTTTCCCCATTTTCCCCTTAGCCTAGAGCCATAAAAAATGTAATTTTACACTTAAACAAACATTTCATAGCAGAAAAAAGTCTTTTATTTTAAAATTTTCATTTTGGCGTTAAAAATTGAAAATACTGAATGTCAATTTTTATTGCTGTTGTAACAATATCGCTCAGAAAAGCAACTCTTAAATTGTGTATAAAGTTTTAAAGTAAAATAATAAAAATTATTAATTTTTTTTTATGTATTTTAATAGTTGTTATTTTTCACTGCTGTCCAAGTTCATTTTTATTTGCACAGTGACATAAATGAATAAAACGTGTGGCGTACTGACAACGCAGAGGATTAATTCTACTTTAATTTTACTTTTTTTTTTACTGAGCATTAGAAAGTGCAAAACAAGTTTCTGGTATTTTATAAGTACAATGTAATTGCAAAGTTAATTCTGTCTCATTGTATAGTCACAGTATTTTTTTTTTGTTTGTTTTTTTTTATGTTGGTTCAGAGCGATTTAGTCGAGTTGTAATAAGCTTTCAAATTTATAATCTGTAAAAATAGATCTAAATAAATAAACCTCTATAGATCCTAATAAATAAACCTCTATAGAATTAAATTACAAACTTGACTTTTTTCTTTTTTTCTTTCGTATTCGTTGAAAGATATGATGTATTCTATTTCCTGGTAGTGTCGTGTGTATCTGTTTATGACTCCTTCCGTTCTCTAATGACAGAAGACAGAAAATATATACGAAGACATTCTGTAGAGACGCACGGTCATGACCGTTATCTATATCTGAAAACGATCTACGTGGATGTGTTTGTGTAAAACAGTAAATGGAGGTTTTTCTGCTTGTGTATGTGAGTAAGTGAGTGTATATAGTAATGACACATGTTTCCGGCAGACATGAGAGGTCATCGTCCCAGAAACGAAAGTTTTGGTAACAGTTTTTGGAAGAATTCTCTTCGTCAGAAACATCAGAGCGTTTCTGTTTATTAAAGGGCTGGCCTGACTATTTTACTTAATTTTTCATTATCTCTAATGTTGCGATTGAAATGAACAAAAATAACATTCTATTAATTAATTATTTAAAAGACTACAAGTTCGGAATGACCTCAAAAAGGCTAAACATTTCCCTCTTTTCCTATTATTTGTTGTTGCCAGAAACAAAGGGAAATTAGACCTAGCGACACAGATGCCCATTTCAATTTCATTCAAATTGTGATTGTATTGTACGTACGACGTGTACGTATGTGCGTATGTGCATGCATATTTTAATTCAGTAACAGACCCTAAAGAATTTCGCCAAAGTAAAAAAAAAAAAAACTTTAAAAATAACACTATTTATTAGCGAATAATTCCGAAAAGTTTTAAACAATTGTATATTTGTTTGTTTAGGTTTTAAAAAAAAATTAACGGTTTTTTTCTTTTGTCTCCAACCATGATTCTATTTCCCAGCCAAGAGTAGGTGCTGTCCATACTGTCTGGAAGTAAAGCAGAGTGACATATCATGGTCAAATTGTGTGTGTGTGTGTGCGCGCGCGCGTGTTTTGAATGTCTGAAGTACACACATGCCAGTCACTCACTCACAACACAGACATGCAATATACGCATGCAAGTTCACCCACAGACAGTGCGTCAGAGACAAAGAGACAATCTCTTTTATTATGCAAATTGCATAAATTTCTGATGCATATAAGACTCCCTTCGATTAAGTGCTTAAAAATTAAGCCCCGAACCATATATACAAAGCTGGTAGACTGTCTAGATTACCAGAACTTGGATGTACAGTCATATTAAATGCAAAAGTTAATGGGATCTTATATGCCATCAGTATATAGGTCCCATGCAGTAAAGGCAAAACAAACATATGCACATTTTATAAAGTCGTTCGAAATTAAGAATAATGTTGCTTTTTATCAATATTTATAAACAAATGTAAATAAAGAAACATATTTTATTTTCTGTATGGGCACACTGTATTTTATACAATAATGTTCACACTGTAGAAGGCCTTAAACCCACTCGAGGTAGAGGGTAACTGAATGAGGGTTGGACTGAGAAATGAGCCTTTGGTGATGCCTGCGTTGATCGCTTGATAATTAGGAAGGACTTGACAATTGAAAAGCTAGTGATTCCATAGTTTGAGAGTTTTTGCGGTAACCCTCTAGTTCATACCTTGTCAAAAGATTTTGAAATATATAATGAGACCGCCCTTGAAATGCATTTGTTCTCTAGTGCTTCACTGATTCTGTGAGTTGTGGTAGTTAGGGTATCGGCAATGGACCAAGTTGATCGAAAACTGTACTGTTTGTCACACAAGAGATTGATCAACAATCTTCTTGTTGATTATAGCTTCAAAAGGTTTGCTAATGACACTGGGGAGGCTGAAAATAGTCACACACTTGACACCTTCCAAATTTTTGGGAAGGATTTCTATTAATGGTTAAATAATTTCACTAAGATCGGAGATAACTTTCTTAAGGATTTTATTCTTTGGATTTTATCTGGACTGATAGTCTTCATAGAGTCAATTCTTGAGACATTCCGGATTGTGATAAAAAAACATTACTGAGATTGTGCTCAGGAAGACGGAGGATTGTCTTTGTCATCTAACAAAGATCATTAAGTAAAGATCATAGAGAAGAGATTTGTCTTATCTGATCAGTCATTTATGATCAGTTGGCACTGACGCTTTGCCGCTTCAGAATTTAATTGGAGACCCTCCCAGGACATTAGTTATCCGAGTTGTTTGCTTTCGACTTTAGCCTGAACCTGATTGTGCATATCCAACTCTCTTGCAATGAATGCAGGCAGTTCTGAATGTTACGAGTGTCCTACTACACCGTTATTTGTGGTAGATATTGTAGTAGTGGTCATGGCTATGACTGCGGCATATTCAGGGTTGAACCATGGCTGGTTCTTCAGTTTTAACTGGATTTTCTTTCTGGAGTATAAAATCCTCCATTCCAGAAAGTATCCATTGCGAAATGAGGGTGACAGTTTTGGGAGCAGTATATTTGAAGAAAGAGTTTCAGAGAGGCGCTTCTGCCATATAAGATCTGAAGCTGTCCCCGTAGGCTTTCGTGGACCGAAAATCGTTCTATGAAACGGCACATCAACCTTGACCCCGACAAGTGAATTATCTGAAGTTACCCGACCTTAATAAAGGCACCGAGTCCGTGGCGACTTTGATGGTGACGTTTTACTATTAGGTACGAGTAGCCCAGGATTGCAAGTTCTTGCACTGGGATAGATGGATGAATTGACTGCATTTTATTCCTAAAAGTTCAACTGGAGAATTTCTGCCAGATGCTATACTTTTTTCGTTTTTGTCGGAACGCTATCTATCTATCTATCTATCTATCTATCTATCTATCTATCTATCTATCTATCTATCTATCTCATTCTGTTCATAATTTACCTCAGTAAGTTCACCTCCGCCTCTCTAGATCTTATTCTTTTCATATTTATCTCAATCTGTTCACCCCCCAACCTCTCTCTCTTTTTCTTTATCCGCTTCCCTCTCTTTCTCTCTATCTGTCAATTAATTTGGTCGATAGAGACGAAGAACAGACTGCGAAATAAAAGGATAAAAGGTGAAGCAGCAACAATCGGCGATGCATATCAGTAAATTGTTATATTTTTAATTTTAGTCAATATTTGTTAGAAGGAATTTACTGAGGATCGAACACTATGTCATGTGAAATTGCACGTAATAACTGCTTCGTGATAGGTGCTTAATCAGACAGAAATAGATAATAAAATTACTGAGATAGCTCTCGAACTTGTTAGATAAGGAGAACTTTGCAATCCTGATGTACAAGTCACTATTGATCAAATTTTATATGACATGATTATTTATCAAGTAAATTTGTTCTCCTGGAACCAAAATACGACCTGTCAACTGTCACCTGCTAATCTCTGTCCTACAAAAACCACCGACGTGAACAAGTGGGCTTCAGTTTACAGGCGAAAACCAAATAAATTATTCAATGACATCGCATAAAAGAATAAGTAAAGTAAAATCATTTTTAAATTAGCAAGAATTACCAGTAGATAAAGCTCAGGTATATATATATATATATATATATATATATATATATATATATATATATATATATACGGGGTAGCTATGGGTTCGCCTTTGGGTCCAGCGTTGGCGAATATTTTTGTCGGTTTTCATTATTTTTACTTGTATTGGTTGTCCTCTTATGTATCATCGTTATGTGGATGATACCTTCTGCCTCTTTAATAATGAGGCCGAAGCCGACAAATTTCTCACCAAATCAAACTCTGTCCATCCTGCTCTTAAGTTCACCGTAGAGAAGGAGTCTAATTCTTGTCTTTCCTTTTTGGATGTTCTTGTCCATAAGATTATTGACAAGTTTGAGACTTCCGTATTTAGGAAGGCCACCTTTTCGGGACTTTATACGCGTTGGGATTCTTTTTGTCCCAGACAGCGTAAGATTAATTTGATTAAGGCCTTAATTCACAGGGCACTTAAGTTATGTTCTGAGGGTCTTCTCTGCGGCGAAATTGACTTTCTTAGAATGACACTATCAAAAAACGGATATCCGTTGGATGTTTTAGACTCCGTTATTCAAGATGTCATCAGTAAATTCCATAGGGTGAAGCCGCAATTAGCTGATAAATGTCCAGTTTATCTGCGTCTTCCCTATATTGGTACAGAGGGTGAGAGTTTATCGAAACGTATTTCACGTTTAATCAATAGTTGTAATTTTTCGGCGAATGTTAGGGTAATATTTGTTACCCGTCCTGCTTTCTCTTCCGTTCGTAAGGACGTCCTCCCTCCCCATCATGTTAATTCAGTGATTTACCAATACAAGTGTAGTTGTGGACACGACTACATAGGGAGGACGTCCCAGCGTTTGGATTCGAGAATAAAACAGCATTAACCCCCCAGGATTTTGAATCCGTCCCCCTCCAGGAATGGCAAAACTGACTAACAGTTCTGGTTCTGCTATTGCTGAACATTTAATAAATAGAAGGAAATGTGTGGAAAATTTTAGTGGTGACCGATTTATAATTTTATCTAGGTCCCACTCCACATTTCACCTCAAAGTTCTAGAGTCCTTGTATATCAGATCCCGTAAGCCTTCCCTTTGTAAACAGAGGGAATGCTTGCTGGGTCTGAATATTATTGGACTCTATTTTCTTGAAATTCATAATTTTTTCCCCCCATTCGATTACATTCGTTAATTAAAAATAAATTTACGCTTTTTTAAATTCCCAGAATAAATAAACTTGATAAGTCCTGGGACGAAACCGGTTGTTTTTATTTTAGCTTTTGCTTTTAAAAATGCCTTATAAATATTGTCTTTTCCTATCTATTATTAAATTCTGTACCACGAAAAACTTATTTATATATATATGCATGTATGCGTGTGTGTGTGATGGTTGTCGACATGTCAATCGAGTATGATTATTTTTAATTATTATATTGGAAAATTTACAGTTACACTAATTTGACAATAAATTGTATATATGCGCCATGAAAATAGATTTACAGGGTGCGATGGGTAAATTGTCGCCATTATGATTTTTGTCGATTGCACATTATAGTAGGCTCAGTTGGGCATCGTCTGTAAGAGAAAAAAAAGAGCACAATGACACCAATTCACGCCGCCAGAAATTTGGAAATGGCATGCTGTACTGCTTGGAATTTGCACTCGAAGCAGCACCAATATGATCATTCCAGAGTGTTTGGGTGTCAATCTGAGGGTAGTGCAGTGGTTTCAGAAGGAGTTCGATGAATCTAATGATGATTACGAATATACGGCAGCTCGGAAAACTCACTCTGTTCCTTCTGCTAAGAAAAGAACCCCCGAATTTGTTGATGATAGACTCAGACTCAACACGGAGGCCTACATCAAGTGCCTTGAGAAGGAAGTGCTATCCTGGGTAAAGAGGGTGCCTGCTAGAATACCCTATGTCTGGCAGCTGGACTCTGCACCATGCCTCACAAGCTGGAGAACCCAGTCATGCCTGTCAGACAATTTCTGTGACCATATCACCCCTTACTTCTGACTTCATAACTGACTGCAACCCCCTTGATTATGGCAGCATTCACCAGCTTAAACAAGGGAACCGTCCAGAAGTGTTTTGGGAGATTCCAAAGTCGTGTGGAGAACATGGAGACCAATGGCGATTTTATTTAATAAATCTACTCTTTAGTATGTTAAGATATGTTTGTGTAATTTTGGTAAATGTAACTGTTAAAATGAGATGTCAGTGTGATTTTCATTTTTGCGTCATTTAGACGACAATTTATCCATCGCAAGCTGTATTTAATCAAAATTATATACAAAATAAATTACTTTGTACAAATGTAAATATTATGTTGCAAAATTAAAAATAACTTTGTGTCATTATATTACGGAAGAAAAAAAATAAAATCAGTAAAATATGTACAATTGATCTATGTTCTAAAGAATAATTTTAAAACTCTGCCAGGGATTTTCACTTTTTTCCCGCAGAGACGGCACAAAAACAGTTGTTTTGATTACTTATTGGATTATACATTGATATTGTATTAATTCACATGCCTAGTTAATCTGAACCTATTTCTAAATACCTAATTACAAATTAGACAGGTGAAATCGAAAGAAATTAGTTGCGTGTAGTCAATTGGAGGTTTGTATCTATGTATATGGCTGGTCAGGCCAAAGAAGCAGACTTGGCTATAAATATCACACATGAAAAGTGTTTTGTCATTATCCATTGGCAGTCCCTTTTTTAGAGTCCGCTTTACCTTTACGTGACTGATCCTGTTTTCTTTAAATAATTTTTGCTTCCTCTATTTTAATCGACCAGTATTATCATTCTCCCAATTAGCTTGATTTATTTTGAAAGCTTTGAGTGATTCATCTATTGAATATATATTTCTTATTACTCCAAACTTATTTGAGTAGATATATATTCAATTTTTTCTAGTCGGCGTATGAGTACATATGGATCAGATTTATGAAGGAACTGTCTAAACTTTACCATGTTTTGGTTCCTTAACCATTAACAAGAATGTTTGATAACAATTTACAATATAAAAGTTTTCTGATTACTTTTATTGTGCCATTTTTTAGAAACGTTATAATTTTAATGCTGATACGTCTATCTGCCACTAAGTAAAATAAAACCGGCTCTTGAGTAACTCAGGATAGATATTGTACTCTAAACTTGTAAACATTAAACACTGAGAGTTAGTCTTGATTTAGTTGACTTTTATTGGAGGCGGGATAAAACAGCGATAAACATGATTTGATCATAAAACCTAATTTAAATAAATTCAAAACGCTGAATATTAGATGAAAAAATATTTTTAAAAATGATTGTGACACTTTTTTTTTTATCTTTTTTATTTATTTATTTATTTTATTTTAATTTTGAGAATGTGAAAACTGTTAAACCAATGAATTGCAAGCTACAATATAAGTATTAATTTTTTAATTGCTTTTCTAGAATTACGTTAAAAAATATAACATGAGTAATTCTTACATTTGTTTCTACAATTTCATTGGAATTTTCAGGAAAAAATGAATTTAATTATATTGGCAGCTATTGTTTAGATTAATTATTTTCTCAAAGTTGTTTCTCAAAATCCCAGAAAAGAAAACGTGGCAAAATAAATAAATAAATAAATAGATGAAAATTTAAACGGTTACGGGACCAAATATAAACGATGGTCTTGATGTGACAAAACTATATATCAATGGGTGTAGTCGGGTGTGATTCCTCAGAATTTAAATCCTAACGTCACTACATCGAGGTATGTGATTTTGCATACTAATGTGAGAGTTTGTCTTTGATATTCCCTGTCGCCACCTCGTCACCACTTCCGTTATCTACCGAACAGGACAGTTTTTGTTAGGCTGTGAATTTTCTGTTGTCGCTTCACTGGAAATGAAAACTGTCCGAATTCTCTTGTCGGAAATAATGACCAGACGCCAGCGTACAATTAAAGAAAATTTACTTTTTAGCGAATAGACAGAAATGTTAATAAAGCGAAATAATAACATCAAACGTAAAACTATAAATGACTTGAGAGAGATTTTTGGTATGGAGGTATTTACAACCTGGGTGTGCCTTTTTCAGCTTTATTCACATACTACAATAATCATTTAAAGGGCGTTCTCGCAACCATTACAACTTAATATTGATTCAGGCATTCAGTGAATTTTTCAATTCCAAAAGTTCTCTGAGGGCGTTTAAAGAATTTCACACTCAAAGGACATATTGACGGTAAGAGGGACAGAGGAATGCAGCGCATAACATACCTAACGAAGTTGTATAAATGTTTGACAGAAAAGAGACTAGTGGGGATATATAAAAAAAAGAAAAAGAAAGATAAACCTACAAAATACAAAAGACAGGAAGTTTTGGTGAGCTATAATCGTCCACAGCACAGAAGCAGTTAGCTTAAGCGTTTGACGGCCGGAAGTCACCGTTTGCAACTTTCATGCACCAATACAACTTCAAACAAGATCATCACTTTTTATAAAAAGAAGAATATTAGAGATAAATTTTGCATCCATTTTGAAAAAACAAGAATTACATTTCAAACAACCAATTATTTTGCTTCAATTAAAAATATGTCAACAACCGATTTTGCGACGTTTAATTTTAACTGCCCCTCAAAGATCAAATTGGTTAAATACAATAATATTGTCTTGGCAACGAAATACATTTTAGGTAAAAACAATGTTTTAAGTGAGATTATGAAACTGTCAATAAGATTTATGAGATTAAATGTAAAACACTGTACCCTATGCAAACTAATAAATGTGTTTCTCATCACGTTCGTCATCAGGAATAACGACAAGTGAGCTAACAGACAAATATTTGCTTTGAAATGTGCACCGACGGCCAGTGATGCGGTCAGGAAAAATTATTCAAGAAAAAAAAGCTGTGAAGTATATCTAGATATGTTTGTTTTACTTCCAGTATTTCTGTTTCGTCATCACCTTCCGATTTTGCATTAGCGACAACAGATACGTATTTATAAAATGCCTTCATCGTTAAAAAGAAATTCTGCAGGAATAATTTATTAAAATGCCAATAATAATTTTCGATATCTAAATGATGAAAGATCTAATGAATAAAATAACAAATATATTATATTTAAATTACACTAAAATTTCACATTTGCATTCTGCTGCCCAGGTTCGTCTAAAATAAGTTCAAATCATTTTCATTGGCGGGGAGGCGCAAATGATTTACGGGGTGAGGGGTCAACTACCATGATAATAGAACTGTAAAATCTTCAATGCAGTATATAAATCCATATACGTAAAAATTCATAAGAATATCAAGTTTTGCATAGATTCTAATGAATGTACTTGCAAGTAGAATACAGGAGGAAAAATGAAAGAGTCATAGACAATAAAGTTCATTGTTATTGTTGTTGTAATGAGTATAACCAGCTCGGCACAAAGTGTTAAGATATTAAAACTATCATGTCTCTTATCTAAAGATTAAAATCTCACATCAAATGGAAATCCCGAAGATGCTTAATATCTTCATCTGCAGACACAGATATCGATAATGATAGCCAGAGTTTAAAGGCTGGTTCGTTTCGTTTTGATAGCAGAGTTGCCTGGTATGTTCTTACCATGTTTTGAGAGTGTGGAGGTCTGGCATCGAATTACGTGGCACCAAAAGGACTCGGCCCTCACTTACTCACCATTCCCCTATTCCCACACTGACAGTGGAAGAACGCGCGTTGGTTGCTGCCAATTCGTAACAAGATACCATTTATCGGCATCAGTAACCCTTCGCTGAAGTTTTGTAAGGGTCTGCTTTTTTTATTTCCTTTTTTTCTTTTTCTTTTCTTTTTCTTTTCTTTTTCTTTAATAGATATGCAAGTTATTCAGTGTATACATACAGATGTAATCGTGGGTGTCGAGTGGATAGATGGTGGAAAAGAGTTAAGAAAACTAGACAAGACATAAAACAACGTTTGTCAGTTTTGAATATTACCAATATTCAGAGAACTTAAAACGCTTATTTGGTTATTTGTTTTAGTGAATCATTTTACTTACAATTATTGCCATATGATGCAAACAATAGTCAGTGCATTACTTAATGAAATTAGCAGTAAATAATCAACAGTGCATTTTTGTAGTCATCTGTCACTTGCCAAAAAAAAGATTGTTTTACATTTACATAAGTACTGAAGTAATCGTTCTCAGTCATGCTGGTAATCGAAATAAGTACTGCGTAATTTACAAAGGCAAACTGTGACCTTTGGTGCAAAATGATCAAATTTCAAAACTAAATTGTTTGCCCATTTAAAATACTACATTAATTAGAAAATGTATTCAGTTTAAATACAGAAATAGAAATGTCAAAGGTTATCTTCTGTCTCCTTAATTGTAAGTTCTTTTATTGTCTTCTGTCCTTAACAACGTTTTTTTTTTCTCAGATTCTTTCACACTTAGTAATTTCTTGCATCTTAGTGTTTTTATTGCCTTGTTGAAAGGATTCAAAAATATTTCTTAGAGATGTTCTTTGAAGAGATACAATGAATGTTACACTTAGTCAATCTTTCTGAAGTAAAATGAAAGTGGGATCGAGTTTCACCAAAACTTTATTCTTATTTCTTTATACTTGATCCGCGCTGATCAGTAAATTAGTCAGATCACTTTTCTACGATCGTGATCTGACTAATTATGAGGAAAATTAACTGTAATTAAGATGAATGTAATACTTGTCAAAAACTTATATAATGATGTACCAAACGTCATGACACCGCAGTATACGAAGTTAATAGTAGGTGGCGCTATTGTAACTTGACGTCAAGGAAATACCCAGTTCTATACCAGTGACTCTGAAATTTGGTGTGTGAATCAGTGTGAACAGCAGCAATGTATGCTCAGGGCAGGGCGATGTGAAGTATCGGAGTTCGAATGGAGTACGTATGATCGTATGTGCCAATATGACATTTCTCAAATTTTGGGGACATTTGACATCTCTGGATATAGGATGTTACATGCGTACCATGAATACCTGATAGAAGGCATTACTACCCACCGTGGACAGCAGAGTGACCGACTACGGGTCCTTAATGACCGGTTAGACTGTGATAACAGACAAGCAACACTGACTCATATTATATCCACATTAAATGCGAGATGTACCAGGCGTATATCCAGCAAGCCAGTTCAATGTTTTTTTTTTGTTTTTTTTAAATTTCTATGGAAGTCATGATTTCAGCTGCTTCGGGATTTATAGTAGGGTTCGGGTGTATCTCAGAACACATGAGTCCATAGATCACTGTTGCAAATAAGACACTTTGTAGGTTGGTAATAGTTCCATAACGTTATAAGATGTGTTCGCGTGGCATGTAGAGTTCGCTGGTTCGCTAAAAAAAAAGCCATTGACCGGTGACCACTGCTTTTTGGCCAAGCAAAACGATAAAAGCCCTTAAGACATAAGAGGTTAGTGTGAGTGAAAGAAACAGACCGGACAAATAAAAGGAGATGATTCAAGGAGACAGAAGATGACGTGACGATTGACGTTCCATTTAAATTTTTGAAGATCGTTGTTGAGAGGAAAGCAATAAACCGGGAAAAATGCGCGATAAATAACGACATTCAGGGATTTCATGTAGCTTAACAACGATTCAATGTTATTCTAGAATGACAATACATTGTATCATAGAGTCCAAGATGCCCAAAATTGGTTTGAGGAGCCTTTTAGAGACCTCCGATGATTGGTGTGGTCACCAAATACACCTGACAGGAGCATCAAGCATTTATAGGACGTTGGGGAGATGTTTATACACATGCAATATATATTTAATCTACAAATATGTGAAGAACTATCGAGATGGCATCTTTCGTGAGGTTTTTGGAACATTACTGCGCCTCGTCATGTGTACTCGAAGCGGTTGACAAGATACTTTTTGGCAAATCAGAGTTTGTCTAAAACGCAATGTACATTTAATATTTGTCTATATTTCTGGGATGAGATATTGTAACTATTTACACTGTTTACATCGTTTGGACTGTTGTCCTCATCTTTATTGCCATACTCAGGACGTTTCGACTGTTGTACGCTCCGGCCTTCTTCAGTCAACCAATGTTTTATCCACTGACGTCAGTCACGGGGCAGCTTTGCCGATCAAACACAGTCTGGACAGTGTCTTTAAGCGAAATCATTCTCATTATAATTCCTTATATCTGCTCAGTTTCGTATCCGAACGTAAACAAAGTGAAAATAACGTTTAAAGGGTTAAAAATATTTGTCGGATTGATAAATAAAAAAATCCAATACAAAAATATATTTACGTCCTTCCGAAGATCATTTATATACATTCAAAAATGTTGACATGCATAATGCAAAAGAATTGTTGCACATAAATACGACAACGAAGAAACCGGTCCTAAATAATCATTGTATAATAGTAAAAGAATTTCGTCTAAAAAATCAGATAAAAACTCACACACATACATATATGAAGATTGATGCGTTTATCACTCTTGTAGACATATACGTGAGTATATGTATATATATATATATATATATATATATATATATATATATATATATATATATATATATATATATATATGTACGACTTCATTTACAAATGTAAACTATTCACTTTTATTGTGTGCTTCCCACATGCAAAGGACATTTATACTGTCAACAATTAGTGTCAACTGATAAAAGTTTATTTATCAAAGAATAAAACAGACAAAAATGGTTGGTTCTCCCAACACTGCGATAAGAAAACAAAAGAACGTCATTACTTGTTCTACTTTTGCAAAGTTCCAATTTACCATTTTCTTAAAAGATTTACTTGCCTTTTTTCAAATTTATTTCAACAAATTCGAAATATTTTTTGTACTACTTATTAGGATGTCCATATTTCTGAAACCTTTCAACAATTTTAACAAATAATATAGAATATCTATACGAACAAAGCAATCTATGGAAACCACACATACGTGTATTAAGGTTGACAATAGGTGTAACAGCCGACGAAAAATGTGTCAAAGAAATCTGTAGGCGTATTAGAATAGCAAAAGATGCCTTTCAAAAGCTAAACAAAATTTTAAGAAACAGGAAAATTTCGTTAGAAACAAAAAAGATGACAGAACATGTAAGCAATAAAGAAATTTTAAGGAGAATGGGAAGTAAAAGAACACTTGTACTTAGAATCAGAAAGTGGAAAGGAGACTTGGAAAAATTTTAAATTCGGAGGTCATATCGATAGCAAAAAGTGTTAGAGAGAAACCGCGAGTAACCTATCTAACAAGCTTGTGTAAATGAATCGAAGAATATGGAATGGGAGAGCTATGAAGACTAAGTAGTTATAAAGAACGAGGATCACTCACGTCCTGAGTGAACACAACACATAGAAAAAGAAGTCTACCTGGGCAGTAACGATAGGAGAATAGTTTGCCTACTTTCTTCTAGTATGGTAGTGTCGAAACATTATTGATGTGATGATGGACTAGAGAAAAGGGATATTCCAATTCAAATCTGTTGTAGAATTATCATCTTTGTTGTTTCGATTACAACAAAAAAAATGAGGAGTTCAGTCTGAGAAATTCGCAAAATAAAATATTAGCTTTAATAAGGACCAGAAAAACTTAAAATAACCTAAATAGCAACAGGGCATCAATGGAATAACTAAGTGACCAAATATCAAAGTCCTGGAAAGAGCCAGTCAAAGCATCGAATCGCTGATCATTAAACATCGTCTTCCATGGTCAGGGCATGTGGCAAGAATGGAAGAGTCAAGTCTTATTCAGTGAGCTCACTTTAGGGAAAAAGACCCACGGGGATTGCCCTCTTCGAAGTTACAAGAACCAACTCAAAACAACATTGAAAACCACAGGACCTGAGCCTAAATTGTTTGAAACACATGCACAAGACCGTACCAACTGGTGATGGTCCATCACCATCGGAACCAAAGAATTCGAAGACACCAGAAGAGAAAAGGAAGAAGTCAAACGACAAGTGTGAAAGGCTCCACAAAACTGACCTCTTTCTCCACCAACTTTACCATGCAGTCAATACCATTCGGTCTTTCATGTAAGAATTGGTGTACTTAGTCATCAATGCCATCATTAGAAAGGAAGCGATCAGAAAAGAAAAAAAATTAAATTCTAGAATACGAGATAAAGTCGACGACGACGGTATATATATATATATATATATATATATATATATATATATATATATATATATATATATATATATATATATATATATATATATATATATATATATATATATATATATATACGATCCAATTCAACAGACTTTGAATTTGTAGGTCTGATGAATTGGATCGTATTTATTGATTACAATGGAATAAATTATGACCATGGAATATTAGTGTTTAAGCCTTTTTTTATATATATATATATATATATATATATATATATATATATATATATATATATTATACTCCTGGTAATAAAGAAATTTCTTTTACATGAAACTTATTTTAGCACTGGTCATTATTAATTTTCATTGGTTAGGAATTAAGAAACTTGTTAATGACATATTAAATCTAAAGTGTATACATAAAGTGTTAGCATTGTTAATAATTTTACTGCAGAAATGCATTGTAAATTAATTTACTATAGAAATTTATTGAAAAAAGAATTGTAAGGAGAATTCTTTTATTCATTTCCTGTATACAGTATTACGAATTTGAATCGAATATGCTGCAGGTTAGTTTGATGGGTGCTTAGTTATTTTAGTTAATGAGATCAATTCATATGTATTGTTTGAGGACTAAAATTCGCTATGTGTTTCTCTATGACTAAAACGTCTATGTATTCCAATTGTAAGATTGGCGTCAGTCATTCTGATTGGTTTATGATTTCAGCTTCACTTTCTCGTTTTTAATGAGTTTTGCAAGCAAACATAAATGAAAAATCGGCCAATATGAATCAGCAAAGATGTTTATCAACACTGCAACTGTAAATACCAGATGACGATGATGTTATAATTTGTTTTTGTTTATAATGATGGCGTGATGATGATTTATTTCTATGTCGGTTTCATTAGAATTCATTCACCATCTTGCCACCTGTACTAACCAATGAGAAAAAAAGGAAACGTCTTCAAAACTTTTGTATATCGTATACTTGTTTGTCTAAGTTTCACGACTGATTTTCATATTCTGAATTAGTCGAGCGAATTTAAATGTCACCCGTTTTCCTTTCTGTGCTGTTTATGCCTCTTCATTTCAGTATTCTTTACTTTTGTCTCTTTTTGGTCTTCTCACATTCTCCCTTCGTTTTCTCTTCTACTGATTAATATATGAGGTAGTTTGTATCACTTACTTTAATTTTCCATTCCACCACTTGATGGCGTCATTGTTTGCTTCATTTTGAATAGAAATGTTTCCGTTTGTATCACATGTGATATAGATGTAAAAAACTGTTGCATTAAAAACGTTTTTCACGCTGACAAGTAATCTTTTCACTTTACAGTTTTTCTTATAGTCCATACTATTTTTGGCATAGTTTGTGTTTTCGTATGGCCATATATGCTTTGATAGAGTAACACACTTTTTCATATTTCATATTCATTGTTATCAAATGGTATTTTGTGTAAGTCGCTACTCACACAAAATATCATTCAACAACATAAAAGAAGGCATAGCCAAAAATAAAGTTAGCTTATTTACATACACCCTTCTTCAATTAGCCAGCTCAAATAAGCAATCTAGAGGCCATGGCCATAAATAACTCAACATTAGCCCTAAACAAAAAACAAAATGACCTCTTTCCTCATTTCCCTTAATTTTTCAGTGTTCAATATACACTACCTTAAAGGAGTAGTAGACACGGTCCCCTAAAGGAGCAGTGACACTTGGTCTGAAGATCATACTGAGGGATGAAGCTGACAATCACCATGCAGTGTTGTACTCACACTGTTTTTCTTTCTCTCCCACACTTATTCTCTCTCTACCTCACTTCAGTATATATATATATATATATATATATATATATATATGAGCAAGCGTCTGAAACAGTAGGGATTGGCTAACGCCATAGTAAACGGGTATCCTCGAATACGAGTGGTCATGTATATATATATATATATATATATATATATATATATATATATATATATATATATATATATATCATATGATAATGACAAAAGGAAAACTTAACTTAGCTGATGCGTTCCGTCCACCAAGGAACTTTATCAACATGCCTTGATGCCATTTGCCTTGATAAAGTTCCTCATATTGTCCTTTCACAGATACACTCTGTCTTAAATTTTGCATGCACACACACACACACACACACACACACACACACATATATGCATATATATATATATATATATATATATATATATATATATATATATATATATATATATATATATATATAACAGATTACATTAAGACTCAGCAAACATTCCCTCTGCTTATAGATTTATGCTTGGATTTAAATGGTAGTCTGAATGTGCCTTACGGGCAACTGAGAAAAAAAATCTTATTACTTATTTTTTCGCAATCGCAGAACTGGAAGAATTGTCAAGCATATGCGAATTTTCATGCTCTGCTCTCTACGGATCTTAGCTGGAACGTACTGATATATTCTCCTCTACAACCTGATTAGTTTTACCACAGCATTCAGCATCGCACTCAGAGTTTACCAACCAACTAAAATTAGGTTGGGGGCGCATAACATCTTTACGAATGGATTTTAATATATGTTGGGAAGTGAAACCGAACCGTGAATTGGTAGAAAAATAACAGAGCTGCCCATTTTCAGAATGTTCTTTAGCAGATCCTGCGCAAACCTCAACAATCTTAGACAATATCTAATTACTTGTTTTAAAAAAACAAGTAGAGCAAGGTGAACCAGAGTCTCGATTAATCCGTTTAAATTTTTATTGTTTAGAACAAAATGTGTGTCAAGAAATGTACAATCCAGTAAAATTAAGTTTACGGTACGCATAAGTAAAAAAAAAAAAAAAAAATCTGTGCACATGCAGAAAAGTCAAAACTGCATTGCCCTTTTCACATGCAAACCTTAACGCTGGCTGTATTTGATTTAGCAATCCATGGAAAACCTCAAACCATCCCTCGTTATCAAATGCCCAAAAAGTGTCATCCAGATATAGGAAGTAACTCAGATTTAAATGATAAACTTTTTAAAAATTATTCTTTCTTATCATCCGTCTTCTTGATACTATTTTTTCCGGTTGTCATTATATTCCAAAAATTTTACTTTTTAATCAAATGCACTTTCTATCTTAATACCTTAATATGTCGATCATGCAAAGGAAATTTCTCTTCCTGCATAATTTTTGCTTATATATGCCTTTTAATACATTTTGTAGGAAGTTAAAACCGTCGAAGAAAAACGTTCCAAATATCCCCGGTCTCTACTTCTATTTTTCATGTCCACTTTTTTCTCTTCACCCAACTTTCTTACCACCTCCCTTCTTTATATGAATTTATTTTCCTTTTCCTTTTTCACTCACTTCCCTATATTACCCCTTTTTTTATTCACCTTAAATTTCTCCCTATTCTGCCCTCCTTCTTTTCAGCTTCTTTCACCTTTTTTTCTATTCTCCTTTTTTGCAATCGTGTTTCCTATCATTTTCTTTTTTTCTTCTTGTAATCCATTTTTATTCCTGTATTCACTTATTTTCTTTAGACCAACAACGGATCAATCTAACTTGCATGGTAACTATTAAAACAACAGCAAAATGTGTCAAGTTAAATTAAAAATAAACAAAAAATACAAAAAGTTAAAGAAGCAAAATCCTCGTTGATGTGTGGCAGTTTTTCTCACCTCCAAAGTAAATAAACAGGCGATTTCTTTACTTAATCACCGGCAGGAATATTTTCGTCCAATTCCTTATGTTAAGCAACAGTTTTCTTTCTCCTATCTAACAAGAATTAGTAAATGTAAGGAGTTCGTTCGCGTTAAAGATTTTTTGATGTTAATATTGAATTTATTGAACAATATATCTACAGTTATAATCTCTGCTATATTCTCTCATCTTTCAAGTAATTTTCATAATTCCAAACTTCAAAAACATTTTATCTTTCTAAGAAAAAAATTGTTTTACTTGTCTTTTGATATTTTCAGGAAAATCATTCACGTTATCTAAAGTATTCACTTTTCATCGACTGTCACAATTTGCTTCAAAAGTGGAACATTTAAATAAGGTTTAACATATGTGTACATCGCACATCAAAGCTATTAACATAATCAAACTCGTTCAAGGGATATTCAAAACTTGATTGAAATATCTTGAGTCTGTCGTCTATACGTTGTATCGTATAACGCTTGATTATTTTCATTTCTTTTGTGCGATTTTAAGTTGACATACATTTCTTTTTGCATGATTTTTCTATTTTTAAAATGAGAAAACTGATCTATCATAGACATACTCATAGACAATATTCGGATACAGGGACTAAAATTAGGCCACATTTTTAAAAAGTATTTTTCAAAAAGGGCCTATGTTGAGTTTGGCCTTTTTCAATTTTTTTTTAATTTCACAAAAATGTATGTACACCCTTTAAGCATCAGTGACGAATTAATTTATTTATATGTCCACCCCCCGCAAACATTTACTGGTGTTAACGAATTGTCAGCTCAATCGTGAAGCTTTACAAAAGTGATCTTGTTGAATTAGTTCAAAACAAAACGCTTCTAAAAACATCTAATGACAAGTACAAGACAAAGATTTCATCGATCAATTACTTTATTGTCATTATCTCTTCTACACCGCCGATATATCAATACTCTATAGATTTTATTACAAAGTTTATTTCATGTACACATCTATAAGGGGATGCTTAAAAGTTCTAAGCCCAATCCATTTCCTAAAAAACAGTATTCTCATGCTTCGTTATTGAACACTACTTTTGGGAAGCGAATTGAGCCGACACTTATCAACACTCCTCGTAAATACTATCTACGACTTAACAAAACTGTTATTATATATATCTTACCATTATCAATTCTATTATTTACCTTTTCTTTAAGATAATATAACAACGGATAGAAATATTGGAATTCAGGTATTTTTAAAGCAGCTTTCTTATCAACTGTTTCTATTGTTAACTGGGCCAAGAAATGACTTGTTAATTTTAATGCATTCCCAAATCTAGTTCAAGCGTTAAGGAGTTGCAACCTTCTCTTTGAAATAAAACTTAGAATTGGGCGACCATTAATCGTTGATTATGATGTTTTAAAACGCAAGGT
The DNA here is from genome assembly GCA_903632075.3 of Acanthosepion pharaonis. NCBI lineage: Eukaryota > Metazoa > Mollusca > Cephalopoda > Sepiida > Sepiidae > Acanthosepion > Acanthosepion pharaonis. The sequence continues at coordinate 203,879 of CAHIKZ030001770.1, read as the reverse complement.
AGAAGAGAAACTGCGCAGCAACATTAGAAAGCTTTCAGAAGAGCTTGGATCATCAAAACAAACATTATATATAAGCTAATAATAAAACAGATTGGACTCCTTGTGAAGTAAAAAATCGAAAATACTTTAATATACTGAAATTTTCCATTAGTTACAAAAATATGCACATAAAATATTTCAGCAAGAATTATTTGTTTTGATTCTCTATGGTATGCTTACGTTCAGATGATTTTTCGTTAGATTTTTTTCATGTCTTTAGTTTTTATGCCATTCCCTGAGTTCATTTGTTTTTATAATGTAGACATACCCGTACCCACAGTTAAACTGTCAGTTTCCTCGATAAAGCTGATAACGTTATTTGTTCACGACTGCTTTACTAGAAGAGCTAAACACAGCCATCTTGGTGGAATGAACTTTGATCGTCTTTACCCGTTTTTTTTTTTTTTACGATGTATCCATTCCAGAGAAGTAAATCACCAGACATGACCTCTTTGAATATTCTTTAGTGAGAAGTTCACAGTTAGCATTACGTCATCTCTAAATTTCAGTAACAAAGAAAATGAACGACCAGTTTTCTCAATAATGATAATTAAATCTGTATAATTGTTGTTGTTCTGAAATTTACTGAATTTAGTATTTTTTACTTAATGTTGCTGTTAGTTTATTTGTTTTTACTTGTTAGATTTTTCTGAAATATGAAATATTATTGATTTTTAATACTGGCTTTTGATTTCCCTAAAGTAACGAAACTTCGGAAACATCCCAGTTGGCTTATGAGAAACATTGTACGAAAAGTTCTGGAAAGGGAACTGTCTTATTTTATCATTATTTTATTATTGTCAATGACGCTTGTTGGTAAATATTATGCTGTCATAAGTAATTTCCATTTGGGCGAAATATTTGTAATATTTTGAAGAAGAAAGTTGATAAACAAAAACGGAAATTATTTATAACTCAACCCAATATAATTCAATTTTTATTTACAACGTATTTTTAAATAAATTTGTTTACTTCATATAATGTATTCTTTCCAAACGTTGTACAGCTGCAATACTCTTATATTCGCTCGTGTTTTTTGTCTTTAATTTTTTTTGTTATTATTTTATTTCTCACTTTCTCACCCGTAAGCATTCTTTTCACTAGAACACCTGGCTTACGACCATATCACGCTGAAACACCTGTTCTCGTCCGATCACTGAAGTTACGCAACGTCGAACCTGAGATGAGTAACTGCTTGGGAATATCAGGAGTTGTAAGCTTGGGGGTGTGCGGGTGGTGTAAAAGATAACAGATTGGAATTAGAAATTGGAGAGCCGAGTTTCAATTCAAGACGGGTTCGTTATATTCACAAATGCGCAAATACCCTTGGGAGAGGTATCAGTCTACTTCTTCTACCCCACTAACTATGGGTTAAATTATAGGATTTATATCAGTAAATCCTTATTTTCTCCAAAAACTCTTACGATCCATAAATATTTTCTGACCTTCAAAATGGTTAAGATCTAAAAAAACAAATCAATCAATCTTGACGACATCTTTTTTCTTTATTTTCCTATACGATGATTTGTCGCAAATACTTGAATCTATTATCATCATCCACAGACCCTGAAGGAAAAAAATGAAACTTATCAAAATAATAATTTTTCTCAGTTATTCGGGTGATAATCATTTATTCCCAAAATATCTTCTGCCGTCCGTCTGTTTCCTTTGTTTTTCTCTCTACGTTTATCTTATAAATTTAACGTTTACAATATTACTCTTATTTATTTGTATAATCTATAACAGATAAATAAAATCTGTCACCTTTTCCTTTTTTATTCTTGCAAAGGAAAACAAATAAATAAGGAAAATATTGTCTCCCCGAAAATATCTCCCGACTGAAGAAATCATTTCTTGGTAATTTGAATACATAAAATTTAAATAACCGTTAATCGAGATGAAAAACCTGAGATATCCATTATATTAATTTCACGTTCAAAATGAACAAAGATTCATTAATAAAAAAATAATTTCTAAATATCCTCCATTTACTTTTGCTGTATCTAGTTATCAAACACCATCCATATTTTCTGAATAAATAAAAACGAAATTTGCTGTGTGGCCAATCAATTCTTTGTAAGTGCAATACTGCTTCAACGTATTTATACGCAACTTGTGTGTCACAACACACAAGTTATCCTCTTCGAAAATGGGCTCGAATTTTGGCTGATTTGTTGTCGATGCATTTTAGTTGCACGACAATTGTGACACCCACCGGTGGTCACGGTCGCAGCGCCAGCGCCAATATGTGACGGCCACTGGTCGCGACGTCAATATATGACACTGCGCCGTCGGCCCGTGGTCAACTCCCAGTTTCGGCGCGAAGCTGTAAGGTTACTTCCACCAGTTTGTGGGGTTGACTCGTTGTCGCTGCCAGTGTCCCGGTCGATCTGGTCGTTCCCGGTTCGATACCAACTTGTCGTTCCCAGCTCATTTCCAACGTCTGGTTACCGAAGTAACTACTTTGATCTCAAGTCTAGCCTAGATGAAATCAATCAGGCGTCGGGCCGTAGTGCAAGCTGAATCAGGGGTAAAGGTGATACCGCACAAGCGTAAGTAAAAGAAAATAATAAAACAAACTCACGAGGTTCAAATATGTTGAGAAATAACAATTATCTTTATCTATCTGTTCAATACAGGTGTGTGCTCCTCTCCCAGTCCGTTTCTATGGATTCGTGACACTTTTTGCGTTTCTTAAGCAAGTTATGGTATCTTGAGTCGTTCGTCAATAAAAACTTGCTTTTGGTAGGAAGACTAAGTCGAAAAGGACGTGGAAATCTTTCGGTCAGCTTCTGCGAGGCTGGTCTCCAACTGCAACTCCGAACTCTCTTGAAACTCTGCCGAAACTCTCTTACTGCTTCGAGACGTTCGTTTATATGAACACCGACCAACTCCGTTGTGGGGGTCTGTCGTGATTTGGGTTCTTTGACAATTCTCAATTCCCAACAGGAATTCTCTTTGTTCTTAGGCCAGGAAAATTAATTACTTCCCATTTTTGGAAGAAGAATCACTTTCCATTTCGGGGGTTTCTCCCTCGTCCGTGAGGGAAGGTCGGAGAAGCGTTATCCTCCCAGATTCTTTCTCACATTGGTATCTCATACCAATCCCCTCAGTTGGTGTTAACAACTTCTCCATCTTTCTCATACATTCGCCTCCGCCTATCACCCATGCTACCAGTTGGCCAATGATCTCCCGGCCGTGTGGGTGTGGCTAGACTGGCCCTCATGTTTACAAAATCCGTTTTTTTTCTTTTTCCTTTTCCTTCGGCCAAAACATTTACAAATCCCAGATTGCCGAATAATTCTTTATCACATCGTAATTTTGGGGACACTCAAATCCACTTAGCCCGGGCCTCTATCGACTCATTAATCATTGCCGGCACCCGACATTTGGCTTCTCCGCTAGTCAACTTTTAACTGGGTGGTCAAATTCTTTATTTTTCTCATGCCTTAAAATTCTCTTATCACCAGATGCTCATTTTCGAGACGCTATGTCTAACATCAACAGTTTGAATAAGCAATAATAATGATCCTCTCTTCGACTCTTTTTTTTTTCATGTCAAGATTCGTACATATACCAGATGGGTCTCTTCGCTGGAGCCAAGAACCAAAATTAAATGATACCTCTGAAAGATAATTAATAGCTATTCTCCAGGGTGGTCCCAAGCCAAATTTTCTCCACGGCCGCATGCGTCGGCCGGCTTTGTTTTTCTATTTGAATTCTGTTTATATTGGCGCGTCACCCCCCCACTTTATCGTGACATTAATTAATTTTGACAGAATCACAGTCCCGCTTTTTCTTACGGATTTTCTGTCTTTTGCCAAAAGTATCTTTCTTTTGTAAATAAAATAAATTCTTTTTTTTAATGTCTATCTTTCGATATAGCTCTTTCTCGCCTTAAGTATTTCCCGTTTTTAATTTCTGCGGTTAACTAGTTAGCCAATTACCATAGCTAAATAGTTTCACACAATCATAATAGTTTAAATATGGAATTTTACTTTTCTCGCGTATTCATTTTTCAATGAAATTCTTCCGATATTTTATTGTTACATCTTCTATGCACCCTGGCTCTCCACAATTTCCTGTCCTAAATTTTGTCTTTTAGCTATCTCTCCTAATCCCTGTTCTGCCAACTCCAGCTTGTTAGGCACGTTATTTACTGCTTTCCTCTGTCCCTCTTGCCTTCGATATGTCCTGTAAGTGTTAGATTTTTTAAGCCTTCTTTGGAGTCTTAGAAATTTCAACTAATTTTTTTCTGATGTTAAGTGTCCTTTTTGATTCCGTTATCTCTAAAACTTTGTGCTCGGTCCATCACATCATCCTTCTGTAGAAGTATATTTTGATTGCTTTAATTTTCTTCTTCATCTATGAGGCAGCATTCACTGCCATATAAGAAGACCGATATTACATAACCGTTAAGTACTCTTTGTTTCTGACCAGATATTCCTATTTCTTAATACTTATTGCTATATAAAGTAATACTTGTATAAAGACATAAATAAGTTCAGTCAGCCGTGAAGTTTCTTTCCTAAAGAAAAGAGATCGTCTTAGTTCCTGACAGTATCACAATTCGATTCACAATGAATACATTTGTTGAATTGCTCCACCTTGTCTCTTAAAGTCCGCTAAATGGCGTTATATAAAACAATATAAATGGAAAGGTCACAGATCCTCTCTCTCTCTCTCTCTCTCTCTCTCCAACGACAAGACGCCGTAATGACAAAACGTGTCTCGTTTCCCCTCACTACACTACTTTCTTATTTGAGAAAAAAACTCATGTGGCCACAACCTGTCACATAAATACATATCTCTCGCCAATCCGAGAAGATACTGCACTTTAATAAAGAAGACAATTTAATAAAGAAGACAATTTAATAAAGAAGACAATTTAATAAAGAAGACAATTTCCGATACAAACAGATGAATATCGTAAACACATTGTCAGTCACTTTCTCACTCATAGTAGGTACTCGTAAGATCACCGAAGTTAAGCAACGTTGAGTCTGGTCAGTACATAGATGGGTGGTCGCCTGGGAATACCAGATGCTATAAGCTTGGATGTGTGTGTAGTGTAATGGATAATGGCTCAGAATTGTTAATCAAAGAGCCGAGTTCGAATTCCTGTTTGTTATATTCACTTACACACAAATACTCTTTGGAAAAGGTATGAATCGATCTCTTCTCCTCCCAGTTAGGGGCTAATTAGTAGGACTTATATAGAAAAAAATCATTATTATCTTTAAAAATTCTTGGGATCTAAAAATATTTTCTGGCTTTAAATAACTTACAAAAAAGTTGATAAGCCGTAAAAAAACAAATCAATCAATCTCACTCACAGTAGAAGTTTTGTTAAAGAAAGTTTTCTCCTTTTTTAGCGATGTAATTACATCTAGTTCTGTATATACATATAATATTCATTTATATGTTGGATTCATTTCTTTAGAAATTGTTAATATTCTCAAGTAAATGTCGTTACAATTTCACCCTCTTAAAAATTGGTGATACGGACAGGATTTGAACACGCAGCTACAATAAAGAGTCAACGTTACATTTGTACGAATAACCTTGTGCAGGATATTTTTTTAAAAAAGAAATGTATATACTCAAAGCACCAAACAAAGTAGTGTTTTCTTTATGAACTTTAAGCCAGGTGGACAGGGAACTTTGTACAGAAAATAATGTTTTCATTCGTTCAAAATCAAAATTATCTGAAAAAGTATCGAAATTGATATTCAAAATTACAAAAGTCTTCGCCTTTGTTCAGTTCAGAATTTAGAAAACTACAATCATAACTCTGTAAAACGTAAAATGTGGTGTCAGGTGTATGTTGCAATATGTAGCGTATATTGGAATAGACCAGAATATATTACTTTAGTGTGGGGGCGTCCATAAGTGCGGGGCTCATTTTAAAGCAGTAAGTTTAATTGGCTAAAAGCAGGTCTTGATGTCAGGCTGAATCGAAAGGCTCTCAGTTCATTATTATTGTAGTGAGTCTCTATGCGCATTAAACTTGTGACCTTGTGCCATGCTAAGCTAAACTTAGTAAATGTCAAATATAATTGAATGTCTTGCCATGGAGCAATGGTTAGCAGTATAAAAGGCCATTGCTACTGTAGTATATTTGATCTTTACTGGTTGCCATACTACTGTTGCTTAGTAACAGTTTCTCTTAAATATTTCTCACTTTTTCTCATTTCTTCCCCTAATCTTCAATGCTTCATTTAAATATGCCACGATTTGCAAGAGAAGCACGTTTGTCACATGCTTGATTTAAAAAAAAGTTAGATAAACTAACGTTTGATTTATGACATTTATGATAAAATAACTTGGCAGAGTTTCTAATGTAGCATCCCGAACCCAGTCATAAATTTCCTCTCGATTCTGGCTAATGCAAATAGGTTTTATTTATGAGTACTTGACATGGGGGATATAAACGTTGTAGTTTCTAGCATTGAAGCAGGCCTTTTTATATGAACAGGCATCGGAAAATTGCGCTATGAACTGTTACATATAAAACAAATGCAAGACAGTAAGATCAAAGTAAGGTTCACCCTTTACAAGGCCCGGGGGTCACTCGAAGTAAAGGACAGTTTATATTGACAGGAGGGGGAGGGGGGATAACGCTTAACTCTAGACTTGAACAGTTTAAGATTGTAGTGATCGGAGAAAGATCCTCTTGAGAGTGTTCCACAGGGCAGTAGTTCGCAGGAGCTAGTCCAAGAAAAGAAATATAAATTGAAAATGGTGGAAAAGGCAATAGGAAATCACTCTACTATCGTTTTCAAAAAGTCATGGCAATTCACAGTTATTAAAGGAAAGGAATCTGTAGAGAGTTGTGATTACCTACATCCTGAAAAGATATCACACACCCACATACACACACATATGTGTGTGTCTGTGTGTGTATGTATGTATGTATATATTATAATCACTTTGCATGAACAAATCCCTAGTTTACTAAGATCAAAATTTATTGTTTCCATGAATGGTTTTTTCAAGTAAGGCATTATTATTATTATTTTGCTAATAAAAAGCGTCCATATTATAGAGGTTAACATGTTAGTTTTCTTAGATCAATCACTACTTTTGTTAGTTCGATCGCCACATGTTCTGTTGTTGAGGCCTTGTGCCAGACAATTCACTGTCTAGAAATATAATTTGTTCAAAATAAAAACATAACTTTCATTATTTCTATCGACATCGTATATTTCACAAACATGCAAATGTTATCATCTATTGTAAAACTTTAGTATTTTTTTTTTTAAACATTTTATGGTACTTTACAGAATTTTACAAGCACAACATTTATTTTTCCGTACTTTTGTTTCTGGAATCATGTCCTCATAACGAATTTGCGAATCAAATGATTGACGTTAATTTTAATTCAGTAACATTATATCAATAACACCTGTACTGAAACTTAGTAAATATTAAAAACGTACAACTGATCATAATTCATTTATTTGGGTAATGTGAATGTGCAAGTAGCGCATTAATGGTGGGCAGAATTCAAATTCCGGCCTTGGTTGTTGCTTTCACTTCTCATTAATTCCTTTGAAAAAGGAACGAATCTATTTCTTCCTTCACCTGCTACAGTTTAAATAGCAGGATACTGAGCTTTCTAGTCTCAGGTGACAACCAGACTGAATTCAAAAACGCGGAAAAGACAACGGGGAAACCACTCCACTTTCTTTCCTAAAATGTCATGGTAGTTCACACATAATAAAGAAAGTTGAGATTGCGGACATCTTGAAGGAACATGGCATTTAAGTAAAATGTTTTCTGTCTTCTATGATATTTCCTTCTTCTAAATAACTTTTTGGTAACATTTCCTTGTCTTGTTCATTTTTTCCTTGGCATTTAATGAATCACACTCCTATACACGTAATATACTTTCCATGTGGAATCAATATATTTTAGTTTTTACAACAGTTTAACCTTTCTATGGATCAAGACGAACCCATGCTATACATCTTAAAAAATTATTAGAAAGGATAACAAGCAAAATAAAGTAAACAATTGCAGAAAATGACAAATGATATATCTGCCCACCAAGTAAATTAATTTGGCGTTTACGGACATATTAAGACATATTATTATTGTTGCAATTAGATGTGAACTCAAAGTAAATATCGCTGCTGTCAATATCTATTCACGCTGCTTGTACTGACCATCCGTGCCTTTTTTCTGGCTATTTTATAAGCAATATGATATTTCGGATATATACCAATACCGCGTCCAATTTCCTTACAGTGCTTATACATATATAAGAATACGATTACATGCATATATACGTAATCTACATTTGTGTACTTGTAAAATCATCTGAAAAGCCCTAAAGGTATAAATATTTACCAGATATCTACTGACCGGAAGTACCTGGCTGGGTCTATCCGGCGTTAATAAAGGCAGGATGTCTGAATTATTTCGGTTGGCCCGCTTGTTAATTCTGTAGAGGTCGGGCTGTTCTTGTTGGAAGAAGTCCATTTAAAACAACAATGATAGGAAGGAAGGAAGGAAGGAAGGAAGGAAGGAAGGAAGGAAAACGAAGAACATGTTAAAAAGCAAAAGGAAGATTGACATGGAGAAAAACGTTGAAGTGAAAGAAAAACAAAACTTGCAGATGAAAGAAGGCAAACGAGAGAGAATAAGTGAAAAGAAGAGAAGGTAATCGATGTAAAATTGGAAATGGGAAAAATTAGAAATGAAAACGGTACTGAAGTAGAAAAGAGAACAAAACAATCAAATAATAGATAGATAGATAGATAGATAGATAGATAGATAGATAGATAGATAGATAGATAGATAGATAACAAAGTAAAATAGAAGTAGGCGCTGGTAGAAATGACTGGCAAACGGGTTTACCGATTAAGGGAAACAGTCTGCAGAGGCAGCTGTCGAAAACCATCGACTGGAACAACCCGGCGATTGTGTGGGAAGAATGTTGCAACTGTAGTGCGAACATAAAACGAAAATGATTAATAAGAAAAAAAAAAAACTATATTTGGAATGAAACATTGGAAGAAAAAAATGTTAAATGAGGAATGGATTATAAAAACTAAAAAAGATTTCGTAACCCCCAAACCTGCCGTGAGGTTGCAGTATAAGAAAATGAATGGGGAGAAGGAATGTGTAGAAAAAAACAAAAACAAAGGTACACTGCTTATTGCATTTTAATGAACAACTCTCTTTCTCTCTCCCTCTGTGTGTGTGTGTGCCTCTCCGTGTGTATGTGTGTGTGTGTTAATTTTCAATTGAAAAGGAAGTTGCTATAATGATGGATAGAAACAATAAAGAAAGAAGAGAACGTAAAACATCTTCCACGTCTCCAAATTGGTCTAAACTTAATCAATATCAGAAGAATGCAGCGGTATATTCTTGGACATGAATAAGATTGACTAATATAATTACATAAAATAAGAATAGTAATTTCAGTTGCCAGATGAGATTTTATTATTATTATTATTAATAATAATAATAATAATAATAATAATAGTAGTAGTAGTTATTATCTAAAACTAATTTAATCTTTTTGGTTTTGAACACAACCCATCGGTTGGCCAACTTTCTCGCCTTCATCAGGTGATTATCATACCCAATAGCGATCACCGACTTGAACATCAAGAGAACATTTCACCTATAGAAAAATTCACAATGATCTAAAGAAATGAATTGTTGGAGACAAAGTGACAAAGAATTACATACTTAATCTAATCTGCAGGACAGGATATTTTAGAGAAAAAAGAAAAGAAAAGTAAATAGTTGACCAATCAATGGTTTGTAGGTGAAATAAAAAGTTTAATTCAAGTTCCCCTTGAAATTCTGTGATAATAGGTGACGAAATGGCCAATTAAAACAAAGTCTGCAAAAAAAGGCGTCAAGTAGATGGTAATTGATTTATAATAGATCATGTCAAAAATTTAACAATTATTACTTGACATTCGTTGAGTTTGTATTTATTTCTTGTACTCCCAACTATTTCATTCCATACGTGTCGGCTGATCATAATTCATTTCTCTGGCCTTCATCAAGTAAGTGCTATATCCAGCCGTTGTAAACAAAACCAGTTTCTGGTTTTACAAGAATTAATTTTAATTTCTTTTTAACTAAATTAATTTTATTTTTCCCCGCTCTGTGTTTTTTCTTTACTTCCTTTTTTTTCCTTTCATTATCTTTTTTTTAAATCGAAACTGAAATGCTTTTAAAAGTCATTACAAGATAATTACTTTGGCGCCAAAATGGAACGATTCGGTAACCTCTGCTGAAAAATCAGAAAATGTCTTTCACTTCTGCTTCCTCTTCTTCTTCAATGTTCCCCGAGGCCAATGGTTAATGGTGTTCTTTTTGCTAACAACTTATCCCTTAGAAAAGAGATGTTGATTGACGCTCGAAGTTACTGGATTCTTTCTCCGGTTTTATAGTCTCAGATCTAAGGATGCGGGTCACTTTTGTTTGTAAATGTGCGTTGTGTGTGGGTACGTGTGATTTAATGTATACATCTGTATATATGTATATGCTTATATATGATGAATTGGGGTGTTTGGAGAGAGAAGAGAGAGAGAGAAAAGGAGTGAAAGAGAGAGAGAGTCTTCTCTACTCTCCAACGTCCAATCTCGACATTAGTGTATCCGTGATACACTAGCACTTTAGCAAGACGGAAGGAAAACTAAGAACACCACAGAGAAATGAATTCCAAAAATGAACAAAAAACAAAACAAAATGCCTCCCTCACCCATGAGACACTAAACAGTGATTGACTGCTCTCCACAAAGGCGTGTCATGTAATCCTAAAAGGCCTCTTGAGATATAAAGTAAATTCTTCTTATCAAAGAGAGAGATGGTTGCATTCTGCGTCCTTAAATATTCATCTGTGAGAGCGTCGCTTCATCTACTTAAAGCAATGGTTTGCATGCTAAAAAAAAAAAAAAGAAAATTTATTCTTAAGTCAATACTCATGAGTTCGTTCCTATGATTTCAAAATTTGACATTTGAAAATATATTTTTCCTTTGCCGATGAGATTTTTTAAATAGTCACAGTATTTTTAGTGTGAATGTGCTCATGTGAAAGTGTTTATCTGTTTTGTATGTTTATGGGAGTTTATATGTGTATATATGATTGAATAAGCAACAAGTAGTAAATCCTAGTAAATTTGACATGTTTCGCTATTTATTCAGCTTCCTCAGAACGTTTGGGCGTGGAATGATACAGAGTTATATTTCAATTTTTAAATTTTCTGTTTTGTTTTTTTTTTTTTTTTTTTATTGGCTGTGTGTGTTTTTTTTATTTTATAGACGTCACGTGTATATTTGTGTGTTGTTTGTATCAAGTTGAAAATTCTGTTTTATTTCTGTTGGTTGTGTGGAACGTCACGTGTATATCTCATGGCGTCCGTTTAGTTTTTATAATTTGTTTTTGTTTCTTTTTTGTATTGTGCATTGTTAGTGTTATGGTCCAAGTTAGGACCAAGGAAGAACAACACAAACACAAGAGTAGAAATAACGATGGTATATTACACGAAATAATAATACAAGATGTGGAAGGTGTTAGTATGACTGTCAGTCTGGTTTGGAGTGAACTACTATCGGCTCGACTCGATTCGTCCCTCTTTCTTGAGAGGCGTAGTATACATAGTGTTAGGAAGAGTTCATTCTGTAGTTATAGGTAAGAACCCATGACACCCTACTCCCAAGCTTTTACCTCGCAGGGGTCTTTAATATTTTTCTCTTCGGATTAATCATCAAAGGCTCTGTAAATTTTCTTTTTCTGCTTGATTTCCGCTGTTCTGAAATTGCTTGAGGCCTTTGCATATTGATTGTGTCAAATATTGTGTCCATTACTTCCTCCTCTTCCTGAGGTAGACCGTTAGAATCCTCTAACAGCCTCTTTCTGACCAGATTTAAGTGCCTTTTATGCGAGAACTTCGGACCCTGAATTATGTAAATCACGTTCCCGATTCGTTTTTCTATTGTACCCGGCTCCCAAAAGGATGTGTTGTTTCTGAACATTTAAAAAAAAAAAAAACTTTCTCCCCTGGGTTAAATTTTCTTTTTGGTACAAACGACGTTGGTGATTGCTTTGGTGATCGCTTGCCCGTTCGACCTTGGGTGATATGGCGGAGATTTGATGTGTTTCACCTGAAAAGTTTCACAAAATTCTTGAAAATCCGTAGATGTAAACTGTGTCCCATTATCGGTGACTAAACAATCAACCACTCCGAAACGAGGAAAAAGCTCGTGAAGGCAATTTATTGTCGTCTCGGAAGTAAGTTTTTTTACAATGAAATACTTCTGGCCATTTGCTGCAACAGTCTACTACAATCAAGTAGTAGAAACCCTCTAATGGACCTGCGAAATCTACATGGATTCTCGACCACGGTCGATCTGTCTTAGGCCATGGCTTATGAGTGATCGGAGGTGCCTTGGCTGCTAAGGAACAGCCCTTGCATTTGTTCACCATATGTATAATATCTTGATCCATGTTTGGCCAGTACACGTAACTTCGCATTAAGGATTTCATCCTGTGCTTTCTTGGGTGGCCCATGTGAAAATCCTTGAGGATTCGCCTTTGTAGCGTTTTCGGGGTTACTACTCTTTCATTATATAGCAGAACATTATCACATAACGAAAAACTGTCTGCAATATGCTTATCTTTTCCTGCAATTTTTGTTTTCGTTTCCTTTATAAATTCGTCATTCACTGCTTCATTTCTTATTTCCTGTAATGTGACGGGGAGGTTTCGAATTGTACATAATGATGTTCTAATATCTTCCTCATATCGTAGAGCTGCAATTACGGAATCTTCTAATGGCTCCGTTTTCTTTGGTATTAGTCTCGAAAGACCGTCTGCATGCCCGATTTTGTTTGATGGAAGATACTCCAATTTGAAATTATAATTTAATAAAATCGTCCCCCATCTTAGTAATCTATTAGCAGTGTAGACAGGTAGACCTTTCTTTGATCCAAATATTGTTAGTAACGGCTTGTGGTCCGTCTGCAAGGTGAAAAATCTACCGTAAATATATCTGTGGAACCTTGTAATCGCAAAAATAATCCCCAGCGCTTCTTTTTTGATTTGTGAGTAATTTTGTTCGGCTGGTAGTAACGTTCTTGACGCATGCGCGATGGGTTTTAGTGTCCCATCCGGCATTTTATGAAGTATACATGCCCCAACACCATAGGCACTCGCGTCACTCGCGACTATTATTTCCAATTTTGGATCATAATGCGCTAAAAATAAATCTGCTGTTAATGATTTTGTCGAAAGTTTTCTGAAAATCATATGACCATTCCCAAACTTTCACCTTCAACAACAGTTCGTTTAGGGGTGCACGTAATTTGTGCATGTTAGGAATAAATTCTTGATAATAATTTACTAAGCCCAAGAAGCTTTGTAACTCTGCTAAATTTTTTGAAGCCGGCATTTTTTTTATTGCCGTGGCTCTTTCTGGGTCTGGTCTTCTTCGTTAATAATATGGCCCAGATATTTTATCTCCTTCATAAAGAAGTCACATTTATTTTCCTTTACCTTAAAACCGTAATTTTGTATCTGCCTGAAAACCTCTTGGGCGTGTTCCCAGTGTTGTTCAATATTTTTTCTATATATCAGGATGTCATCAAGGTATGCGATTGTGAAATCCAGTCCGCCTAGGATAGTGTCCATTATTTGCTGAAATATCGCCGGCGCCACCTTGATCCCGAATGGTAATCTCTGGAACTTGTATAATCCTTTATGTGTGTTTATGCACAACAACCTCGAGCTTTCCTCATCTACTGGTACTTGTAGGTATGCTTCGCTCAAGTCTATTTTTGAGAAAATTTTTCCTCTGTTCAACTTTGTGAAAACTTCCTCTGGACTAGGGAGAGGATAGTGATAATCCTTAATCGCCACATTCAATCCCGTCGAGAAATCAGCGCTTACTCTTTTTTCACGAGTCTATCCAACTCTTCGTCTATCTTTTCTAATGATGCGAAATGTACATTTCTTTTCTTCTTGAAAATGGGTTGTACATTTTCTTTTAGTTTGGCCGTCATTGTTTTTACATCTCCCGAGGCCGTCTGAAAATACGTCGGGGAAACTCCCCTTTAATTTCACGGTCGATAACGTTTCCATTTTTTGGCAGAACGTATTTATCGGAAAATCCCAGAGGTCAAATTTCTGCATCCAGTCAGTTCCAAATAAATTTTCCGTATTTTTTAGAACATACATCTTTAATTTCTTGGTCATCCCGTTGAACGTCACATTTGTGATAATCTCCCCCTCAAATTTGATTTTTCATCCTGTTACCGACCTGGTTATTTTATCTGTTCTCAATATGGTCGGTTTGTTTAATTTCTTCCACGTCTGTAAGTTAATAATGGTTAAATCTGATCCGGAATCTAATTGTAATCTGACTTTTTTGTTTAACATTTCTACTTGTACGTATTTTCGTATATTTATCCAGCCCGCTTGGTCAGTTCTAGTGACTCTTACTCGGCTTTGGTTTTCTTTCTTGGTTCTACAGTGCGAACTTTTATGTCCCACTTTATTGCACGACAGACAAATCTTATAGCGGTGTGGACAATTTTTGTACCAATGTAGAGTCCCACAGCGACTTAAGGGGCGTAGTATACATAGTGTTAGGAAGAGTTCATTCTGTAATTATAGGTAAGGACCCATGATAGTTAGATTGATGGATATAGTAATGCCTTTTCCGGTTGTCAACAGTTAAAAGTTGGTAATTCTTAAAATTATTAAATGCATATAAAGATATTAACATCAGTGTATTTAATGTTAGAGGACTCCTCTTGAAAAAATAAAAAGACAAGAAGAGAAAAGCATGAATTATTGACTCAGAATGTTGATAGTTATAATATTGATGTAAAAGAAAAGAAAATCAAAAAAGAACTTGATAATATCAGAGTTAGTCAACACAAGGTAATATCTTTGAAAACAAAAAATATGACATGAATACCAAATGGAAGAATAACATCCATAGACATTGGACGAACAAACATAGTATACACATTGAACAATGACATTAAAAGAACTATCAATAAAATTCCATCATTCTCTGTAAATACATTTTTAAAGACCTACAGCACTTTCGTGAGTTAGCAAAAGACGTGTTAGTTTGGAAATGACTGATAACAGATATTTAGAAAGTTACTGAAGATGAGAAATCACACTGATTTGTAATGTAGCTCCAAATCGAAAGAGCTCTCATGGTGATGATTATGATGTTAGTTTAAGAGTGTATTAAACTTCTGTATATGACGAATGTTGGATGTAAAATGTGGCTATATTATATGTAAATGTATGGATTTTGAATTCTTTATGCTTTATTAATTGTATGTTGATTATTTATTAATATTCTTTTTTGCTATTTTCTCTCTAATAGCTTGTTTTCATTTTTACCAAGCTAGAGATTTTAAAATTGAAATTATGGCCTGCTTTTAATGTGATACAAAAGGATTAAATGAATTGTCCCAACGGGGGTCTGTCTCTTTTGTTTTTTCATCAATGCAAGTCCTTATATTTCTAGATGTCTCACTCATATATTTCTTATCATGATGCAGGCAGTCTATGTTATACATCCCAGCCTTCATATTTGCTGGTATTTGGTTCAAATATATTTCTGTATTCATGTACAAGTTATTTATGCTTGAATATTTATCAGCGCGTTCATATGTCCGCTGGCCAATATGCACCGCATTTATGTGTAAATAATTGTATTTTGTTCATGCAAATGTAAGTGTGTGTGCGCGTGCGTGTGTGTGAGTGTGTGCGCGCGTGCACCCACATATATATCTTTGGCAAATGTTCTAAAAAAAACTTGCTTTATTTCGGTCTTCATCAATACCTGTTAGAGATTTCTTGTGAATATCTTTTATATTAATAGCGATAATAAAGCAGAACTAATACGTATAAAACCGCTAAAGAGAAAATAACGGAACCATGCGAAGAACATTGAACAATAGCAGAAATAATGTAAAATGTAAAAAAAAAATGCAGTTATATCTCTAAATGCAATCCACCTGCTTGTTTTTGATAAATTTCATTTCTCGAGGGAGATATTATTTAAAACGACGTATTACATAAAAAAAAGAAATACGTTTTCCACCAGACCGTGTCTCCTGTTCATTTGTGAACTAATTTCCTACTTAGAAATAGAGAATGCAGCAAAGAGAAACGTTTAAATTAACAGTTCTTTAGGGAGTAGAAATTTACATTCACAAAGAATAAATTTAGAAAAGGGTGTGGCTAAACATTATGCTTGAATCTTACTTTCTCTAGCTCTCAAAATTTATGCCATCTTTTTGTCAGGAAATATTCAATGGTTCGTTTAAAAACAAATATCAGTACTTAGTACATTATATCAAATTTTATTATGAAAATTAATGTTTTCTGTATAAAATTGATATTAACCAATCGATACTGGTACATTTTTCAGGATAAAACGGAACCCCAATTCTCGAACAAATCGGTTCTCGAACGAATCTTTCGAGAAAACGACGCAAGCCAAAATGAACATAAATCAAGTCGAGGAAGCCTCGAATAGGCACATGCATCAGCTACTCGTTGGCTTCCGTTGAAGCTTCTGTGCACGTCCACCCCATCGGTGTGCATTTTGTCCCATTTTCATAAATTATCTATTTACAATATACAATTATTTAATTATTATATACATCCTAATGGATCCGAAGAATGTTAGTGATAGAAGCAAATCGAAGAGGAAAATTGTGAGAGCCACAATTGAAGTGAAAATGCAAATAATGCAAGTGTCTTTGATTTAAAGATGATTTTATTCGATGCCAAAATCAAGTGTATGCTGGATACTGAGGAACAAAGACGTGATCAAAGCAGCAGATGTTTCAAAAGGAGTAAAAATGTTAACTAAAAAAAGATCACAGAGAAGTGAAAAAAATTGTTATTGATTTGGATTAACAAGAAAAAAATCAGCTGGTGATAGCATTTCAGAATCAATAATTTCGGAAAAGACGAAACAATTACACTTAATAAACTTAATAAAGAAAAATCCCGACTACAAATGCTACTACTGAGTAGTTCAAAGCCAATAAAGGCTCGTTCGAGAAATTTAAAGACAGAATTAGCATATATAGGCATAGGGATGCTGCAATTTCGCACCAAGAAAAGGTAGAACGATTAAAAAATAATCTGGTGGCTATATAAAGAAAGGTTGACAGTTTTCACCAACAATTGTTCAGCTGCAACGAAACAGGCCTATTCTGGATGAAATTGCCAAACAGGACTGACATCGCTAAGGAGGGAAAAGCATTATCAGGACACAGACCAATGAAAGGCAGCTTAACAATTCTATTATGTGGCAATGCAAACAGGGACTTAAAAATCAAACTATTGTTCGTGTATTACCCAGAAAATCCAAGAGTATTCAAGAAAAACTGTGTGATGAAAAGTAAATTGGGTGTTATATGAAGGGCTAATAGTAAGGCTTGGGTAACCAGACAATTTTTTTTTTATTGAGTGGATATACGAAGTCTTTGGCCACACTGAGAATATATCTTCAAGAAAATAATTTTCCAATATAATGCCTGGATAATGCCGCTGCTCATCCTCCAGGCTTGGAGGATGAATTGATGGGGGATTTTGATTTTATCAAGATGGGTTCCTATCCCCAACACGATCCTCTACTCCAGTTCGTGGGACAGCAGATCATTTCAAATTTTTAAAAGATCTACGGTAAAAATTTATTTAAAAGTTGTTTTGAAGTATCCTCTGATACTGAAATAACAATTTCAGCGTTCTAGAAACGCTTCAATACCCTCCATTGTGTTAATCTTATCGATAAAGCCTGGCAAGAAGTGGTGTATAAGACTATGAATATGATACTGTGGTCAGAATGTGTGCCAGAAAGCGACTTTGAGGGCTTTGAGACTATCGATGTTGTTGAGGATATAATGACTCTGGGTAAAAACATGGGCTTGGAAGGTGACAATGCTGATGTGGAGGAATTAGTGGAAGAGCACAATAATGAACTCACAACAGAAGAACTGGAGTTGCATCAGAAGGAGCAAAAAAAGAAAATGAGGAAGGAAATATCTTTGGAAAAGGAAGGAAGGGAGGAAGGAAGGAAGGAAGGAAGGATATGGCTAGTTCTGTGATCAAAGATATATTTGCCAAATGCGGCTAAGTGAAAAATTTTGTGGAAAAATATCCCAATAAAATTGCTGCAAATTGCATCATAAACCGTTTCAATGATAACGTTATATCTCACTTCAGAAACTTTTTAACATGAAGACAAAAACAAATTTCATTTGATAAGTTTTTAGTGAGACAATTGAGTGATGAAGCCAAGGGACAAAGAGACACTCACACCCAGAAGGACAGCCACCTAATGTTATTATAGAAGGCGTCTCCTGCTCCAAGCAATAATACTCTCTCTCTCTCTCTCCCCCCTTTCTCACTGCCATCACCGTGTGTCATCAAATATTCTCTAAAAAAGTAAAGTTACGATACAGTATTTTCTTTTTGTACGATTTTTTATCTTTATGTTTAATGATTTTAGGTGTGAAAACTATTATATCGGCGTTTATATAGGTTTCAATAAGCAGTCATCGGGTGGGTGTCTAGAACAGATTTTACATTAATTCTTATGGGAAAATTGTTTCGGTTTTCGGACAGATAGGTTTTCAAACGACTTCTTGGAACGAATAAAGTTCAAGAATTGAGATTCCACTGTATAATTATAAAATACATATATGATGTGAATTTCAGTTTGTAATATCTCTTTTTTAATTAGAAATATTTACAATAACTAATTTGGTGATGCGAAATGTTTGACAATTTGAGAGGTGTTGATCATATTGTAAATAAATATATATAACAGAATAGTTATAAATATTTATTTTATAATTTCAGATATATGAAGATTGTCATGAGTCATGAAGATATAAAGTAATAAAGATATAGAGTGAAAATGCAAAACCTTTGAACAGAAAACAATCAAAATAAATTGAAAATATTGTTTTAATAATAGTGTAAGTATTAGTATAATAATAACAACCGACTTAAATGATGTAAAAAAAAAATTATTTGAGAAAAATTAAAAGCGTTCGTAAGCTTAAAATTGAAATGACCAGAAAGTAAATATTTGAAGAAGCAAATCTTGCGAATGCAAGAAAAAATGCAGAATATTAAGAACATTGGCTGAAGGCATGAAAGCGACCAAAATCCTACCTTTGAAAAAACATCAAAAAGAAAATTGTTTAATTTGGGCCCAAGAAGTATATAAAAACTGATTTCCTACCAGTGACTTTCACAAATGAATGAAGAGGTACATTGGATGGAACTCATTAGAAGCTGGATTCTTCATGAAAACATTCAACCAATAAGACTTCAAAGTTAATCATGGTTTTAAGATAAATGTAAAGAAGTATTTTAAGTTCTTGAACAAAACCTTTTTTTCATGATTACATGTCCCGACTAAAAATCTTTAATCTAAGGAGTATATTTATGCAAGACAATGTTCATTCACATGCAAAGCTGGCTATATTCAAAGACAACAAATTACCGGCATGGCACAATCTCGCCAGATATTGATCCAATAGAAAATAGTTAAATTATATATATGAGAATGGAAAAACAACATTAAAGCAAAGAATATTTCTGGGAAGCAATAAAAACTTCTTCCAAGTAGTATTAAAGGCGATACAGTAGAAAAGTTAGCAAAACCAATGAAGTCAAGGAGTCCATATTAATAAAAAAAAATGTAAAATAATAAAATCATTATTTATTCATTATGAAATTTTGGAGCTTCCAACTTTTTCCTCCATGATTACATTTTTCTTTTTATTCTTCCTCTAATTATTTCTGCCTATGTTTAGGCGCCTGATTTTTCATACATTTTAAAACTAAAAATTTTTCCTAAAAGTAAAACTTCTAGCAAATATCAACATTAATTCCATTTTACTAACATTTCAAAATGTTAGTAAAATGGAATTAATTTAACTTCAAAGTGGTTTCATGTGTGCTGCGCGATATTTAGCCCATGTCATCCGTTTTAATAAATACAAATTAAATATTTGCATGCAATTCTGATGAATTAAAATGGGTTACCTGTTCAGTAGCACACATTTACTTGTCACTTGCCTGACCTTAACGAGTTGGGCATGTCTCAAGGTGCATTTCTGTACAAGAGCAAGAATAATGAAGGAGTAGCAAGGATGGGATTCAAGAAAGTTATTTTCTTTATGTTTAAAGTATCTTGAGAATCCCATCTAGATACTTCGGACTCGGAGCAGACAGGGTTACCCAAACTGAAAGTGTTTCTAAGTGGGACCACCTGCAAGGTTATGGGTTGCTTTTATCATAATCTGTCACCATATTGCACACCCAGTGTGTACTTGTACTGCTGCCAGTGAATACCCGGGAGTCAGACAGAAAAAGAGTGACAGTGATAAAGTGAGAGAGTAAGAGTGTGAGGTAACCGCTTTGTAGGAGTCACAGTTGCGAGCACGTAGACTCAGAAGGAAGTCATACTTCGATACTGAATTTCCCAGACTGTATATATATTATTATTGTTACTAACCTTATTTCTGGATCTACTAACCGTATTACCAATTATATTATCACGTCAATACATTTATTTGCTATATTTCATTCCTGCGTTTGTCATTCATTTGAGACCGGATTTCATCCCGGAATCCACAACAAATTGGCGACGAAGATTCGAACTCACACGGGAAGAACAAACAACAAAAATTTTCCTCGTCGTGCACAACAAATTGGCGACGAGCGATTCGAACACACACGAGAAGAAGAAATTGAAAAATCCTCCCCTCGTCCACAACAAATTAGCGACGAGCGATTTGAACTCACACAGGAAGAACAAACAACAAGTTTTTTTCCCTTGTCGTCCACAACAAATTGACGACAAAAACTTACGACAATTAAAAATACGTAAAAATGAGTTATCATGGAAGATTTTAAAAATATTTTGGTAGAATTGGTAAAATACCAAAATGATCAACAATTACAACTACAAGAAAGAATGGAAGAAAAATGGCAAAAGCAATTACTACAAACGCAGAAGGAAAATCAAGAAAGACAAATAGAGCTCCAGGAACTAATATTGAAAGTAGCGGGTAACAAGCAATTAGATATTGAAAAAGAGGCAACTTTTTCGCAAGACGCAGTGTGGAATACCATAGAGATTTTCAAATATTCTCTAGATGAGGACAAAAATTTCGGAGATTACTTCAGAAGACATGAAGACATCTTTAACATCGACTGTCAAAATTGGACAGAAGCAAAAAAGCTACGTCTATTGCTTAGAAAATTAGGAACTGAAGAATATACAAAGTTCGTAGATTATATCTTGCCAAAAAAGACGAACTAATTAACATTTGACGAAGCAGTTATATGTCAAAGAACTCTTCAGTCCGAAAACATCACTCTTCCACAGGAGGTGGAAATGCCTTAACCTGGTAAAGGGCGATAATGAGGATTATTCCACGTTTGCCGCAATTGTAAATAAATATTGCGACGACTTCAAACTAGCGGAATTAACCCCGGACAATTTCAAATGTCACATCTTTGTTCAAGGGTTAGTTTCAACAAAAGATAGCGAAATGCGCAGAAGAATGCTTTCAAAATTACAAAATGAACCTGGACTAACACTACAACAATTATCGGAAGATTGTCAGAGATAACTAAGTATAAAGAAAGACGCGAAGGACATTGAGAAGTCAGCTGTATCTCATATACGTAAGTTAAACCAAAGTCTACATTCTTCACCCTCCCCGGAAAGAAAACAAAAATTCTATAATAAGAGAAAAAGTACAACATAAAGGACAAATTATGACGAAAATCGAAGCAAATATAAGCCCCCCCCCATCAGCATGTTATAGATGTGGAGGACTACATTGGAACAAGGATTGCCGTTTTAGATATAAAAACTGTCTTGAGTGTGGAAAAAAGGGCCACAAGGCATCCCAGTGGAGGAACAGAAAAGATACTAGTAGAATAAGAGCTACTAGGATGCATAACGAAGACAACACCATCATAAAGAAATATGTAGAACTGAAAATTTTAAATAAAAAGATAAAATTGCAACTGGATTCGGGTTCCGACCTCACGATAATAAACCTACAGACATGGAGAAAACTTAACAGACCAACCATGTTACATACACAAAAAATTGCCAAGTCGGTTACAGGCAAGCGAATAAAATTCGAGGGAGAAATAATCGAGAATGTTAAATTTCACGGTAAAACCAAAAAAAAAACTTAGATATACGTCATGAAAGATACTGAAAATCTAGTAGGTATCGACTGGATGCAAAAAGTTCAACGTTTGGGATCTACCTATCAACTCTTTTTTGCAAAAAGTTAGAGGTTGAACCATCAGATGCTATAAAGTTAAAGGAAGAATTATATAACCAATTTCCTGAGGTATTTTCGAGCGGGTTGGGACGATGCAACAAATTTAAGGGCAGAATTGAATTAAAAGAAAACGTCCAACCAGTTTTTTTGTAAACGTACCGTTCGCTACTATAGAAAAAATCGACAAAGAATTGGAGAGACTTGAACAAACTGGGATTCTTTCAAAAATAGAGTTTAGTGAGTGGGCGGCGCCAGTGGGTTATGTAAAAAAGAAATCAGGAGAAATCCGCGTATGCGCAGATTTTTCGACGGGGCTTAACAAGGCTATAAAAGACCATTATTACCCACTACCGAGCCCAGAGGAAATATTTACAAAGCTCAACGGCGGTAAGATATTTTCAAAAATAGATCTAAGTGAGGCTTATCTACAAATCCCAGTGAAAGAAGAGAGTACGAACATCCTTTGCATTAATACGCACAAAAGGTTGTACAAATTCAACAGACTACCATTCGGAGTAAAAGTTGCACCAGCAATTTTTCAGCAAACGATGGACACAATGCTCACGGGCCAGAATATCGCGGCAGTTTATCTGGATGACATTCTAATTAAGAGCGACAATGTTGAAGAGCACACATCACACATAAAGGAAGTTTTCAGAAGACTTCAGGACTTTGGGTTCAACGTAAAATGAGAAAAATGTATTTTTTTCCTAAATGAAATTAAATACTTAGGTCAGATAATAAATGAAAATGGCAGGAAACCGGACCCAGAGAGGGCATCGTCAATTAAAAATATGCCTGAACCAAAAAATGTTGCAGAACTACAAAGTTTCCTGGGCCTAGCTAACTACTATGGCGAATTTATTGATAATATGAATAAACTGAGGGCACCACTAAATGAGTTGCTAAAAAAGGAGAATAATTGGAATTTATGTAGAGGACGAAGGTAAAAATACAGTCTGTGTTTGACAAATTATTACCAAACAAGAACAAAAACCAGTATACACCTATTGTACCCAAGAGATCATTTAAAACAGGAAGAGAAAATTTACCGAATCTCTGGTTAGCGACCATAAGAGAAAAAAAACACTAACTCCCCCCAAAAGGAATCTAAGGAGGGGGATGTTAAAGGGTCCATCCCTTTTTCATACAAGTGGACTCGCCCAGTGTGTACTTGTACTGCTGCCGGTGAATACCCGGGAGTCAGACAGAAAAAGAGTGACAGTGATACAGTGATAAAGTGAGAGAGTAAGAGGTGAGGTAACCGCTTTGTAGGAGTCACAGTTGCGAGCACGTAGACTCAGAAGGAAGTCATACTTCTGATACTGAATTTCCCATATATATATATATATATATTATTGCTACTAACCGCATTTCTGGATCTACTAACCGTATTACCAATTGTATTATTACGTCAATACATTTATTTGCTATATTTCATTCCTGCGTTTGTCATTCATTTGAGACCGGATTTCATCCCGGAATCCACAACCAAGAGCACTATGACTGATTATACAAATACATTACGATAAACCTAGGGAAACTAATCATTATCTGAATTACAAAAGACTGTGTGCATGATAATCCGCTCATATATTCACAAAAAAACACACACTCAATGTAATATACTCTTCTTTATGTCTTCCTTTATCTCAGCTCTCATGAAAAGACTTGTAAAAGGATTGTATGAAACAGCGAGTCAGGAAAAGTGGAAATAATAATAATACTGAAAAATAGCAAATGTAGAATATGTAAAGAGTGATAGTCAGTGAACCATATAATATGCAAATACAACTGAGTCAGAATGAATACAAGAATAGACAGGACTAGACAGGACTTGGGAGTTGAATGATAATTCATTGAGAAGTATGCAAACGAGTTGTTCATAGAAACCAAACGTACAAGCCAGAACTTGTTTTAGAGAGAAAAAAAAACTTTAGGTCTTTAAGATTCGGTCTGATCATTCAAAGACAAAAAAGAAAAAAAGAGAATTTGTCACATATTGTAACAGACCGTTCAATTGAATGAAAATTAAAAAAAGAAAAAATATCTTGATTTTACAAGAAAAAATTTTACAGGAGCGCTTGAAATACTGATGAAGATTGAAGATATTAAAGAAGCTGAAATCAGTGAAATAATTTAAATCATCCATCATTACTAAAATTAGAATACGGAGGAGGCTGCTGGAGCATTAAGGAGACTTCCTGTCATTTTATGCACAATGAAAGTCCCCATTCGTTGCGAAAACTCGGCAAGTTGGTAAGATATTTTATACAATTGAACATCCCTTTAATCCTGGACTTTACTAAAACCATACAAATGATAAAGGAACATATACGAAGGAGTACTGAAGAGTTTTTGGTCAAACTCATTTCTCAAAATTTGATTAAATTATAAAACATTTATTTATTTCTTGGTTCAGATGAGAACTTTTCAACGTTCTTTTGAAAATACTCAGTGAACACGTGAGCATTTTATAGATTCCTCTTTTTTAATTATGAAAAGAAAATATTAACTGTGATGAAACGGGATTAGCGAATTGATGACGTAAGTTATTGTTCGTGAAATTTCTCCTTATTGAGTGCTTTAAAATCGTGATCATATGCCAATACAAATGTCGAAATGGGAAAAAGTAAATGAAAAATTACCATAAAAGATTTAATAAAGTGATTTCTCTCTCTCTCTTTCTCTCTCTCTCTCTCTCTCTCTCTCTCTCTCTCTCTCGGTCTCTCTCTCTCGACCCCCCCTACACACACGGACGCAAATAGAAAAAAGCAAACCTGAAGTAGTCAAGAAAAGGATACGTGCCCGGAAATTACCGAAAAGTATTTGCTGGCGTGTTAACGGAGAATTTGTTGATTCAATTTTTAGTTATCCAATGAAAGAACAACGAACATAAAATGCCACAGCATTGGTTACACCATTCAGATCGCATAACAACAGTGTTCGATAGTTTAAATCAGTTTTGTCAGTGTCGCTTGTCAATGTCTTGTGGAGCCAGATTTGGCCTTAAGACAACATGCGGCTGACAGAAGAGTAAAAACAATGACAATCTCTCTCTCTCTCTCTTTCTTTCTCTCTCTCTCTCTCTCTTTCTCTCTCTCTCACACACACATACACATATTGCATGAATAATTCTATTTTTATTCTACATTCGAAGTATTTTTTAGCTTTGAAATTGAGTAAAAAGAGGAAGGTTTTAGGACATTACTAGAAGGCCACTGGTAGTCACGAGAATCAAACTTGTAAGAGGCTTTACGCTACTTTATTCATTCAGTGAATAAAGTCTCATTGAAGATACACTTGCAATTAGTACTAGCGATCAGAAAGAGATTCCTAATGTGATCAACGCTTTCATGTTGGTATAAGCGGAAAAAGGGATTCCTGTGAGCCATCTGGCTGAACAGTCTGGCGTGAACCAAGGAGAAGATTGTAGTTTCATTTGATATTTCCAAAAGTATCGATGCCATCAGCTTTCAGCCCAGAAGAAACTTCAGTGGCACAATTTTCAATAGGAAGAATAAAGATTTCACTACACAGGGCGTCGTAAAGAAAAACACGAAATGAATCCCAATATTTGAGTAAAAGATTGAATCATTGAATAACTGAAACTCTGAATACCGGCAACATCAGTGAGATTAGAATGATTAACCCGGACATATAAACACCAAGGCCATGTATCCTAGAATCTTTTCGAAAAAGATAAAGATAGCCTGGAACATGAAATTCACTGGTAGAGGTTGAAAAATTTAAATTAGTTTCGCAAAGCGTTATACGAATACCACGAATGGTATCGAAAGTAATATTAAGGGACTCAGGCGATTTTTTTATTTTTTATTTTATTTTATTTTATTTATTTATTTGTTTGTTTTTGCTTAATGCTTTGCGTTTATTACTTACCTCTCGATTTAACTCGATTTAAATCGAGAGGTAAGTCTTTGAATTTTTTATTTATTTGGACGCTATCACCACTTACTTAATTATGAAGGTATTTTACTATACATTATATATATATATATATATATATATATATATATATATATATATATATATATATATATATATATATATATAGTATATTAGAAATCATTATTCAAGCATATATTTTTAATATAACAGACAACGAATGTCTATTATGTTTGATCGTGAGCCGTACGTTGCTTTAATTTCGGGAGAAAATGAAGATAAAAACTGTCCAAATTTTGGATATATTTTTATTATGCTGTTCCTTGATCTAAGCTTTCGGCTCACATGATGCTCCTTCAGAGTGTTTATATGGACATTTAAGCAAAGATGATATTCTATTATGTTGACATAGAAGACTGCTATGCGACGGTATCTGTCGCGGAATAGCAGGTCGTAAATTCGTGATGCGGTTCTGTGATGTCGTACCACATGAGAGAACGAGATCTTAACAGAACCATATGTTTAATGTGCTGTGACTAGTTTGAAATGTAATTTTGTTGAGTGTGGATTGCTTTGTTTTCATGTAGATAGCCTCCAATATCTAAAGGTTCTTTTTACTATGTGTGTGTCAGTATTGTTGTGTTATCAAATAATATCTGTCTAATATAATATGTTAATAGAACTAAGATCAAAAAGGTTGCAGGTAAGTCTACGGGAGAGCGTGGTTGTAGTAAAACCAATATATGTAGTGGGTTTACAATCTCTGAACGGTATGTGTGTGTGTGTGTGTGTGTGTGTGTGTGTGTGTGTGAATATTCAAAACATCCACGTCCGTAACAAATGTGCAGCAATGGAGAAACGATATACACTGCTCCGAGGGATAATGCCTTATAAAATACCCTCCCACCACATGCAAAAAATAATACCACCGCGAAGTGAGAAAGATAGAGAGAGGAGCGGGTAAGAAGCTTGGAGTAAAAAAATAGGTGAGTTAAGAGAATTAGTCAGTTTACGTCAATGTTGGCACAATCATAAATTTCCTGGTGAGAAACGAACTTACGATCACCGGCTTGCGGATTAACAATTATGCCAACGATGGATGCTCTAGAATATTGGCATATAAAAGAAAAAGACGAAAAAAAAAAAAAAAAAAGAAAAAGAGAAAGGAAAAAAAAAACAAAGGAAAAAAAGCAAAGAAAATGAAAATGTAAAAGAAAAAAATATCAAGATTATTAATGAGCTCACCTGGATTAAAGCAATATTTTGCGAGAAGCGACCGGAAATTTCCGACATCGCCAACTCTAATTTAAACTCGGGAAAAAAAGCGTTAATTTCAGGATGTCTGTAGTGGCCAATTTTAGAATAAGTCAACAGTAGATACCTTGAGTCATTTCCAATGAAGAGAAAAATATTGTAAATTATTCACTTTCAAAGACGTGTATGTAAAATATAAAAAAAAGATTAATACTGCTAGTTTATATAAATAAATAAATAGAATGAATGACAACATATCAAGTGGTCGGGAAAAATATGGATATGTGTTTAGTGGAAACTCAATTTCTCATACGTTACATTACTTTTTATTTCACCCGGTCAATTACTATCGGTCAGTCGGTCGGGTGACTCCTTTCCCGGACGTAGATCAACATTCTCGCCTGGATGTAAAAGAATGACTGTCTTTGCTACTTCTCTGGTCGATGTTTATATATTTATGCGTCATACGGCTTTCTCACGCGCGCACAAATCAGGCGCAGTTTGACCAAGCACGAAGATCAATACTCGGTACGCAAGAGATCATCTCCCAGGTCAACCCTATACATGTCTTTTCTGAAAGACACTGAGTGCAAAGTCGATTCTAGCATGATCTCGAGTGAAACCAGTATAATTTGAGCTAACTTATAATTCAATGTGCCCTGATACTTTTGATGTATTATTATTATTATTTTTTAATATCAAATTGTCTTTGCATGTGCGAGTTGGCGGGTCTAATGGGTCCCCCACTTCAAACTTAGTTCGATTGATGAGGAGGTCCTGATAACCATCAATCTGCAAAGAAGACTTCATATTTGTCAACTAAAATATCGATATTAGTTTATTTCTGGACGGTACAAATCCATAAGTATGATGCACCCAGTGAGGATCAATCTCACTACTCAGTAATAATGGTTTGCAAAGCTAGCTTACTAAGAATTGCTTCACAGTGAATTGTAATTATCAGTAAATATCATTTGATGTCGACGTCAAAAAGTGGGATTGAAGGGGCTAAAACTTCACATTTGAATTCGTCGGATGTCAGTTAAGTGCCATGCGTGTTACACGCTTAAGTCATCATGTTTCTTTCGATACATGACTGACTAGGCAAATTTTTCCAGCCGTAGGTTGCCATTTCTATCTGCGGTAGATCAGTTGCCATTCAAGGCTATAGAACCCGGTCCTTCCTGCTATTTACCCACAGCTGGGGGAAAGAAGAGGATTCATACTTTTCCCAAGGGTATTAGCACGTAAGTAAATGTAATGGATTCGACTGGAATTCGAAGTCGGCTCTCCGATTCCTCAATCCGAGACGCTATCCATTACTCCATCGTATGACACTTTCGGTACCAATAATCTATTCAGAGCGAATTGTACATGTATCTGACTTATGTTTGTTTAACGGTATATACTAAACTTAACCTAGTCTGGCACATGTGTTGAGCATCTAGTGAAGATCGAATTCACTGCAGTGCAATTTGTTAGAATTTCAGTTTATTTCTGGCCGAATAATCACTCAATTGTGCTTTTCTTTCGGCTGATGGAAAAGACCATTCTTACTTATGGATCTTATAATAATGGGGTATTCTCTGTCTGCCCGATTTCTCTGACGCATATATCTTTAATTTATCTTATGTTGAATATTTAAAAACAGACGCGTAATTCCTTGCTTAGCTTTTTATTATATCATGTCCCTTCAGAACGTAGACCAGTGGTTCCAAAACATTTTTCTCTGAGCCACGTTTTCGAAATGAAAATTTGCTCGCGCCTCACCAAATTTTATGTGATAAAAAGTAGATGTGAAAATAAATTAAAAAAAACTGAGAGGGTTAAAGGGAGATAACCACGATTTTCGATGTGAAAACATCATTGATAACTCTCTCCTCCCATTTGAGAAGCCTAGTTACTATATTCTTAATACTTGATATAATGCAAAAATATCACAATAATAAAATCGGTTAATAATTATTTATAACTATTTATACCGGGACTCTTGCAAGCAATTACAAGTAATCCAAAATAATATTTTAAATTTTGAAATCATTCATTTTTGGCATATGCATTTTTAGAAACTGTTTCTAAGTCTTTGATTGCCTTTCAATCATTACGCCTCACCTGCTATCCTTTTTCGTGGCACCTATGAGGCGCGCTGCACCGTTTGGGAACCACTGATGTAGACGACGATCATGGCTCTACACAAATTTCTTTTTGTTTATTATCTATGAATTGCCATGATTTCTTGGGAAAGATAGTAGTAGTGTCTTATATTATCATTGTCTTCGTTACAGTTTCAAATTTAGAGTTGTTTTTTCATAGACTGACTACCGCCCAAGATTCGAAACCAGGAAGAAGAGATGATGGATTAATGATTTCACCAACGTCATATCTACGAATGTGAACTTAGCCAAGAATTTGAACTCGCTTAACCGATTCTAATTTTCGCACGGATAAACTATTTGCATATCCTGTCTGTATGTGTGCACGCGCGTGTATGTGTACATGTGTGTGTGTGTATGTGTGTGTGTGTGTGTGTGTGTCATGTGTGTGTGTGTGTGTGTGTGTGTGTGTGTGTGTGTGTGTGTGTGTGTGTGTGTGTGTGTCTGTGTGTGTATACCAAATTCGGTTGGCAGCTCAGACCGTTCACTTTGAAGTCAATTTGATTGATGAGTAGGTGACAATAGCCGCCGACCTAGAAATAACCTAAAGATTTCACAATCAGCTATCGATTAAACTATCATTCTGACGAAAGCAGAGATTGAATTTTGTAAGTATTGAGGCGGGGTGAAACGATTTTCATATTACTAAGCAACAGCTATGATTGCAATCAACTTACTAACATTGTAAGTAAGTAACATTGTAATATTGTTGTATATAAACAGCGAATTCTCTATGGTTGTGCGAGTGTCTACGTGATATATGTCTGATTTTGGGGGCGAAGTGATATTTATTTTAAAATGTGGACGCAACTCTGTACCGTAATAACGCCTATTTCTCTGTTCGTTTAAGACAGGGTTTCCTAACCGGCGGGCGATTTCAGTTGTTGTGTAGACGATGAGCAACTGAATAGAAAATGATGTGCGATTGGAAATTTTGTGTGTGAGCTTCTACGTCGCGCAGAGTTGTCTACCAAAATCAAATTCCATCGAATGACCTTGACAAACTCTCTTTGATTCACAGCCATCTTCGCTACCCCTACCAGGGTGGGAGAGAAAGGGAATAGGGAGAGAGGATACGAGCAAGTGTCAACAGCGACGAGTGACAGCAGAAGCCGCCGCATAACACAGCATTATTTGTTACCTCCTTTTGATATTTTTTTTTACTACATCATAAATTCAGTTTACGAACTAGTAACAAAGTTTTACCAAACAATTTTGGTATGCTTTTGAATATTTATTATACATGTGTGCGGTAGAAATATTTTCCATGTGAAAGTGAGCGATGACGTAAAAAGAAAGGTTTGGAAGAACTTGTTTAAGAAAAATTAAGTCGGCATCGCGAGTCACTTACAGTTTCAATCATTTAAAGCATCAAAAGTGACTATCATCCAAGAAAAACGATCATCTGTACTCGTTTTATTTGTCGCGTTT
Organism: Acanthosepion pharaonis; assembly: GCA_903632075.3. Taxonomy (NCBI): domain Eukaryota; kingdom Metazoa; phylum Mollusca; class Cephalopoda; order Sepiida; family Sepiidae; genus Acanthosepion; species Acanthosepion pharaonis. The sequence goes on along the minus strand of CAHIKZ030001770.1, from coordinate 172,755 downwards.
TGAAAATTAGGGAGAAATAGATTGCCATTGATCATTAATTAAATCAAGCGTTTTTAACACATTAAGGTAGGTACCGCCAAAGATTCTCTAAAAATGAGCAAACATGATGAAAATATGTCCAAGACTCAATAAAAACCAAGTTTTAGCGTCAACATTTTTATGTTATTATTAAGAGGAAAGACCAAAGGAGTTTTGATTATTAAATTATATTTTTCATTCTTTTTAGAACCTTCGAAATTTTGGTTAAAATTTTCTTTTTCTTGCGTGAAACGGGGGACCATATATTAATCTAGGAAATTTTTGCGTTTTTTTTTTTCGGTGAAAAAACCAATCGATTTGGAAAAGTTTGTAAAAATCAAATAATTGTGGGATGTTAATGAATCTTTCAGGACTTATTCACAATTGAATGAAATTATTTTAATAGAAAATCTTGTTAAAAATAATTTTCTTACATCTGTTACCCCACCCCCCACACACACACTTATTTAATTTTATGAAATTTCGAGAAATTCATTTTTGTAGAGCTATATATTTACTAATCATAAATTGAAAAGCCCAAGTATTTTAAAAAGAATCTTGAATTGTGTGTATATACGTGCCGATTTTTGTAAATACTGATGTCCATACACATTATCCGAAAATAAGAGCGGTAATTATAGTAAATTTAAAATGCATTGGCATTTTTCTAACATTTCATAAACAAGAGACTTCGTAAGCAAGATTATGAAGTGAAACTACCTATCTATATCTATAAAACAGAAACTGTGTATGTGTGCGTGTGTGTGTGTGTGTGTGTGTGTATGCTATTTATGTACATCCATATTTCTCGGCCGATTTCGATGAAATTGTACACACATGTTGCAATTTGAAAGTTATAACGACCATAGGAAATTTACTGAATATCTAAAACATTGAAACAATTTAACCTCGAGCAACGACCATACAAGTTTTTTATCGATAGAATTCCTTTATTAGGAACAATCAAACACTTGTGAAGGAGATACCATAAACAAGATGAGGTGGGGGAGTAGCTTAGTATACCAACGGATGATGCGTGCAAGCGGGGACGCAGGCAGCCATATCTAGATAGGGGGGAGCGATTATACAATTGCAACCATGTACACACGGGAAACGCCGGGTACGTCGCCTAGTAATTCAATAAGATAGTAGGTTACTTAGTATACTTTTTTACATTTTTAAGATTACTGGGTCGTAAAAAAATATATATATAAAAAAAGGCGTTTACGTTTTATTCTTCAAGTAATTTTTGCACTACAGTTAAGTGCTCTTTATTTAAAAATTCCAAACATTAAGCTAGCTACACGTCATAAAACACACACCTCCACGTTATAAAATGCTTTTCTCCGATTTTTTAAACTAAATATAAATAATATTTGTTTTCATTCAAATTAAACTTTAAATCAGTTAATCGTCCTGAAATAAAATTTCAGAAAAGTATATTTTATTTTTGAAAAAAATTTAATAAAGTGAATTACCCTGAATTGACAAATTTGTCAATATAGCCGATTTTTGCGATTTAAAAAATTATTCCAGTCAATTTAAATTCGGTTTCAAATACAGGAAAGTATTTTGTTTATTGGTAATATTAATTTTAATCTAGCAATTAAAACTAAAATAAAAACTTCAAGAAAGATTTTTCATTTTTAAAATGAATTTTAAACCTTAGGTATCGCATTTTTGGAAGTACCTACATTAAGGCTGTAATATGGATAATTTGATCTTAACATTACTTTTTTTTTTATTAACTCTGCATGAAATCTTCAAATCCTAAACGATCTCTAGATATTCATTTTCGCCTCTCCAAGAATTTGGAAAGCAGAGGAAAGAAGGAAGGAAGGAAGGAAGGAAGGAAGGAAGGAAGGAAGGAAGGAAGGAAGGAACATTTTTGATATCAGGATTTGGTAGATGAGTTTTTATATGAATTCAGTGTGCAGCAAACGGAAAATGTAACAGAAAGGCGCATAGAAATAGCAAAAGATATCTTCCAGAAACTAAGTAAAGTATTAAGACAGAGGAAAATATCGTTAGAAAGTGTGCTGAACTATTATGTAATAACTATTATTCTCCTATATGCCAGTGAATACTGGACAAGTTCGCACAGATAAAGAACGAACTTGAAGAGATAGACGTGGTTCTGTTGCAGTTGTTACCAGTTTCTTAGCTTTTAAATCTAATTCTCAGCATTCAAACAAAGATACATGGTCATGCTACCAGGAAATAACAAGTGATATTTGTCTGCCGCTCCCACTAATCGTAGTAGTCGCAAAAAGTAGATTTCAAGATTTGGAGAGAAAGTGAGAGAAAAGCAAATCATGCGAAATTGTATACAACCAGGAAATAAGACTGGGCCATTTAGGGTGAGCTACCTGGAGGAAAAAATAAATGATGATGAGGGGGTAAAAAAGTACAGTGCGACGCTCGCCAGCAGGCCAGCTGTTTTTTTCTTCTTCGGTCGCCTCAAGGAAATGGATTGTGTGGCTCCATTTCTCTGCCGTTACACTATGCAGTTGAGAAACAGACACCAACTCAGCCGCGCCTACTTCAACTTTCTCTTGGACTTCTGTTCGCCCTTTTGTTGCTGCTGATCCTGGTCGCGTTTCTTGCTACTGCAGACGTCCTGTTGATGTGAAGCACTTCCGTCCATTCTCCGGGACCATTTTTTGTTACTTTGGCACTTGTGTCAGTGCTTTCCTTGGCCGCTGCGGTTCCGATCTTTTCCCAGGACACGTTTTGGATAGATGAGCGGCAGCTCCACAGGCCCAACAGAGAGGACGTCGACCTTTAACAGTCACGTAGATGGGACCTCTTTCACAAGTAAGTACATTTGGCATCGCCCCAAAATTCTTCCTGGTAACCGTTACCATGAATTTCACGTCTTCAGTAGCTATCCCGGCCTTACTTTCGATGGCTGAAACACTGGCCACCTTGCCAAATTTCGAAAAGTGGTCAAGTGAAATAAACAGTGGAACTCCATGCAGAGTTACTTTTGTTTTCCTTGTTCCAAGGTACTCCGTTTGGAGCCTCACTGACTTGGTTGTCAATATGCTCCCCGCCAGTGTCTTAGCTGCGTCCTCTGATGCCAGCAGGATATCCCACATAGCTCTAACTCTTCGGGTTAAAACTTTAGCCCCAATGTTCAGACTTTTAATAGCTTCCTTCATTATGTCCCTGTTAACTCCAATCAGTTTGCTAGTCTTGACATCTGCAGTTACCAAGGAGATAGTTTTGGTGTTCACCGCTTCCAGTAGAGATGGCACTGGTACCAATTCATTCTCCTTCACAAAACTTTCAAACTTCTCCGAGAGTCCCTTATAATATTCGGGTCCATTTTGAGTTGGTTTATCACCTGCCCACACCGAATGGTTTGCTGGCATGGGTTTTCTACTCTTGAAGTTGGGACTGCGCCATAGTGTTGGCGCTGCCACAACACCGGTTGAAAACACAAAAAGAAGTCACAGAAAATATAGGAACAATGGATGCAAAACAGCATTTAAAAGACGTAACCACACTTACTTTGAGACAATGTAACACACGGAAATTTCAAGGGAATAACCGACGTAGAGACTGACGTGCAATGAAAAAGGAGTCTCGCGAACGAAAAACTGAACGGTAACACAAAAAATCTCCCACCGAATGACTTCCCTAAGACCACCGAATGACTTTTTTTTTTCCGATGCTGCTGGCACTCCGCTTTTTATGCTATTTCAAGACGGCCAAAATTTGCATGTGTGCAAATATCGTCTCGTTTTGGACGAGATAGGTGCGCATAAATTGTCTTCAATAGCAGCCATATTTCTTTTTTGTCACCACTTTGTAGGCAAGACACGTTCGCGCTCGTTTCGAATTCCGAGGTAAGTCATGTCTTTCGTTACGCTACCTACACAGAAAATAAAGAAAGAAATCAACATGTGTGGTTGGTATATCAAATGTCCGTACCTGAAATGTACAGCTGTAAAGAATCTTTTTTTTCAGGGCGATAAAATGTGTCCTGATTGTGAAGGCAGCATTTTGGGAGACAACGACGAAACGAGGAAAAAGAGGCCGAACCTGGTAACAAATATCCGAAGAGAGAATTAAGAGGAAGAAAGAGGGTTGCTACCTCGGTTTATACGATCCCGCTAACAATTCTAATTGGCGGTAGCCTGCGTATCACCTTTTTTTTTTAACCAAAAATAGACATTAGTCTATTTTTGATCACGGAAATAAACGTCACATGCAGATTTTAATTTCCACTAAAATTCACAGTTCTACTGATGAACGCTGAGAATAACAAGGATAGAATATATGAGTAACGAAGAAATTTTACGGAAAACAAGAACAATAAGTAAAAATCGATACTTACAATCAGAAAGAAACGGCTTAGAATTTTGGGAAACATAATGAGGAAAAGAGGTCTAGAGAATTTAACACACAGAGGACATATTGAAGGCAACAGAAGCAGATAACAGCGAGTAAACAAATTAATGTGTTTGCTTGAATGGTTGCAGAACGAGGCTAAAGAGAGATTGTAACGGTTAAAAAACTACGTAGAGCAACATAAGCCACGGTCACCTATATTCTTAAAGGACATGTTACATAAGAAAAATAAGTGCAAGACTTTAAGCTTCAATCTTTGTGTGAAGATACATTAAAAGGAATTATACGGATTTGCATTCAACAGTACGGCTAAGAATTAGTAACTTACAGTTATTTTTTCAGGAGAAAGTAATTGGCTCTGTCATTCTCAGACTGAGTTTTTTTTAGCGTTACTATACGATACGTAATAAGAAACGGTTTTTACCCCCTTCAACACGACGTGGTTTAAGTGTATCATTGCTGCATATGAATTTATGGAGTAAAATATCTTTTATAAGGCTTTCTCCCACCGCGAAGAAAAAAAAACTTTGATGATCATAATTTATTCTATTTTTATTTATTTTGTTATATCTTCCACCTCTAGTGAGACACGATTAACGAACCTTGCATCTACGGTTGACGGGCAGCGACGATGAAAACCTTTTCGAAAACCAGATGCCCAAATAAATAAATAAAGAAAGAAAGAAAGAAAGAAAGAGTGTACAAAGAAAGATTTTACAAAGAAAGAAAGATTTTACAAAGAAAGAAGTTAAAAAACGTGTGTGGTGGATAAAAGAAAAAAAGCTGAAAAGGAAGTGCAGAACACCAAAGAGAAGGAGCGAGTTGGGAAGGTAGACAGATAGACAAACAGACAGACAAGGAGAGGATCTGGCGTCAAAGAAAAAAAAACCCAATAAAATCAAGTACGTGGAAGAAATAAATAAAAAATATTAAAGAAAAAAGAAATGAATAAGCAAAAATAAATAATACCAGCTGCACCTCGTTAACAATCGTTTTTTGTCTGGACTACAAAATCTCTTTCTCTCTCTCTCTCTCTCTCTCTCTCTATATATATATATATATATATATATATATATATATATATATATATATATATATATATATATATATATATTCTTCCTTTTCTTGCACGATGAATTCAGTCGATTTCTGAATCGCTGAAAAAGAGAATAGGGAGAAAAATTACAGCAATACTTTTTCGTCTCCTTATCCAGGAGAACTGCAATTTATACTGCGAAAATGATAAATTAGAAATGTGTAGCCTGGGGATTTGGCTATAAAAATAATTCAATGCAAAAATGGAAAACGAAATATCTTACAATATTTGTAATTTATCCAACATCTGGCCCTGATGAACGTTTCGACGCGAAACCCTTTAGTTGGTTAACCTTGCCAATATGTATTTTGGACTATTTGGGCCTAAATTTAGTTGATTTCCGAATCTGACTGTTTGTTTCACGTTTTTTCAGTCTTCTGTTTTCGCACTTAATGAATTTGTCCTTTCATTTCAACAGTCAAAAATATCAAAAATTTCATACTATTTACTTGATCCATCAACAAAAGACAATTTAAGACTAAAGTGCTTTTAAAGAGATGAATTAATTATCTCCCTTTTTTTCATAACACTATTTTTATAATTTTATATTTTTATAATTATGCATCGACTGTTGAAGTTGTTATTTATTAAGTTTAACTGAGCTTTTGGCACATTGAACTCGATACAAATGATTTGCGAGAGCAACTTGTTAACCGTTACAACATAGGTTTGTTCGTAGGAGCAAAGATAAGATAAATTGAAATCGTACCTGTCCCGACAAGATCCAACTACAATCCAAATACTATTGTTTTATTTCTCTACTACTGTCAGAATTTGCAATGTCACTATATATGATGTATTTGTTTAATAAATCCTCCCGGTGATATAACAAGGATTTGTTAATATATATTTTCTTTCAACTATTCTTGTTGTTCTTTGTGCCATGATACTCTGACGAGTCTCTTTCATATCCAAAGGTGAGCAACTTAATAAGTAACTTAATACTTCAGTTCGTATGTAGTTTGTTACCGATTTAAATATTTAAATATATGATCTTATGATAGTAACCATTATTATATAAAAACATATATATATATATATATATATATATATATATATATATATATATATATATCATTATTATTATTGTTGAGTAAGTGAGCAGCACACCAATAGAGTAGCGCTTGGGTACAAATATACAAAGCCCAGCATACACATCATGTTATTCAGTCAAATAAATGTATACCAGGCACATACATCATAGCCAAATGTGAGCGAGATGGTTAGAGTTTTTACTAAAATCAGTGCATAATCTTTCATTCGGAGCCCAGTCAGAAATACCATAAGGTTGGGTAATCCAGTCCGTTCCGACGGTCACTGATTGAGGATAAAATAATTGGGGGGGAGAGAGAATGGGAGAAGAAATAATGTCACATCTCCTATCAGAAATATTAAAAAAGAGGCATGCAATAACAAACAAACCTCGAAACTACTATGTGAAATTTGGCAGATACAAACATTTATTACAATGACATGAAACAATATAACTAAAAAAAAATGTAAAAAACATTGTTTTTTTTTTTTAAATTTTAAAAAGCTTGGACAAAAATTTCCTTTAGCACGCCTTATTGTGAACAAAGCAAGATAACATAATAAAATTATAGAAATTATTGGCTCTAAAAAAGATTTATAATAAAAATTTTCAGATCATAAAAAACAAACTTGAGAAGGTGATACGAAAAATGTTGAAAAAGGTGCACCTGCCTAAATAGTGAGACGAAAAAACTACTTTGACTGTCAATTCATGAGCGTCTCTGGAAAATTTAACGATATTTTGAAATGTCTTTCTGTTTTGTTCGTGCTTTCTTTGAGCTTCATTTTTGTCGGCGTAGAAGTTGTCAACGTAGTCCTGAAGAAATGACGAAAGCTTTTAGCCTTTTGCTCTTCTATTGTGAATGCCAAAAACACTTTCGCTCTCTGCAGCCAGTCGGATTCCTTCGCACCTGACGACTAATTCCCTTTTGCTTTTCATCCGCTGACCAGTATTCTTATATACTCTTAAAGATGCTTCAAACAAGTTTCAATTTTAAATTTACGAGGAAAGAACAAAAAATACAAGTAAAATATATATTTCTAAATTTGAAGAAATTAAACACCAACAGTCTGCCATGAATATTTTTGACGTTTCTTTTTAGAGCCAATTCTAAAAATAACAAAAAAACTTTTTTCTTAATACACTGCACCCAAAAGTAAGTGTATATAACAAACCTAGATTATTTAATATTTATTTGATGACACCTTTTAATTAATTATTATTTTATTATTTTATATTACTAAAATATCAAAAAATTATAAGGATGTTATCAAGTATCTAGACGGCCTTGGCTGCTCGTGAGAAATGATATTGAAAAATATTGAATAATATAAACAAATATGAAAATGATATTGAAACGGAAAACATCCTTTAATTACAAAATCGCATCAAAACTAAACGAGGAGACAAGCAATGTTTATTAAGTTTGTCTCATAGAACAGATCGATTCTTGATCGAGTTTCTACTTCGTTGAACATACTGTGCTTCTGGATTTGTATCACACTAAGTTGAGGCTAAAACCAAAGGGAAATTGCAAACCAATGCGAAACTTCTGACAGACCTACAGCATGGCGACTTTTTTAAGTTTTCTGAGTACTCTTCATTTTGATTAAATTTTATGGAGATTATAACATCCCAGTAGATTCGTATCAGTTGATTTGTACTTAATTACATTATATAAAATATCCTTTTAAAGAAAAAGGATTTTCTTCAACTGAAACGGGCCGCATTGTTTAACAAACGCTTGATTACAATATAAATAACTACCGAACAGTTTCATTTACTTACTTCCTCGGTTGATTCCTTCGTCTGATTTTTAATTTCTGATGCAACAAATTTGAGAATGCTGTTATTTAATTAATTGTGATTCTATTGATATTTTTAATTACACAAGTATAAATATAATTACATTGATATCTAGACAGATTTTTGCATTTCAAGCCCAAGAGCTATTTGCGCACTTCTAAAATCTTTAATATTCATAATTACGAATATCAGTAGCAGTGGTGTTATTCGGACTTGGTGTTATGAGTCAAGACAGAACAAGAGGGAACTGTGGCTAGAATTAGGCTTATCCTCTCCTCTATTTGCTATAATTTGCAAAGAGGGAATTTGGTTTTCTCATGAGCTTTCGCATGAGAACCAGATACAACGTTCTGCCATTGGCAAGAGTCTTTTAACCATGAATGCCAACCTTTTATTTTTGCATCGCATTGTTACAAGTGATGAAAAATGGGTTTTGCATTTCATCAGAAAACGAAAAATAAAGCGGTTATAACAACATAAGAAACCAGTGCCAACACCATGTCTCCATCCACATCAGTCCTTGCTTTGTGACTGGTAGACTATGAAATTTGTAATCCATTACAGGCGAACCATCACTAAGATTCCTTAAAACGTTAAAGTTTTTAAAAATGCATTGTAGACATAAAAATAAAAGTGGATGAGACGGTTATATAACCAGTATTGAAAGTAGGTGGGATATTAAGCACCCTGAAGAGGAAAATAAAGCATAAAAGATTTTTTAAAAAATGCTTTTAATCATGAAAATTTATGTCTCGGATTATGGATTTCTTCACAAGAAAAAAATTTCGCCATAATCGCGATTAAAACGAAGGCACATAAAATCAGTCAGAAAAATGAATAGGGAATCAGTTATAATATTGAAAGAAAAAGAAAAATGGGAAGAAAAAAGAAAAAGAAGGAATCGAAGAAAAAACAAAGAAAAAAAAGTTAAGGAATAAAGGAAAGAAAAAGGAAACGAAAAACGAAGGGGAAAATGGAAGCGAAAAAGAAGAAAGAGAAAAAAAGGAAAGAAAAAAATGTAAAAAAATCTTACTTTTATATTTTTCGTAATAAAAAAACAAAAATTGTGAAGAAAATAAAGAAAAGAAAATGAAAATTAATGGAAAAGTGGGAAAAAAGAAAATTTGAAGAAATATATATATATATATATGTGTGTGTGTGTGTGTGTGTGGATGGAATTTTCCTTAACCCCAACATTCTAAACAGTTATTCTTAGTACCGCTTGATAAAGGAACGGAATTTTGTATTTCAGTTTAATTTTTATGATTGAATTTGAATTGAAGTTTCAGTTTTGAAACATGTAAATTCCGGTGTTGCGATGATTATATATTAAAAAAAAAAAATACAATTATAATAATATGCTCTACGGGTGTATCGAGCACTGTTTTTTAAAAATAAGAATAAATACTAAGAACTCTGAATTATAAATCTTTCCTATTATTTTAACATATATATATATATATATATATACTCTCATTTCTCTTTAATTATTTTTATTTAAGATAGATGAATAGAAGTTATTCAAATTTGCAGGTCAATGTATGTTTCGGGTCTATTAGGGCAGCACATAGTAATCATCTCACCACAAATCACCAACCTTTCGCCTCGGTTCGTTATAAAGATGGCTGCCATTCTGTTATACCGGGACATACCTATTCTATTGTTAATAGACTCTCCCACCTATAATAAGTAGGAGTAGTAGCAGTCGCCAGAGGGAGCTCAGTGAGTTGGTGAGTCAGTCAATGTCGGGCATTAAAGTATCAACCACCACAACTAGATTGCTGCGTCATTAACTATTATATCAAGTTCCTAATGTTTTGTACGTCGAACCTTTTTAGGACCGACTTTGTGAAATACAAGCCTCCACTGTGAAAACTACAAATTCAAAGGCCCAAAATCTTTTTTAGACGGAATGAAAAAATGTTCGCTCGCATAACTCAGTTATTATGTGCAACATTAACATCCAAAACAGCTGAAAGGGACTCAACAAATCATATGCACGTTGCGATAAATAACACTAATTTGCTTTAATATTTTTCTTCCTCCACTACTGAGGATGTAACGTTTTGTCTTGAGTGATTGCTAAGTCAGCGCTGTTTGCTAGTTTATAACGGCATTAGGTTGAAAGTGATTTTCAAAAGAATTGCTCAGGTGCTTTCTTTGTGGATAGCTAATTATTAGCACATCATTGTGTAGAGTAAATTCTATCCACGCCTAGGTGCTCCCGATTTCTGATCAGACTAAAGTTAAAATAAATCAATGACGACAACAGATGTACTCTTCCTTCAATCTCTTCTTTTTTTACATTGAAAATTACTTAAATGGGTTCTTCAGTTGATGGTGCAACATGCTAAATAAGGTTGTGAATTCAGAGTTCGGTTTTTGAATAATAGACTGGTTGCCAACCATAGCTAGAGAGCACTATCTGCCTTGACATTTAACCCATAGCTGAGGGCAGAAGAGCTGGATATTTGTGCAAAAATGTATCTAATGAATTCAGCTTGCTGATTTCTCTTTCCGATCTGCTAACTATGACACAACCCGCCAATTTATGGTCATCAAGAAAACTCAAATTAAAATATCAGATGACGTAAGATTGAACCGTGGCTATCATATAAGAAAAGAATGTAACTTAATGATGCAGATATAAATAGATACTTCGAGGTTTTACGACTGAAATTCTGACTGCGTTTAAAACCTGTTAAGCGACTGAAATATTTGAAATATGGCGTGAAATAATTTATTATAAATATGCATCCATTAGTTTAAAGATGAAGGAAAACATAAACACTTACAACAGGAAAATATTCAACATTTTTAAATTTTCAAAATTGTGAGCAGTTTAGCAAAGTTTGAGATTACCAAATTACTTATCTTTTGTCACAGTACTGTTATATCGTCTGTTTCCTGTTTTCGCAAAACTCAACCAATTTCAACAATTATCCGTTAGTTAAGACAAATACGGTAAAGCGGAGAAAGAAAAATTGTATATGATTAAAAGATAGAAAAGAAGCTGGAAAATATAATAGAGGAGGCAGAAAGAAAAAATGAAAAGAGTGAGTCACAAACAATCGCAAAAAAAGAAAGAAAGAATAATGGATGAGAAGTAAAGAAAGAAAGAAGGAAAGAGTAAGGGATAGCAAGTAAAGAAAGAAAGAAAAGATGACGAAAAAAGAAAGAACACATTTCCATAAAACATATTCACACGCATACATATGCACTCTCTCGCTCCTGTCATACATCAGCCCCTACACATATACTTACCCCCTTCAAACGCTAATTAACCTTCACTATTTTCTAGATTTAGTATGCCAAGCACAAATACCCAGACATAAATATTTAGCCTCTCTAACCAAACGATAAATTATGCTTGCAAATTTACCTTCTACATCTGTTTTTTTTTTATTGTCCAGTCACTGTTTTCTCTTTAATTCTTTTACAACCTGATTCTTTGTGCTAATCTGCCAATTTCTATTTATCCCACTTTGTTATGGTTTCTCTTGTTGACTGGCATCCTTGATTTTATTTTCCTTTTTCAGAACGAAAGGATTAGACAATATAAATAAAAACCGATCACAATTCTAATAATTTCCATTGTATTCGATAGAGAAATTTCCGCCCACCACCCGTGGAAGGCGAAAGCAATTTCACTTCATCTGATGCGGTGAGCTAAAAGACTTTTTAAAAATGTAGCTTCTAATCGTGGAAAATCCATGGTATGATCCTTTCCAACGACCTGACGGCTTTGACCCAAGAAGAAACCTCAGTAGCGCAATTTCTAATTGGGAGGTTAAAGATGTCAGTCCTAGCGGCGTTACGAAGAAAATAACGGTGTGAGTCACAGTCAGCATGCTGGTAACGGAAAGAGGATCTGTGAATAGAGGGTTCCTGTTTAATAGATGATTGGAACGAAATATCAATAGTTACCACAGAGTGGCTCGAGTTACCAAGAGGGCAATATTGCAAAGCTCGGCAAGGGCGAGGAGAGGAGGTAAGAAATAAATAGAGAAGCATCTTGCTCGGTTTTACTATGGAAACGAGTAGGGAAGTTCACGATTTGACTCAGGCAAAGGGAAAGATAGCCTGGAGTCAAGAATACATTAGTATCAATGGAAGAATTTAATGTCTGAACAGCGGCAACATCAGTCCCTAGAATTTTTAAGTCACATGTTGTGGTGTGCATTAAAGTCACCGAAGACAAAGATGTTTGCAAATGAATGGAAAGAAAGTGCTTTTTTCTATATTGTCAGCTATTATGTCTAATATACTGCAATAAGGAAAAAGAGATAGCTAACAGAGCTTAGTAACAAAAGACGGAAGCGCATTAAGGAGTAGTTTGTGGCCTCAAGAGACAATTCCTTCGCCATCGGAGGATTATCCCGAATGTAAACAGCAAATACTGGAATCTTTTCGGCAAAGTGAAAGATAGCCTGGAGCCAAGATTACATTGGTAGCAGTGCAAGAATTTAAGTTAGTTTTACAGAGGGCAAAAATATCTGGCGACCATTCCAAATAGAAAGATTCTACGCTGCAGAAATTGGAACGGATACCACGAATATTAGTGAAAGAAAGGCTGAGGCGGGGAGGTGTTTTTTTTTTATTTTGAGGAGAGAGAGAGAGAGAGAGAGAGAGAGAGAGAGAGAGAACGAGAACATCGCAATTGTAACTATCTGTCGTCAATGTTAATACAAACCAGACAGAGCATGGCTGAAAACAGAGCATAGTGTAAACTCAGGGTTTCCCACTGGATATACACGCCCAACATGGCACTACAAATAGCCCGATATTATGCGACTGTTGATCAAAGCAGTTATTTATTTTATCAAATGCCCAGGGTCGGATTATCGGCTAGTATAGACTGCAGCCTAGGGCCCCGGCCCAGATTATCGCTTAGGCTAGTATAGGCTCCTTTCTAGATTTTATAACTTCTAAATAGTTTCATAAACTGAAATGATATTAATATGACAAACTCATATTTGTTTTGATTGTTTTATTGTTATAATGCTGGTTATAAAACATGTTTTTTTATTTATAACGGTTGTGTTGAAATCTGTGTTAATTTGGTTTGCAATAAATAGTAAAATAGCGGTATTTCTTAAAAAATATTTTTTATTGACAAAGGAAAGATAGTTATTCTTATAGCTATTATTTAAATAATTTGCAATAGGATTACTCCAGGCTATACAAATGTCGCTGAAATATATCACGATTAAAAAATACTCAAGACGAGTGCAGTCCAGTTAGAGGGTGGCTTCGTCTGAGAAGGGGGGCATAATTTCATCAGCTTAGTGCCCCTAGAAGGTCATAATCCGGCCTTGCAAATGCTACAAATAAACCGACACTCTGACCTGCTTACGGAAGCTTGATAAAATCTAGATTGTCATCTGCTGGCAGTTTTCTGGTCGGGAACAAAATGCATGCGATTGACAAGTCTACAGGGAAGCAGGTCACATTTCTGAAAATCATAGATTAAAGGAACTGCGAAAGTGTCTTAGCTATTTTTATTTTTATCTATCAGTTTGTGCCAGTTGATAAAATTAACAGACCCATAGTTTCAGGTTGAGGGTCGTTGTCAATCAGGAAAGGTCCCCCAACCGCACGCAAAAGAAAAAGCCAGATGGTTCGAGAAAACTTCCATGAGTCATATTCAAGATGTTACATCCTGTTAAAAAAATGAAGGAAGAATACATATCAAAACACTTTCATATCTTTTAATCAAACATGATTGGGCACTGGTCACTCTCTCACCGTTTTAATCAAACATGATTTGGCAATAGTCCCCGACATCGATGCTTGTAATTTGAAAATCTGTTTGATAAAATAGTTTGCTTTACTGTGTATTCGATTTCTTTATGTAAGACTTCCTTCTATCGCTTATATTGTATGTTTATACGACCCACTTTTGAAGCGAAAATATTGGCCTTCTTTTGCGAAAAATGACAAATTAGTAAATACGGATCTAAAATAAATCCTTGGTAAATGTAAAGTTAAACTCTCAGATACTGTAATGATGTTGATCCTCACCGTTTTGATTGTTCATCAGACGCGTTTTCATCTTTCTGTATTCTACCAAGATGAAAAAAGTAAAACCAAATGACGACCAGCAAAAATGAAAACTCTTATTAAATTGGTAGTGAAACCGAAATTAATCAGAATTGACATCGTGGCTTGTGTGTACATTTACATTTGAAAATAAAAACGTAAGAAAGAAGGAATCCCTCCCTGTCTTCGTTGAATAATGAGATTTTATAAGTGCCTTGTACAATTCTCATTTTACTATAGCAGACAAACGTAAATTTGATAACAATGACGATCGACATAATCGGTTATTTATGAATCTTTTACCAACGCAGCAATTTTCTTCTGATCGAACATTCGTTTCATGTTATACAGAGAACTCTCTTACATTCATAGCATCAGACTTTACTGAGGATCAGCGTAGATCGGCGAGACTTAACAGTTTTCTCAGGCCCTCCAAAATACTTTTTTTTTTTCAAATGGGTGTGCCGGATGATTACATTAGAAGTTGCCATGATTCTCTTTTGGTCATATTTAAAGCTAATCGTCGTCTCTTCATCGTTATATGGAATGCTGGGGTGGTTCAGCACCCTCTCCCACAAACTAACACTTTTTGCTGGAAAAAATAAACAGAAGACAAATTTGTCCTTCTTGGTTTCTGTATCATTTGTTTGAAGTCAAGGCATTAATTTTCAAAATAAATAATAAAACTTCATTTTTCATTTTTTTTCTTTTCAAAACAGCTTATAAAACTTTTATATAAGTAAGTAAGTCTTATATATGGAAAAAGACTGCCCGGCTCATTCACGAGTAAAAATAAACTACAAAAAATATATTTACACTATTTACATTGTTCAGACTGTTGTCCACATCTTTGTTGTTATATTCACAATGTTTCGGATGTTGTACGCTCCGGCCTTCTTCAGGTGATTAGAATTTCGAACCGAACACTTTATTTCGTCCACCAAGATTGATTGTTATAGTTCCACATGCCATGCTTCTTTCAGGTGTTCCAGTAGATAAAATCGTTGGTTGAAGTAATCAAGTGACTTGACCCAAAGAATTGTGAGTTTAATACCTGGTCACAGTAGAGGTGAACAATAAAAAAAGACTTGGATAAGAAAAAACTTAAAGAGAAATATAACTTAAAGGGAAATAACTGAAACTGAGATATCTGGAAGAGGCATATCACGTGGAACTAGAACAATCTACCCGGGTGGTCAAAAAAAGGGTTTCTGTTCGAAATTCCAATCACCTGAAGAAGGCCGGAGCATACAACGACCGAAACGTGAATATGACCACAAAGATGAGAACAACAGTCCGAACAATGTAAACAGTGTGAATAGTTACAATACCACATATCAGAAATATAGACAGATATGCAAAAAATGTATATTTAAAATAAGAACAAAAATGTTTGGAGTGAATAAAAGATCTAAAAATTTTATGAGAAGATCAGATAAAAAAATATAGAATCAAGAATCTTTAGTAGATAACAACTAACTTTTAACGTCTGATTTATCTCACCGAATTTTATTCTGTAGCGCTATGGCTGCAGTTTACTACAAACCAACGCCATAATCTACGACAGCTCTTTAGTATGCATAATACAAAATAGATTCAATTTCTGAGAAGACGTTATATATGTAAGCAATAATTAGACCAACATGTTATGATCAATTTAATAAAAGAATCTTAAAAAAAGCCAGGTTATTACTTTTTGTTTAATCTGTAGTAATATTTCGTAAAATCTACAACGACTTACAAAAAATGTGGAATGTTTTTCAAAGGAGCAAAGTAACATTTGAAAAGAAACACCCGAAAAAAACACAAAGCGCTCACATCAACTGTAAAAGGTTACGACAAAAACACGTGGTTCATTTTCTACAAATGCTTTCACATCCATCAATCAATATAAAGTACTCGAAATTCCTACCTGGCCAGTCGAGGTTAAACTATAAAAGAAAAGAAAAAAAAAACACTGTCGCAATTACACAGCAGAATGATGCGTATGTTCGTATGGTGTTCCCAATCCTGTCGTCTCGTTTTCCAAAGCCAAAGCGTAAAATAAGAAGATTAAAAAAAAGTTAATCTGTTCCGTTTATTTCAACTGGTGCAATCCTCTGAAAAATATCACCAGAATACTTCGATGAAATTAGGGTTCAGTCCATTAGAAAACTCTCGTGGAGTACATATCAAAATATGTTGTTTTTTTTTCGGGAACTGATACGGGTTTTACTGTGTAATTTCTGAGTACAAAATACGAGCTGCATTTATTATGCAAATGCATACATGAAAATGCATGATAGATGAAAGGTAGGAATTTAACTTAAAAAGGCTGAAAACAGCACTAATTAAATAAAGCTGTGTAGAAAGAGTTAAAGTATTCTCAAGGTATTTCATCAATGGATCATGCTGGGAACATAAGAACTGTGATCTCTAAAATCGCTCTCTCCTCGACAATCCAGTCGTTGACATACATATCTCATAATTCTGCCATCCTTATTCTCTTCATATTAGTTTCTTAAAGAATTAATGTGAATATCGTCATATATCAAAAGAAAAAAAACATCTTCAAGAAAATCAACAAAAGTAGAGAAAGAAGTACAACAAAATGTCAAGTTTACATGGACAGAGTTGGTCAGAGAGATTTGGCAACAAATAAAGACATATATAAATTTAAAAAAAAACAAAAACATAAAGGGTTGTCAGCGTTTACTGTTGTTGCTGTTTCAGTTCTCAAGAGATTTCCTCCGAGACTTTCCGAGATCGAGTCTCATTCTTATACCTTGACATTTTAGGTTATAAATATTTTAACACGGTTTTTACCTGGCCATCTTCGTGAGTTGGACCGTATTTGGGTTCATTCAAAATAGAAGGGCTTTTCAGGAACAAAAAATCAATAGAATCATCTAGAAATCAAAGCTAATTTACTGTTGAAGGAAAATTAATACTTAAACATTTTTTTTTGAATAACTAATTCTTGAAATTTACGCGTTTTATATTCATTATTTAAATTAAAATTACTATGGTAACGGCTAGAGCAATTATTTTTTATAAAAAAAAGGTGCGTATGGGTTAATAATTTGTATCAATATCTCAGTTACATTCAAAGAGGTCAAGTCAGAGTAAGGTAAAACGCGTAAATCATATTTTAATTATATTTAAAAAATTTCTCTTGAAGATTGCATCTTTAATTCAATACTGTTTTTTCTTGTTTTGAAAAATAATAACAAAATTAGCGATGGAACTTTTTTTTTTTATTATTTACCTAATAAGTTCTTTCCTTATTTTAACTAAATATTTTCACACACACACACAAGTTCTTTCCATATATATATATATATACACATATATATATATATATATATATATATATAAGTATCTGTAAGCGAAGATGAGATTTTTTAAAAATACACGAAAAATTAATTTTTTTCATCCTTGCTACGTTAATTTAAAAAATTCTTAAATCACTCTTTGGGTACAACAAATTAAGGGTGACTTCCATTCGTCGTGAAAATTAACATTAAGTTAAAATGACTCATTCTTATCAATTGCATATCAGTAAATAAATAATGCTTAGAGGTTAGGTGTGTTTATTTAAATCATAAAAATTACATCAAACTTTAGGATAATTAAGTCGATAATTGATGTCTCTCTGTGTCAACGGCCATGAATAACTAGAAAATCTTACAAAATTACTTTCTATGTCGTTTAGTGTCGGTTGGAATCTCCCGAACACTTTTATTATTTCATCCGAACGAAAAGAAGTGCTAGACTAGTAAATATCGGATAATCCACGGTGTTTGACTTTAGATTTAAAACTTACGCATGCAGACATATGCATACTTACCCATTTGAACTGCTGGTATCTGTTTATCCATTTTATCATTGCATGGTTGGTTGGTTCGGACTAAACCCACCCGTTCGACATACCATCCAGAATCCAACAACAAGCTAAGATCCATGACAGCTGGCGAAGAATCGGTTACAGTGACTGACTAAAGAAAAAGCTATAAAACAAGGGATGGTCCACTTGAAATTCACTTTTCTTCGTCTAAACCAGCTGCCAATCAAAGGAAGAGAGACGTGTTTGCCAAATTATTTAATACATAACCGGAAAAAGTGTGAATGCATGACTTTTCCAAGGGTATTAATGTTAAGTGAACTTAGCGCAACCGAAAAGATCCAATTATCGCGTCGATATCCGTCCTACTTCATCACTCACATCTAAATTATATACTTATTAGTCTAAAAAATATCACCAGAATATTTCAACAAATGTAATAATATATATATATATATATATATATATATATATATATATATATATATATATATATACAGACAGCAAACCTTTTTTATACAGGTTTCATTGAAGATAACTTACAAGGCATTGCAATTAAGCTTTTTATATTTTTCATGCCCTCGTCCTAGAGATTTCCTTTTGGGACAGAGTGTGTGAAATGTGTCCAAATGATCTTTGGGTTCAAGTGCTTTTGGCTAATCTATTAGACATTATTAAGGATGCTTTTTGCTTGTCTGAATATGCAGATTAATTTTTTATAGCAATATAAATGTCTTAATTTCCAACGACAATGATCTGTGTTCAAGAATTAAAAAAAAAATCTATCACCCTAAAAAAATCTACATATTCAGACAAACAAAAAAGTTCTTACAAACTCTGTCTGAAAAAGAAATCGTTTGTACGAATGCAAGAAAAATATAATAAAAAGCTTAATCTAACTGTCCTCTCTCTCTCTCTCTCTCTCTCTCTCTCTCTCTCTATATATATATATATATATATATATATATGTGTGTGCGCATGTGCGTTTGGGTATAATTTTTTATATTTGCAGAAAAGCTTGTCCAGTGGTGAAAAGAATAAAAGTGTCCAATGTAAAATAAATATAATAATAAAGTGCATGCAACTAATAATTGCGAAGAGATAGAAGTTCAGAAATATATATATATATATATATATATATATTCAGTGAATTTAATAAATGTTCAAGTGACTCTTGACATATTCCAGAGTTCTTCGTTACACCACTCATCAGGGTCAAAGGGTCCAATAAATCTGACCCTGAGGAACAATGTTACGCAAAACTCTGAAGTCGGTCAAGAGATAACTTGCTTGAACATGTGTTTATTTATTGTTTGACTATTTTCAATCTATATACTACTGAACACATTGTTGGTAAAAAAATTCCGCTGGCCGAAAAACTAGTAATTTCTACGTATTTTCTGTGTTGTATTATATATATATATATATATATATATATATATATATATATATATATATATATATATATATAATAACACCAAGCTTAAAGACAATAGAAACATTTACGAATAAGACTAAAGCTTCGAAATCTTACTTTTTCTAGACAAGGAGCAGCAAGACGCTCGACAAAAAGGCAGTTTACTTTAGAATATATAAATAAAAATTGTTCTTAGCTCTTTTTTATGTATGCAAGAAAGTAATTAGCGACTTTGTTACGCCTTAAAGAAAATAACCTTTATGACTATAGTTTAGCCCTAAAGTGTTTGATAGAATTTCGGCATAGACCTGAACAGAGTTCGATGATTTGAAATAATCTGCTCTTTCACAAATTAGATTGATATTCACGTAAATGATTCACGTCTGGCTGTTAATCTCGAAATGTTTTTTCCTAATACCGACAATATATAATATTTATATTCACAGAATCCAATACAATCAAAAATGTTTAAAATACATCTATGAGGCCTGACTAAAAAGTATCGATCTATTTAATATTAACAAAATGATAGCCTACCTAGGATAATGGTGCCTTAATACACTTCAAAGTATTCGGACAGGCTATCAACTGGTTCGTTGCGTTTTCCTTAACCCTCTTTAAAAATAAAAAATATAATGCTCTAGGAAACGCAAAGAACCTTCCCACGTGGTCATTGCGATCTTCACACAATGCCATTTCACTGCCAACGGGAGAGAGTATCTATTCATGTATCTGCAGTAAAATCCCTTCTGATTGGTTACGCTAATGCAAATACACATATATAAATACAAACTCATAAAGACAAATACACACACATAAACACTCACACAAACATACATGCTAATATATCCACAAGAATAATTTTACTCGATTTTGTCAACAAATTAAATAACGACGAAGCCACAACAGAATTTACCTTTAAATCTGTGTCTAACAACACTTTACCTTTCCTAGAGATCAAGCTGCACAGAAATAATAACGAACGTCAGTTTGAGATTTACGGATAATCTAGCAACAAGAAAAACCTGATCAACTTTTATTCCCATCACTGTCACAAGATCAAATTGGTAATAATTAGGATTTTGTTTAAGAGCACTAAAAATCTGAAGCCCTCAATACTTACCCAAAGAAGAGATATAAAAGAGGTAAAATTTAACCACAACTTTGATCTAAAAAAATGCCACACTTATTAAAAGAGAAAGTAAATTACTTACAAGAGAAATTCTCGAGAGTGCCGCTGTCGAATCTTATCAAAATATAAATCTGCCACGGACTTTTCCATTATCTCCATTCCTAAAAGAATTACTATTTTCCTATGACTACAAAAATGTTAAAAAAATATAAAGAAAACTGTTAAACTTATGACCTCATGTTATCCAAAATATATAACACATAAATTAACCCCAAACTAAAATAATTTAAATATCAGTTTGCATTAAAATATTTTCAAAACATCACTTATTCACTTTTACTCACTTAGACATTGAATTGTGTCACGTCTTGTCCTCCATAGCTTGCCTGACTTTTCAGCTAACCTGATGAATATTTATGAGCGTCCCTAAATTTAAGAATTTTGAAAAACCAATAACATTTTTGTTCTTGTACTTGTTACAAAATAAATTCTTTGCTTCTTCCATGACAAAGTCGATCAGAGGACGAAATGCGTCGGCTAAGTTAGATAATTTTTCCTTTTGTCTTTACTCGTGCATACTTAAAGACAAACGCACACACATGCACCAAATGAGAAGCACACATATTCTTGTGCTTGTAGGAAAACAAAAGCACAAGGAAATAAATACTCTTCACAGGTCAGTTTAATCCTAAAACGACGAGAAAAGATTTGAATAAACATCAATGCCAAACGGGTAAAAAACGAAAAAAATAATTTTTTAAAAGTTAGTTTTTATGTTTATTTTCGTTTTAATTATAACTATAAAAAAGATATATTTTTATTTTTTAAATGATAAAAATAAAGAAGAAAATAAAATAAAACGTTAGGTTCCTACAATTAATATTTTAAACATTGAAGTATTTTAGGTAAAATGAAGTTGGACATTCTTTGCACTAAGTCGTCACCATTGTTGGTTACTTTTCTCCTCTAGACGTATGAATGCAGACATGACATCGTTTTTTACGTGGTCTTCCAGCTTTTTTTTTTTTTTTGCAGACAAATAAACGCCGTAACCTCATGAGACCTTGAGTTGCCAATTAACCTTTTATACTAGACTCTTTGGAAAAGCTTAAATCCCTAATTGATAATGTCATCTGATCTCCAATGAAACATCATTTGATTATACCCACTGTTTAAGGGTTAAATAAGGCGAAATTCAATAGAAGTGATTTCACAGATCCTAAACATTCACTCCGTCCTATTTTATTCACTTTTGTTTAATTAATTTTTTACCTCCAAATTCTACGCTGACATTTTTGTTACATCTCCAAATTCCGATGTGGTGTGAACAAAACAATACTTGCATCCACCCGCCACACTTACCCACAAAAGCGAACACTTTCCTTTCTCTCTTCCTCAACAACCGTTCGTACGCATACCAATGGAATGCACCTGTCAAACTGTAACACGAGCAACAGGCTCCAGAAACCAGAATATTTTACAAATACACATTAGCACCTTTTGTGTTTCCGGGCTTTTAGAGATAGGTCATAAGTAGTGCAACTTGAAACTAACGCCACACACCCACAATGATTGAACGTCAAGGCGAGTTGCCTTTGCAAACGAAAGACCACTTGTGCGTTTACTGTCATTATTAGCTTTCTGCCCCTACGTCGTTCCCATCCTTGCGGAACAACGCTCAGACCAAAACTACATTCTTGTCAATTTCTGGGATCACTGGTCAGTAAATCAAGTGTAACAATAATCAAAGTGTTTTGAAAAAATTAATCTGGCAAGAAGGATGCCGACCCGTCAGACGTAGCTTATATATGCGAGATATATTTGAGTTGCTTTTTCATCCTTTTTTTCTATTAATTTTATTTATTTATTTATTTATTTTTTATTATTATTATTATTATTATTGTAACGAATAACTTAGTGGTTTTATCAGGAAAACAATGGGTGAGGTTTTGTTACTTAAATGATATTCAAACTTTGGCGTCCACATGAATAAAACGTCAGTTATGATAGAGTTAACACACCCATAATGGTGTCTTTCGTGCAGAATACAAAATAAACCTGGAAGAATAAGTTTCAAATTTGAGAATTGTTTTACACTAGATCGATGACCTCTTAAACCTAACTACGCATAAAAAGCGAGATACAATAGAGCTATAGAAGATTTGCTATATATGCATCTATGTAATAAAGATGATCATCAAAAGTAAATTATATAAAATTTAACAAAACTATATGTTTGAAAGAAAAAGTAATGATTTTTCTCATGATTAGAAAATTTCATTCGATTTGCGAAAAATACGTTCATTTAAATAACTGGAAACATTTTTATGTATTGAAAAATATATTTTTATATGAATAATGATAAGCTTATTTTATTAAATAATGTGATACACATTTTTTATGTAAATAATAACAAAATCATTTTTATACATATATTTAAAAAACTATTATGAATATTGAAGAACGCATTTTTACTTAACTAACAAAAATATATCTATGTAAAAAATGAAACTATATTTAAGTATTTTTTATCCACATTTTATGCAATGATGACATTTTATGAAAATAAGGAAATCAAATTAATAATTAAGTAATGAAATTTTTGTGTAAATAAAAACATTTTTGTGTAAATAATAAAACACTTTGTTTAAGGGAAATAATGAAAGCATTTTTAAAGTAAATGAAAAGTTTTTCTTTATATAAAGAATGAAAATATAAATTTAAGTAATTAAAAGTCAATTTTATGTAGTGAAATTAAAACGAAAATAATGAATATCAATTTAATGGAAGTAATAACAAACAATTTTTGTGACATGCAATATACACTTTTTAATAAATAAAGAGAAACAAACTTTAGATAAAACTATAGACATCACCATTGGCTATGCATTTTCGAGGGACTCATTTCATAGACTGACAGCGTGCAGGGCTCTCGGAAACATGGCCTGTCCCATACAATTGCTGTCGTTACTGCTAAAATGCACTACCCACCGTCCAATGTTCACATTCACATCTCCGTAAACTTTCAAAAAACTTCGATGAATGTCAACCTGTATATTTTTCACTGGAGTTGAAAAAGCTATTCAACAAAAACAATTTGAACCATTGCAACAACAGTATAGAAAAAATAATTATAAACCATAATAGAAAATTAACGGAGGAGAGAGATAGTAAAGAAACACGCAAATATATCTGCAGAGTAACAGAGTAACATGTCCTTTGAATGGAGCGTGTTTGGTCTCTCATATCGTGCGGGACAGTTCCCCTCTCCCAGCACTGACAGAGTAGACTCACCATGTTGTCAAGAAGAACATCCTTTGCGCACATGATAGCCTCTAGTTGAATGCCATCCAGTCCTGGTGCTTTTCCCGTGGGTAAATTGTCAATGGCTATGCTCAGCTCCCCAGCTATCGGCAATGTGTCCATGCCATTCATGATCGATAGACGACCTACTCTGTCTAAAGCGTCGTCTGAGGTGCTTTCCTTGGAGTACAGTTCCGAGTAATGATCCACTCAAATATTGATCTGTGTCCTTGATAATCTCGTCTGCCCAGGTTTTCAACGGTGCTGTCTTGCGTTTGGTTGGGCAGATGATTTTCTTGATTCCTTGATACATCCCGCAGATGTCACTAGTATCGAATTTATAACTGTATCTTCTCGCACAGCTTGATCCCAGCGTCTGACAGCGTTTGTGCATTGTTTGTGGCTTGCAACGTTGCCTGAATAAGTTGATGTTTGTGCTCCAATAGTGCAACGCGCTTCTTCTCGGTGGCCACGTTGAGCACATTCGTGCTGTGGATATCCCATCTGCTGTACAGTTCCTCTAGGTGGGTTTGCAAGAAGGACGTCCATCAGAGACTTAATGAATATCGCCGATTTGGTTGAGTTCTGTTGGTATTGATACGATGTTTGTCTGGAGGCTTGGCGTAATGCATCCTCTTTGGTTGGTCTGAGTTTTCAGCAAACCAGGGAGTCATCTGCGTCATTTTGCAGTCTTGTAGGATTGGGGCGTAAGCCCTGACAAGGTTGAAAGTACCATCAGTGGTATGCAATCGAAGAGAGTAGATTCGCTTCGATGTATTCTTGCTGAGTTCCACCATCTTCAACATCGAATTTTTGCAGCAAAGCCGACACTGTGTTCTCTGATCTTATCCTTGCCTTTTCCCTACCAGAAAAAAGTGTACTCTCTCTCTCACGAAGGGTTTCTGCCTCTGGAAGCCGTGTCACTTAAAGTGCTGCAATGTCCACTCGAAGCTGAAGTAGTTGATTTCGCGATTGTCATCTGATAGACCAGTTGTCATAGTCCGTAAGTTCCAACATCCAATTCTGAATGTTTTTTTTTTCTTTGATTCCTTGTTGTTTTGCTTGGTGTAGTGTTTACAGACCGCGATTCAGGATACTTGTATCCCTAATCCCCACGAACCTAGCGAAGCAGGCGGAATGTAGCAGGACATCACCTTATTGGCTGGGGGCTGTCCAGCATGAGGCGAGCGGTAGCTGTCCAATTACCTCGCCCTCTGTCGAGAAGCAACCCCCTGGCGTCTTGCTCCACACCAATCAAGCGTTGACTTATAACCGGTAGACTGTTGCTTCCCATGTTTTGTCGTCGCGATGAGGCGACGCTAGAGTGTCCGCTTCAGGGTGCAGGCCCCAGCAGGTTTTGATGAGAGATCGGTGATTAATGTAGCTTTGGGGTGCAATAAGTTTGTATGCCAAGTGACAGAGTTTCTCTTATGACAATGGTGAACTTTTCAAGAATTGCTTACAAAGCCAAGAGATGTGATAAGACCGACACCGTGAAAGAGCAAAAAGTTAAACAATACTGCAAAATATTTTGAAAACCTAATAACAATTTAGCAAAATATTATTTTTTATGTAAGCCATCATTTTTAACGGTCTGAATATATACAGAGTTGGCGCTACTTGTAAGGTAGCCGCCTAGGGTGCCTACTTTAGAGGAGTACAGAAGATGATAAAGCAATTCCTATGCTCCAAAGGGTAAATCTTTTTTTAAAAAATCATTGTTTAATAATAATAATCGTTAGTTACACACCTACACGCACATATACAGGAATACACACACGCACATAGGTACACACACAATACATACATCCATATTGTTGTGGATTCCGAGATTAAATTCGGTCTCCAATGAATGACAAACGCAGAAATTAAATATAAGAAATAAAATGTATTTACACAATAATACAAAGGGTAATACTGTTAGTAAATCCAGGAACGCAGTTAGTAGCAATAATATATAGATATATACAGTCTCGAAGTAGGACTTCCTTAGAGTCTACGTTCTTGTAACTGACTTCTACAAGCGGTTACCTCACACTATTACTCTACCTCCAACTCAATCACAATCTCAGTCTTCACTCACTCCCAATCTCTGTATTCTGAGTGACCCTGGGTATTTAACGGCAGCAGTCCAAGTAACACTCTGGTCGAGTCCACTTATATGAAAAAGGGGTGGACCCCATAACATATATCATATGTTATTAATTTATATCTGTGCGTGTATGAGTAGTGTCGTATATATATATATATAATAATCATTACACCCCAAGCAAGGCGGGAATGCCACAAGCACGCAAGGGGTTACAGGGAGTTAAAGTGAGAGAAAAGACTGGGTATAAGGAGGATTGAGGGAAGGACATACGATGAACGGGATTCAAGAAAACAAAAGAAGGAGATTGACGTTACATTTAAATTTTTCAAGATTGTAGTTATCAGGGAAGCAAGTAAACGGAAGGGAGTTCCACAGGCAGGAAGTTCGAGAAAAGAAGCTGTTGCAGTGGAAGTGGCGGTTGTATTTAGCCATTTCAATAGTAAACGGGTGGGACCTACATGCCAATCTGGAAGCACGCTTAAATTCATGTAGTCGGGGCACCAGTGAAAATAGCTCTTCAGAGCTGTAGCCATGAAAATATTTGGAGAAAAGACAGAGGGAAGCCACGTCGGGTCGGTGAGAAACTGACTGAAGTCGAGATATTTCAATATATACAATGACTTACCCATAAGTCACTGTATATTTTTCTTGGTCATATATGAATATGTCTTTCAGTTGATATTTACAAAATTTAGCATAGTATAAGTTTACCATCGTGGTATCCTAGTTCGTTAGCTATTGCTTAATATCAGCGTTGTTCGAGTACATTTAATAGGAAAGGCACGCGCGTGCATATACACCCGCCCTTTCGTCATCGTTTTTAATCCTGACAACGCTGGACAAAGATTGTTGGCTATTGCAAGTGTCTTATCTGAGCTGCTTTAGGACGTTTTCTTAAATCTGTATGACTTAAGAAAACGTCTTAAAGCAGCTCAAAAATGATTTGGTAAATGATCCCAGAGGATTAAATTTGGTGAATTTGCAGCAAGTAGACACTTAGAAAGCAAGGATAATAAAAGAATGTTGAAACCTTTAAGTTAGAATAGCCTTTAGCGATTTTCTGAACATTTTCCAATTCTCCTATAATAAATCACATTATTTTTAGCCTTTTTGTACATGTTGATGATGCTATTATATTTTTATTACCAACGGGTATGCTACAGATAGAGTTTAGTAGGTCTCCATGAGTATTTAAATGAGACCTAATTGACCTATGGTCAACTATGAACACAGCCACAATGTGATGACCGTGTTTGGAAAATAAACCATTCTTATAACTATAGATACAGACAGAAAACAATCCATATATTTAATTAAAAGTAAAATAAAATTAATCCATGGTAATGGCTAAAATTACAGCCGAAAGCGCATGGAAAACACTCAGATAATTTATATGTTCCTAAAAAAATTGAAAATTTATACGAACACATGAGAAATTATATAAAAACACTCAATCACCACAGCCGTTTTTAACGAAACATGCATATATATATATATATATATATATATATATATATATATATTATATATTGTTTTAAAACAGCATAATTGCATATAAGGATTTTTGTTTGTTTTTTCCGTATATTTTTCTCCATATATATATATATATATATATATATATATATATATTTTGTTACAAGTTAAATTATATAATTTAACTTGTAACAAATTCAACAGAATTTCTGCTAATAAAGTGCATAATATTAGACTAGAGCGATGATTATTATTAGATATGACAACATTCAATACTTATCCAAACCCGACTCTTCTATATATATATATATATATATATATATATATATATATATATATATATATAAAAAAATATAGTTTTAAGAAATGCTCTTTGTGAGTATTAGAGAATATGAAAAAAAATACTATTAAGGAGAGAGAACAAAAAAAGGACAAGAATTAAGACAGAAAATTACGATTGACATTACATTGAAATTTTTGAAGTTCAAAGTTGACTTAGAAACCGGAAAAGAGTTCTATAAGCGAGAATTTCATAAAGTTTACGTACAATAGGCGAAAATTCCTCAGAACAATTACCACGAAAGTATTTATAGAAAAAATAAGAATCTGCGTAACGGCGATGCGAAAGTAACTGAATCCGAGATGCCAGGTCAGGACTAATAACATTGTAGATTCTTCTTTGGATTTTATCAAGAATCTGCAAATATATAGAAGCACCAGACCAGATGTAACAGCAATATTCAAAGCATGGACAAATAGTACGCTTATGACTATTATGAATTTCTGGCGAGAAAATTTGTCTTGCACGACACAGTGAACTACATTTCCTAGCAGAAGACCTATCAATTGTTTTAATATAATCTTTCAACTTCATGTCAGTGGAAAACGTTAGTCCGAGGAGGTGCGATGAATCACTTTCTTGGAGTTTAGTATCAGGGTTCTCTTAGACAATTAAAAGAGGACAGTTTCGTGTTGGTGATGTTAAAATTAAGAAGCCATTTATTACATAATTTAACAACTGATTTTAGTTCATGTTTTGAGATCAGTTGCCAATATAATGTTATCAAATTGATCATACTTACAATTAAGATAGGAGTTGTGTCATCAACATAGATACCGTGTTGAGTCGGGGAGGTCGTCGATGGAAATTAACAACGTAGGTCCAAGGATAATGTCACGGGTCTCCCCCTGACATTATCCTTGGACTTCACGTGCATTAATGCAAAAAAATCAAAAAGAATAGCCGTTCAAGATCACTTCCATTTCACAATTTGATAAGAAAGAGTGAATCAGTTTAAAAATTCACTCAGAAATACAATAACCTTTCAACTTGTGAAGAAGACCAGTATGTCAAACCCTGTCAAATATCTTTGAGATATCTAAATCAAGAAATTTCGAACTGAATCTTTTATTCAATCTATGGGTGGAATTGTTCTTGTTCCACTCTTCATGTCTAGAGATATCTCGTCTTGTTCTTAGTATTGATCATTTATTGCTCGCCCTGTTTCCACTAATGTCTAAGTCTCTGTACAACTCGTACAAGGGATTGTATTCACAGGGATTGTATGTTATCAAATTCACAAACCAACGCTTTAATCCACTAGAATATATCTTAGTCTGATAAAAGGTTACAAAAGTACTACACGAGGGTGAGGCATACATTTTTGTAGCTGCGCACACAGAAAAATTTAAAAAGATAAAATTAGACGTAAACATCCGAACGTGTCAATAGCATAAAGTGTACAAATTTGCAACACACACATTCACTCACATTAACACACGGACATTCTCTCCTTTTCTACATTTTTCTCGCTCTCTCTTTCTCTCTCTTTCTCTTTCACGCGCGCGCACGCGCACACACACACACACATTTCTTTCTTCTTCCCACTCTTGTTAAGATTGCAGTTTGATCATAGCAACGGCTAATGAAAGTGTCTCGGTTATTTTTCAGTAGGATGCACTTAATAATAAAAAAAGAAACAAAAAAAAAACGAACGCTTGTCTTTTTTGTGACAACTGCAAGTGTTATTAATGGCTGTTACGATAATTGCTTCGAAATATACGCAAAATAAACGCAAATAAATCTACTTTCGACACATTATTTTTGGAAACATGACAACGGCGTAAAACTGATAGCACAGCTTTTATGTGATTGAAAAAAATGCAAGAATTCAATCCTTGTATTTAATGACGACATCTCGGCACCAGACAGGCTCCATGAAAGGTAAAGAAAATGTCAGAAATACGAGACAAAGCTATCGACAGCGAATTCGTAAATCTATCTTTAAGATTGCAATAACAATTTTTATCTATACGTGGGGCCGTTTCATAAAATCTTCTGAATGTTTATTAAAAACACTAATACCTTTCCGTTTAATGCGGATGTGAAACCTGTGCCAAAATAAATTAAATTTTGTATCAATGAAAAATAAATTAAATTTTGTATCAATGAGGTTATTTATTTAAACGGTTTTTATTTCTTGTATTTTGAAAATTTAATTGAAAACTATTTGATTGAATACAATTTGATTGAATATAATTTAATTGAATACACTTTGATTATAAATTATTTAAATACAATTTAAATGAATAAAATTTAAACGAATACAATTTGATTGAATGCAATTGAATACGAATTGATTGAATACACTTTGAATATAAAATGATTGAATATAATTAAATTGAATACAATTTAATTGAATACAGATTGAATACAATTTAATTGAATACAGATTGAATACAGTTTAATTAAATATAATTTGATTGAATAAAATTTAATTGAATACAATTTAATTAACTGCAATTTAATTGGTGGTAATTTAATCGAATAAGATTTGATTGAATAAAATTAAGAAACTGAATGATAAAAAGCGATTTTATAGCACATAACTTGGTCGTATTTATCTGTACAAATTTGACTTTCTGGGAAAAACTAATTAAGATAATTAAAATTCCTAATGTTTTCAAAATATATCATGGATTCTCAAGATATGGAATTACTTCACTTTTATGTTTTCTTTATTCCTTTGATCTTTTAAATCGGTGAAATTTTTGCTTTATTCTAATTTTCTTTTTATTTTGGTAGTTGACACACACCTTAATTAGTATGTTAGTATGTGGTATGTATGTATGTATGGTGGGCTCTGTGGGTGTTGAACATGCACAAAATGTGCTTGAGCAGGCATCTGCAACAGGGATTAGCTAGCCGCCCTTTTCTTTTTTTAAGTCAGTCATTGTGAGTTTTTGGGCCGAATTCCGCGAGTGACCAGATTGCTGTCTTTTTTTTCCTAATGTCACTCTATCTCAGATTTTGCCAACCAAAGCTCTTTACGGCTTTTTTCTGTCCATTAGGTAATGATTTGTGACTTCGTGCTTGGGTTAAATTATCGACAACTTTCAAACAATTTTGTCGACCGCAAAATAACTCACAAATCTTGGCTCAACTCGTGGTATGCTTTTTAGGCACTTCCCAACAGTGTCGCACACGTCAAGATTATCAAGAAGTCACCGACTTAACTAATCTACTTCGACTAATCGCCTAATTCGAATCCGGTTCTCATGATCGAAACAGAGTAACATTCTAACCACACGTGAGAGTAATGAAATAATGCATATGTCCAACAATTCAGAGAAAAATATACAAAAATATATTCCTATATACTACCATAGTTCGAATAGTAGAAAGAATGAGCCGCGCTACCTACCTGCATACATACATATATACATGCATATGTATAGCTGGCCACTCATATTCGGGGATACCTGTCTACTAGGACGGCTAGACAATCCCTATTACAGACGCTTGCTCAACGTCTACGCAATTTCATTCGCAAGGCTTGGGTCAACCATTTCCAGAAGTGCTGCATGCTATGATCGTCGCCCCCCACCCCTCGCCTAGACCGAATAACATCAAGAAGTCACTTTTCCTGACAAATGATGAGATTCAAATCCGGGTGTTATGGTCAGAAAATAAACGTTCTAACCATTCGGCCCATTGGCACAAAATTATTGATTTATTCGACTCTGAGCTAAGCCGTCATTTAAGCCATCAGACGATTTGAGCATTGAATCATTCTTTTTTGGAACTGATAACTTGGTTTCATTTGCTGGGTTCAGGGGTTACAGTTCACAAATTCGTATCGATGTGATTACCAACATTTTGAGAATTTTCATTTTTAGTAGAAGCAATTGGATTGAATCATTGGCTTTTATGGCAAAGCTGGATCAGCCATTAAGTAAAATAATTACGTGCTTAGAGACCCAAACCAGTTATGCCTTGTTGTGACCAAAATGTATTTACTATTTTTGCGTTGACAGGCTAATATAAAATAACTTTTTTAAAAATGTGAAAAAAAACTTTTATTCATTAATCTTTTTGTTTTTGTGAAGCGTTTAAACCAATGTAACTGTGCACCTTTTTAGTTTTTTAAAGAGTAAATTGCCCAGTGGGAAACCGCCTTATCTTATGCGTGTTCAAGAATGTTCCTGAACGTCACAAACTGTTCGTTCCCGATGGTCTCAGTCCGTCACTCAGGCACTTACTATATAAAAAAAAATGTAGCTATTCTTCTTGAATCAGATCATTGCAAAAGTTGGCATCCGATTTTCATTGTTAATATAAAATGACCGCAACTTGTTCTAGATTGAAACCTTGTATTGTTCAATTGTGAATCAGATTTTGTTAAATGTTGATGTTCTGCCCACAAATAAATACCGTAATGATAGAGGATGAAAAATTGCCATTTCGACATATTATGCTCCATGAATTTCGAAAAGGTGTAATCACCGGAACTGCGACAAAAAAACATTCAGAAGGTTTATTTGGGTCGTGCCACAGCTCTTTTTTAGCGTGATTTTAGCCATAAACGTTCAGCCAACTTCCGACGTCGATGAAGGCGCGCTCTGCTGGGAGAATAAACCGAAGATTTTGACGTAAGTGAGTGCTAAATGTTTGAAAATCGATATCTCAACTACCTTTTGCCACCTGAAGAGACTTGGGTTTGTTTCCAAACTTGACACGTGGGTTCCATATTCTCTGACGGAACAAAACAAGCTCGATCATGTTTCTGCAGTGATTTCTTTGCTGTTACGCAAAAAAGAAAAAAAGGAGCCGATCTTGGAGAGTATTGTCACAATAAATGAAAAATAGATCGTTTATGATAACATTCGACGCAAATGAATTTGGAAACAAGCTTGTAAATATGCAGAACCTGTGGCTAAAACGGACTTGCATCCAATGAAGGTGATGTTGCCCGTTTACTGGGATTCCAAAGGAATAATTCACTTTGACCAATTCTCCAATCTCAATGTGGCTATTCAAGAAAACGGCTGATTTTGGCAAATCGAAAAGGTGTCATTTTCCGTCACAACTAATAAATGTTTTTCTGTGAGTATGTAAAATTTTCTTTTTAATTTTCTAATCGGACACAATGATCTAATATTTATTCCAATTGTCATTCAGTTATG
Organism: Acanthosepion pharaonis; assembly: GCA_903632075.3. Taxonomy (NCBI): domain Eukaryota; kingdom Metazoa; phylum Mollusca; class Cephalopoda; order Sepiida; family Sepiidae; genus Acanthosepion; species Acanthosepion pharaonis. The sequence continues at coordinate 139,695 of CAHIKZ030001770.1, read as the reverse complement.
ATTAAAACAGCAGGGCAAACTGGGCTGTATAGCCGTGATTAGCAACTAGTTTCGGAGAAAGACAATTCTCAATTCATTGTGCCCGTAGCCTTGGTGAGTTGCATACAAATCCATAATCTTTTCGATAACTAGTATACACAGTAACTACACAGACACACAGACACAGATATATATATATATATATATATATATATATATATATATATATATATATATATATAGTATACACAGTAACTAATATAGACAGCCACTGAAAATATTCGCGGCGCGAGGTTGTAGGCTTTATGATCTTGAATATGAGATTAAATTTAAAAAAACAATATGGTATTGTGTGATATAGTAGGTTCCTGAATGTCCCAATAACTAAATTAATTTATATTTACAACATTAACAATTATATATTTTAATTATATTTAGAATATAATAGGTTATATAAGATGATAAAAATACTCTAGGCCTAGTTCTTATCAAGGAAGAGCCAAGGAGTTACAATTGTTGGGCTACGCTTGCGGCATCAAATAACCTGAAACAGGCCTTAAAGTTTGTGGCGTCAAGTCCATTTCCCGTTCGAGCTATTTTCTCAGAATTAATAATTTTATATTGTTGCTACAACACGATGGACAATTGTAGTATATGCCCGAGATCAATATAACCTTGTGATTCCGTTGGAACATTTCATCACTACTAGTAAATATTATGTTGCTTGATGTCAAAACAAAATAAAGGAACACGCGACTTCAGTAAATCAAACAACAGGCTTGTATCGTTTGTATGTCAACGTTAACGAGCGTTTGTTATTGTTGCCAGTGTCTTCACCAAAACGCGTAAAGGCTCAGCTGCAAAAACATTGGCTATTTCTAATTCACACACATTCTTCACGATCTCACTCTCTCTGTTTCTCTACCAATCTTTCTCTGTTAACTAACACAAAATTGCTCATCTCTTTCAATGTTTTACTGTTTTCACCCTTTCATTCCACTTTTTCCTATTTTATTTTTTTGTCTCTATTTCTCTTGGTGACTCTTCTCTTGACTTTAAGGCTCTCTTTTCCTCCTCTTTTTTCTATCTTTATCTTCTCTTTCTCTCAAATATTTCCTCTATTTAACAATCACTACTCTCTCATAACTTATTTCTTAATTGTTGTGAGAAAACTGTTAGATTCGTCAGTAGCTGAGGATAAAAATTGAACCGGGAATAAAGGTTCGTTTCTTTTTCAAATTCAATCCTCCAAATCTGAATCGATGCTGATATGCTATTTTTCTTTCCAACTGAGACATGGAAATTGTAACATAATAGGTTAGACTCTAACCGTTAGAGAGTGCTGCCTTTTCAAATTACTCGTCTCTTCAAATTAATTTGACTGTGACAAAGAGTGGTGATTGGTTTTAAATATGATTTCACTGAATAAAACAGAATTTCGTAAATTATTTTTTTAATTTTTAAATTGTTTAAATAGGGTTATTAAGAAAGAAAGAAAGAAAGAAAAACGAAACTATATAGAAACTTAAACGATCGAGTCAGATGGTTTTCTTTCTGTCAAAATTTTAAGCAAAAATATTTACTTTTTCTGTGACTCACTTTATCCTAATGCCACGGAAGGAAAAATAGAAAAGAGGTAGACAGACTGAAAAAAAAACTGAAAAAAAACAATTGATTTTCACTGTCTATTGTTTTACTTGCAGACAAGCGAGACTTGATACTGGCTGCGAGTTGATTGACAACACAAACTTTGCTGACCGGAAACAGGACAAACGCCATGAATAAAACGAAGGCTAACACATTAAATTCCTTATTGTATCAGCCAAACAATAATAATAATAATAAAAACATGGGAATAATTCACGGGTTCTATTTACATACAAGCACAGACGCACATGCAGGTGTATATCATATACATATTTACATATACAGTATATGTAAATCGATTTTATACATGTACAGAGTTTGAAAAGAAAAAAGATGATGGTGATGAGAAGGAGGAAGAAATGAAGATGATGAAGAAGAAGAAATCCTTTTGATAAAAGAAAAATAAATAATTATGAGTGAAAGTAGAAATTTTTAAAGAATGAAAAGTGAAATAGAAAGTAAAGTAATACGGCGTCTGTAAAGTAGTAATAAGCTTTTTAGAAAAAGAATGAAAAGTTAAGGAACGGTACAAAGATGGGTGAGAAATGAATAAATGTTTTGAAATTGTCATCTCGGTCTGAAGAATGGATTTCCGGTGCCAAAGCGAGTTATCCGACTCTTACTAGAATTTAATGAGCTTAATGTAGAGATCTTTTCCTGACCACTTGGTGAAATGGGCATCATCTGATCAAAGGAACAACAGTTAGCGATTAGATATTACTATAAATGACGGACAAAATTCAAGCCATGAAATTAAGCAAAAATGTGTTAATTTTAACCGCTGTTGATCAAATTAAACATAAGAAATAAGTGCATTTTGTACTATAACCTGGCACAATATCATAAGGTTTCGTGACGTGAGTTTTTGAAGTTCCGCAGAGTTTGTGATTTAAAGAACTTAGAACAATTGAATTTACACTGAGTTTGTGAGTTGAAGAACTCAATTTTCAGCTTGAATTGGAATTTCGGACCAAATCAGTCTTTTGGCCGGAATTGAACTTACAGCCTGAATCAAAGTTAAAGTGAGGTTTATGAAGTTTCAAAGTTATTTCTTCAAAATTATCATTGCTGTTTTTTAATCTGGAACAGACGTCCCTTTAGTTTTAGGCTGGAGGCCCAATTAGCCCTACGCAGAAGCTAACTTAAAAGCGACTTTTAAACTAGATATAGATTTTTCGGCATTTACTTTATTGAACAAAATACTTATCATTTTCCTCTACTATCTTCTGCCATAAATAACTTCATCATTCCATTGTCTCATAATAGTTCTCTCTTATCTTTCTCATTAATTTATTTATTTGCAATTTTCCAAATATTTAGATTTTTTTTTCGTTAAAAGACCGAGTCAAATATCTGGTACCTGTTCACCAAAGAAATATACAGTCTATAGTTGTCTTAATGAGATATTACGTCTTGTTTGATTAATTTTAGGCGTTTTCCACAATTACTGTCTTTAATTGGTCTAATTAAGAACAGTACTTATGCTGCTTCGGTAGGCGCTCATAAGAGAAGACTCCTTTCCAATCACATTTTATACGTCAGTTTCGTTGGATGAAGACTTGATTTTGATATGGTTTATAAGTACATACTTAGCAATCTTTTGCATTCTACATTGTTGCATGGAAGCCACACGTCAAAGCAACTAAACTAACGCAAAAGTCTTTCAACGCTTCATTTCGATATTTAGCTTTAGATGACTATTTCTTGTGCTGTAAGGCTTTGATTATTCTCAAGTAATGCGATCAAGCTTAACTGGGCCAACAGATCATGAAGCCATGTTCAGCAGAAAAGATCATATTTTGCAGTATCTTCTCCATAAACCGCACACATATTTTTTAGCCTAATTTGCATTTTTACCTTCATTTCAATAAAAAGCATAATGTAGTGATATGTAAATGAGGTACTGTATAAAAGGCAGTATCGCTATACCTACGAGGGAGTTTATCTTCTTTTGGTAATACTATATCTATCAGAGAAAATAACTATTATAACAATATGACGTCGTCGATCGGTTACTTAACTCCGGTATATGTAGAAACCTGACTCATGCGCTTCACAGCACCGGAAGGTTAAAGGACACGAAAGGAGGAGAAAATGAAGTTACGGATTTGTTTTGGGTCTCAGCGGGGTGTGAGGCCATAAAAAAATCCCTGTCATGATCTCTCCCAAAGTGTCGGAAGATTTAGCGTATGAAGAAATTGCTGCCATCATAAAAGCAAATATACGATCAAAAAAAGATTAGTCATAGCAGAAAGAACCAAATTTCTCGAAAGCAGACAGAGACCGGACGAAACTATTATGTAATATGTACAGCGATTGAAAGAAGTGTCGAGATACTGTGAGTTTGAAAGAATGGGTTCAGAACAAATGTCTATCGAAGACAAGCTAATTTTGCTAAGACTGACTGAAGGAATGTTTGACAACTTGTAGAAGTGTAAAATTCTAGAGTAGCTTCAAACTCATAATGTGAATTTGGAGGCATGCGTGGAGTTCTTACAAAAATTGGAATTGATTCCAAAATTTAATGTCTCCGAAGTCAGCATGGAGACTTACAGTGCTACTAAAAGATTTACTTGTATGCAGATATTACAATAAGGAACATGAAAAGAGCAAAATAAGTGTCCGGCTTTTGGGAAAATGGTACTTTAAATCTAAAAAGAGAGGGATCATTTCCAGATGGTATGCTTATAGGAAAAGCAAGTGGAAAAAGTGGAAAATATAGATCATCCGATGGAAGTATTTGAGATAAAAAGCACAAGATAAAAATAGGGAAATGGTGAAGTTGAACAGAGTAACCATGCAGGTGGATACTGGGAGTGATGTTACATTGATACTGAGGATTTTTTGGGAGAGAATGGGTAGGGCAAAGTTAAAAAAAGATAATCTCCAGTTGAAACAATTCGATGGGTCAATCATCAAAATTTTAGGATGCTTTGAAGGCACATTTGAGACAAAAAACAGATTCGAGATAATACCCATCATCGTGGTGGAAAACATCAAAAATCACGGTCTTTTAGGAAATGACGTGTTAAGAGTGGATACATCGAAGCTGATAAATTCCATGCAGTCTGTAGAACCGGATGAATGAATACAAGGTGAGTATTCGGTTCCAAGAAAGCAGTCAAACCATGTATTTTCAAGGCCGAAAAATTCCTGCTCACATGTTACCCTTGGTGGTTGCTAAGCTGAACAAAATGATTGAACAAAGAATATTAGACAAAGCCAGCCAGGGTGGTAGCTATTGGGTTTCATCTATTGTGATGATACGCAAGCCCAGTGAAGATTTAAGAATTTGTGGCGATTATAAGGTAGGCGTGAATAACGAGATCTGTTCGGATTCATTCCCGTTGCCAAACATTGAAACAGTGTGCCATTAGTTTGCTGGCATGAAATATTTTGCTAAATTTGACCTTAAGTCTGCATATAATCAGATAAAAATAGGAAGTTTCAAGAAGTCGCCACAATGAACACCACTATTGGATTGATAAGATGAACTCATCTGCCCTTTGGAGTAAAAACGTCGTCACATTTTCAATAAAGCCATCGAATATGTTTTAGAGGGTATTAAACATATAATTGTACATCAGAACGACATTGGCATTGTTGAACACAGTAAAGAAGAGCTCAAAAGGAAAACGGAGCAGGGTTTGAGAGAATTAAATAGCGTGGGTATGACAGTTAATCACATTAAATGAGAGTTTAGTTGTAAAAAAAATTCGTACCCTAGGATATTAAATATCCAAAGACAGTATATCGCCGGATGATAAAATATCAGACATAGCTGCACCCAAAAATTAAAAAAAATATATATATTTTAGGATTAACCAATTTCTATAACAGATATCTACCGCGACATACTGACTTTGTGGAACCATTTAACCAAATAAAGAAGAAGAATACTGAGTTTCAATGGACAAAACGACAGGAGGTTGCTTTCGAAAAATTAAACAAGGCACTCATAAACAAACCAGCGAAATAATTTACGTTAACTTTTGCCAGTAACTGTGCTATTAAACAGAAGGATGAACCAGAAAACTAACAAAGGCAAATTGAGACGAAATAATTTACAGAAAGAACTAGAAATATTTTTGCTGGAAATGAATTTCTATTAAAATTTGATTATAACTTTGCTATTCATCCCAAAAGAGAATTGCCGCAGGTATTAGCGATTGAGTGAACCACAGAAGAACTAGAAATATTTTACGAAGCTATTAAATTTGATTATACGCCTTTGGAATTTATATTCATCCCCAAAGAAATTGCCAACATCGGCAGAAAGAACTAGAAATATTTTACTGGAAAGGAAATTTCTATTAAAATTTGATTATACGCCTTTGGAATTTATATTCATCCCCAAAAGAGAATTGCCAAAGGTCATTAGCGATTGAGTGGACCACAGAAAGAACTAGAAATATTTTACTGGAAAGGAAATTTCTATTAAAATTTGATTATATTCGCATTAGCGATTGAATTGGACTTTTCTATTAAAATTTGATTATACGCCTTTGGAATTTATATTCATCCCCAAAAGAGAATTGCCAAAGGTCATTAGCGATTAGTGGACCACAAAAGGTCTGGAAAGGAAATTTCTACAATTTATATTCATCCCCAAAAGAGAATTGCCAAAGGTCATTAGCGATTGAGTGGACCACAGAAAGAACTAGAAATATTTTACTGGAAAGGAAATTTCTATTAAAATTTGATTATACGCGAGATTAAGTTTAGCGAATTTTTGGAAATTACCAAAGTTCGACTTTGACAAGGAAATTTCTATTAAATTTGATTATACGCCTTGGAATTTATATTCATCCCCAAAAGAAAAGGTCATTACATTAGTGGACCATAGAAATATTTTTGCTGGAAAGGAAATTTCTATTAAAAATTTGATTATACGTTTATATTCATCCCCAAAAGAGAATTGCCAAAGGTCAGGAACTATTAATATTTTACTGAAAGGAAATTTTAAAATTTGATTATACACCGGAATTTATATTCAAACGGACGACATATTGTATATAAATACTATTTTTAAATTATCTCGGTTAAATTTTGAGAGTGAAAATTAGGTTTTTGCACCGGATAGAAACGGACGTATTAACTTTAAATCGGCTTAGGTTGGAAACTATACAGGATCCAGTGTTGAATAGAATTATGGATAGAATAAAGCGAAATGCATGCAATAATTGCTTTATGACTAAGGGGCCTTATAAATAGTCAAGACACAAATTAACAATAGAAAAAGGAATTATATGTAATGGAGATATCATAGTACCTCCACAGTCTCTAAGAAAAATCATGCACGATGATATACATGGAGGTATATGGGCTATGCAAATGAGGTCAAAGTTGCAGACATGGTGGCCAGACTATTCGAGAGATGTGGAAGAGGTATGTTAAAAATGCCCAAAGTGTGCAGAAATAAAGAAATTTAGGCAAACTAAAATTCACTCTTGGCCAAAGGAAATGGAGCCGTGGGCATGAGTACATATGGATCATGCCTACATTAAAGCTATAGAACTATTTCTGATTTTAGTTGACTCATATTCAGATTGGCACGGATAGAAAAGCCACTACTGTGAATCAGGTGTTGAGGATAGTGTTTGTGAGAAATGGAGTTGCCAAAACCATGGTTTCCAACAATGCACCTGAGTTTTGTGAAGAAAGTTTATGTACATGGTTAAAATGTATTGGCTGCATTCCATACAAGACACCAACTTACCACACACAGTCAAATGGAATTGCAGAGAAAATGGTTCAAATAGTAAAAATGTGATTAAAAGCATTCTCTTCAGTGGATTTTGATATAGAGAGTTATTTACCTAGACTACTCCTAAGTTATAGGGCTATTCTGCATTCAGACAGAAGACAAAGCCCATCCGTATTGATAGGAAGACAAATAAAAGCTCCAATTACCATATCATTTGCAACAAATGAAAGTGTGTGGTAAAGAAAAGATAAGGATTCAAGTCCTGAAAAGGTGAATTTTATGGTGCAAATAGCAGTGTTAACAAAGAAGGAACAGGGCATACTGGCTCATGAAGACCAATTTAGAACCACAAGAGAGCATGAAGTTAGGGAAAAGGAGGAGGAAGCAGAAGAACAGATGATGCAAGAAAGAATGAATCAATCCATTATTGAGAGTGATCAGGAAGACTACCAGAGATATGAAAGTGAAAAACAGAGAGAGAGAGAGAGAGAGAGAGAGAGAGAGAGAGAGAATGAGTGTATCCAGTAGTAGTGAGAAACAATCTAGGAACAATGAGTGTGACCAGAGATATCATGATGATTCAAATGAGGAGAATCAGTAAAGCCATAGATCTCCTATAAAAAGAAATAAAGAGATTCACTCTGAGAGGCAGATGATGTCTTCCAGGGTTGTTGGTAGACATCAAAGATCAACTAAAGGTATAAAGCCTCTTAGGTTCAGGTAGGTGTAGTGATATGTAAATGAGGTACTGTATAAAAGGCAGTATCGCTATATCTACAGGGGAGTTATCTTCTTTTGACGAGACTATATCTGACAGAGAGAATACCTATTATATCACAATATTCTCAAAATGTTATTATTTTCTCACATCTTCAACATTTTGACGAGCAAAAACGATTTTAAAATATTCTATTAGTTAAAAGTAAAAATACCTTAAGGTCAACGTACAACGAAAGTTTGGACCAACCCAATATAGAGAAAGGGTATGCGTAGAAAGAAATAAGGATTGTGTGTATGTGTGTGTGTGTGTGTGTGTGTGTGTGTGTGTGTTGATGGTTTCGCCTGTCAACGCATCAACGCCAATCAGTGAAGAAGGAAAGAAATGGCGCCACAGACAAAAGATAGCTCGGCACCACACCCAATTACATTTTAATCCTATCTACATTTTAGTGAACTTTGACTCTCGCCCGAGATTAAAAAAAGGGCACAAAATGATTTGCTTAGGCATTGAGAATACCTTCCACAAACAGCTTTTCTGTTGCGTTTAAGGGCGCTTCAGTATGGGATAATAGTTAACAGGCTAAACTTACTGAGTAGTGTGTTCTATCCTTCTATGTCGCTTTCTACCGAGCTAAGCGAAGATTAGTAAATGATACATAAATCCAAAAATATAGTCAAAGTTCAGTTCTAGAAAATCAATTTCTATTCTACATCTTCACTTATTTAAAGAGGGAGCGGTCAGGATTAATCTCAAAATGGGAAGTGCTGAGGGAACGGGACAATTTATGGCACCACTCGCATGCATGGGCACGTTAATTGTGAACTTGTGTCAACCCTACCTTCGTGGGAGGTGGATATACAGCGTTTTTGTAGCGTTTAAGGAAAGGGAACTGATCATTTGTGCTGTTCGCCACGATTGTTTCACAGGTTTTGGTGGAAATTACCCTGGGAGTGCATTATACTTCAGTGGATTGTGATATAGAGAGTTATTTACCTAGACTACTCCTAAATTATAGGGCTATTCTGCATTCAGACAGAAGACAAAGCCCATCCCTAAACTAAAGTCTGGACACACTGTAAAAATGCATATTTTCAAGAAATGAAATTTTCAACAATATTTTACTGAATTGCAATATTAACAAATAACATCTTCAATATGATTTCCATCATTTGTGATACAAAGGTTGATGCGCTTTGCAAGATCCACGTTTATTTGATGCAATAACTGCACATTGCCGCCAATTGTAGCACATTCACTCTTTATGCGTTCACTCAAGTGTATTGCATCTGTAATTTTCATTGAGTACACCTTCTTCTTTAGCATACCCCAGAAAAAAAGAAGTTAATTCTTTCCTCTTTCGATAAGACCATGTTTAATCTGTAGGGGTAAAAATATATATTTAATGAGATTCCCGGTGTTCACACTTTAGAGGTACTCTGTATAATCTATGGAATCCATTGACATTCATAAAAGAAAAGTAGGTGAAAAGAAAAAGATTATTATCCTCCTTAACTGAAGAGGAGGATAATAGAAAATGTATAGCAAAGGGCAATAAGGTTTTCCACTGTGTTGAGATCTAAACAGATGCGATATCCAGAGCAGCAAACATGGAATAAACTTCCAAGAAAGAGAATATGTTAAAACGAAGATGATTTTTGATATTCCCACAATAATCTGAGCATAAAGTACATTTCTACGTGTTTGCTGAATTGAAAGGAATGTCACGTACATTTTCAAGGAAACTACAACTGACAACGTCCTTAAATAGAACAAAAGTTTTCAGTTACAAACCATTATTTTTCCACATCACCGTCACCATTGAATATGCAAGTTTGCTAGTGATCAACAAAAACTTGCCTGTCACGTTCGTAAGAATCTGCTGAAACGCATTACCCATCGCCCAGCTGTGCTCACATCCGCTGTTTGGTCTCTATAAACGTTTAGCATAAGTTGATGAATGTCACTGTGTGCATGTTTTTACGCATAGAGGAATGCATAGATGAATGCAATCATACACCTTTGCTTTGTCGTTCTTTCATGTCAGATTTCATTTTGCCATAATACCGTTATTAGCAGGAAGTTTCAACCTATACTACCATACTCGCAACATCTACCTGTAATCTCGTGAGCCAACATCATAAAAAAGAAAGTATTATTTTCGGAGCGACCTTCGTAATTACAGCTGATCATCGATGAAAAATTCCTAAAGATAAAATACATTTTCCAAGTTATAACTTATGAAATGTTTACTTGCAGTAACGGCAGAGCAAGTTATTCATCTAACATATGGCATCCAACTACTGAAAACTCACAGCAGGTAACAAAAATAAATCAGCACATTTTGTTGGTGAGTTTGACTGTATTCTTTTTTTAATGTTTATACAAGTGCCATTTCAACAAGTAAGAAACCACTGTCGGCGCATGCGAGGACATTGCGGGGGCGAAATATCGTCGGCACAAGGACAAGAACTTACACCATTTATATTTTTATATTATTACGTCAACATACCCAGATAAATGTTAAATGACTTCAGATACCTATGTTGCAGAGTCATAGAACATTTTTCATAAACCTGCTAATGATACTGTAACAAATGTGACAGGAAATGTAGATTTAAAACTTTTATTAAACGATAACGAGAAAAAACGTTCACAAAAGAAAACATAAATAACAAATATATACTTTGCAAATAAATAATCAACAAATGTTTTTGAAAGAGTTGCGCAAATATTCCTTTGTGTATCAACAGTTCGGATAAAATATCTTCAAATCCTTTTGAGACATTTTAGAGCAAAGAAAAGTCACTTGAAGGAAGCAAGAGAGAAAAATTAGTAGTCAAAGTATAAAGTTTGAAAAAGTCTTCTTTCAAATGAGAAGCGATTCTAGAAGAGTGATTGCGTTTTTCCCGTTGCGATAGTCAAGGTCATGCCCGTTCTTCATTGGCGGAAGTTTTCGTTGGGTACGAATGAGACATGTAAACGACCGACTATGACTGTCGGGCCAGTCATATTTGTCTGCTTACATGTTTACTACCTTATCTGAAGCCACATCTTCTTTCCACCTACGCAATAAAATAAAATAAACTTGTGGAAAAAAAGAAGAGAGGAAAACTGGAAAGGTGAGGCAAAGTGGAAGAAAGCGGACTTAGAGTCGGAATTGGTCGTCATATGTAAGAAAAAAAAGTATCTTTTCAACTTGTCAGGGTATCTAGTAGCGAGGTCTAGATTTCTTTGGATTTATTGACATCCGGGTCAGTGATCTTCGTTCACTCATAAAGTGTTACACAAATATTCCGTTGTGCGTCAAAATTATTTTCGATAATTAGAAATATCTTGAAATTATTTTTACAGATACTTTAGAATAAAAACAGTTGCTTAAACGGAAAACGCGAGAGGAAACTTGGAATTCGCAGTTGGGTGGAAGCTTATTGTCATTCATATGTTTGAAGCAGTGTCCTTTCAACCATTCAGGGATTCTCGTAGCGAGGTCGAGATTCCCTTGGCATTCTTTAAACTTCCGTACATACCTCTGCCATTCGAACACACAGCATCTTTCTGGTCATCGGTATTTTTGGCGGGCCTCCCCGGCTAAAATAATCTATCGAGGCTTTCCTTTATTTATACATGTGTTTGCACTCAGCAATTGTCAACTCTCGGCAATGTTAGCAAGAAAAGAAAAGTGAATATAAAGCAAAAATGGATATATACAGGAAGAGGAAAAAAGAGAAAATAAAAAGAGTCATGAATTTTAAAATACTGGCGGATAACCAAGCTATAAAATAATATATGGTTAGAAACATAAACAAAAGTTGAAGAAAAAATCCTTTTTATTGTTTTTAGTTAACAACCATCTTTCTTGGTTTCTGTTATAATTAAGAAGAATCATTTGTCTGAATATTTTTAGGTTGATTATAATGCGCATATGTGGGGGATAAGTCGTCGGTTGTATGGATGCACTGAAGCAGGAGGTAATAAGAGCAACCGGAAATGAATTTACACATGCACATGCACACTCAAACAAATATAAATAAATATACACACATTTACGCGCATGCGCACAGACATATCTAGTTAACCTTAGATGCCACTGAGAAATATGTTTTTCTCTTTTTTTCTTTCTTGCTTTCTTTCTTTCTTCAAATGTTCGTGAAATGTGTCTTTGCGCTTGAATTCACCCCATACAACTGGTAACATTATCATAGACAGACTAATAAGAACATGAAACCAAATCTCTCATATATAAACTTATTCGACTTTGGACTCTCGGTAAGTGGGTATGTGGCTTTGGGGTTTTCTCCGAACGTAGAGTCTACATTCTCGCGTGGATGAGCAAGACTTACTTCTTCTTTCTCTTATATGTCTACCTATCATCCGATTTGTTCCACATGTACATATCCTAAGGACAGCTGGGTTGACCACCTGTTTATATGTCACTGATACACCTGACTTCTCTGAGGGACATTGAATGCTAAGTCTGAAGTGCGACACATACTACGCAATAAAGACTTAACTTCATTTAAGTAACACTTTTTGTGCCTCTTCTGCAAATAAAGTTGCTGTAGTCGAATATACTACAGTCCGTAATAAAGAAAGACGGAACTTCATTCAAAAGAGTTTCTATAATCCACACTTTTAGGCTCTAATGTGCAACTGATTAAGCTGCAAACATTTTAACAAAGATAAAAGATGCGCGGGTGTAACGTTGTCGAAAAATATATCAGATATTAATTCTGTTGCAGTCCGGTAAAAGCATGAATATATCTCTTCTTCCTTCCCACTTATAGGTTAAATACAGATGATAAAGGAAACTCAGAATCAAACTTGTAAAACCACTCCAGCCCCAAAATGTCAAGATAATTCACAGATGATAAAGAAAAGTCAATTGTAAATAGCCATAATTACCTACAACTTGAATGGACATAATTAATAATAATAATTATTATTATTATTATTATTATTAAATAAATAAATAAAATATTGGAAACTACTCTATAGATAACACTTGACATATCTGATAAATATACATTTTGATAAATTGGATTCTTCGGAATGATTTCAAATATCGGTGAGATCATTCACCTTTACATTTGGTTGCCTTGTCGGATTTAAATCAAAATTTGTTGAGCATTTAAGTTTTGTGATTAAGACATTATTTTAAGAAAAAAACTTTAAAAATGAACACTCAACTTTAAATATAAATTTCCGAAAATGAAAGTTTAGTTTCAGTAACTGAAGTAAAAAAGGCAAAATTCAAGCTGAATAGATGATGTTTATTGCTTTCTCATTCGCAATCTGTATTAAATACTTTGGGAAATTTGATTTTTTCAAAATTGTTAAACCATTTAATATTAGACGAAGTTCAAAAGAAATCGGTTTAGATTTCTCAGGGGAAAAGTAAATGAAACGCTAACAGGTTCATGCATTTATTAGATTATACATATTTCAATAGACAGGCTCCGAGGTTCGAAAGAACAGCCGCAGATTGTCGCGATAAACCCTTTACAGTGAAACTCAGCATTGAACAAAGACGCACCGGCTACATTATGTGTCAGTTTATAGAGGAATTGAAATAGTCAACGGGAAAGAGCAAAATCAACCTGCAAAATTAAATGGAACTTGTAATAGATCGTCCACTATGGCGTCAAACAACTTTGTTTAAAACTTTTTTTAAGAATAAAAGCGACGTAGAAACATAGACAGCAAATTCAACTAGGATTGACGCCGATGATCAAGTGTTATCTGTGTGGACGAATGTTGCATGCAAGGATCGACTTGCTTAGCCACACATAGAACGGAAATGAAATACTTGCAAACGAAGAATTTGCCGGTGATAAATATAACATTTATTGCATATATACACATATATACATATAATACTTACACACACACGCGCACGCGCGCGCATATATACGGTTTTATTTAATTTTAGAAGCACAAAAATATTGGGTTAATTCTATCTCCACATCCACAACGCCATGTATGCTTTTTATAGATTCTTGTTTGTAAGTCTCATTTAAGGCGTTATGACTTCTTGCAGGTACCAAGTCGTTCAAGTGTTTTTTCTCGCTTGTCGAAACCGGATTATGTTCAAATAACCATTGATTGTATACTAAATCGTTTTAAATTAACATTGTAAGCAGTTTGTACATTTTCGAACTTTTCATGTTATTGCTCTATACGACCAGTCAGTTGATCGTGTTATACAACCATCGTTTTTTTTCGGCTAACAACTTTTGTTTTCTTTTCATCGCAGCCGCAAGAAAAATAGAAATATATCTTATAAGCTGAAGGCATCTTATGAACAAACCCTTTTATCTACATTTTATAAAATGCTAAAGATAATTTCGATCGGTGTACATAAACTAAGTGACAGTGTTTATGGAAAAATACAATTTAAAGAGAAATAATATATATATATATATATATATATATATATACCTTATTTAAATTGGGACTAATATCCACATCTTTGCTGTTATTAGTCAGAATAAAAATAATATAAATAATGACAACTCCTTCCTAAAAAATTATCGCATTTAAATGATTTCCGTTAAAACAGTAATCGTTTAATCATTAGTCTAATTATGAAAAATGAGTATTGTACGCCAATATGTTTTTGTCAGGATAATCTCCTTCCTTCAAAGCGCTTAACTCAATGCTTCTCGATAGACCACATTAAACGAAAATTGTATACTTTATTCTTAATTTTACCTATATTCATTTTTTTTAAATTTAAAAAAATCCGTTTCTGATAAATTTATGTCTACTTCAACAAATCGACAAATCATACTTGGATACTTCGACAAATCATACTTGGATACATCCATATTTGTTGTTGAAATTGTTCCCTAATATCGTTGAATGATTTAAACATCAATTTTCTTGACATGTAAAAATAACCTCCACCCACTTACGTTATTTTTATATTTTAGCGTAGACCTGACGTTCATTAGTTAATCTAGACATACTCATAAATATAATTTTAATTCTGACCTTATGCCCCCTTTAACTTACGAAAAGAGGTAAAGATTTTTTTTTAAATTCCCTAATAAATCATTTTATCACTAGTTGCCTACCATCGCCCGAAGAAGTACCATCTTAGTACTGAAACACGAAAGTTTTTGTGTAGTGATGTAAAATGTTTTTATTGTAATTTGTTATAATATATATATATATATATATATATATATATATATATATATATATATATATATATATATATATATATATATATATCACATTGTCTGTAGCCTGAAAGGTGAATACTGATCTGAAATGTTCACCGTATAATGTGTGTGTGTTCTTTAGTGCATCTGTATATCAATGTACAAAAGTAACTTCCCCGTTTTCATATGTGCATGCCAAATTCATTCAACTTGGCCCTTAGTTGGTTGTATTTTCCATTACTTCCCAATGAAGCGTTCACTGCTTCCACTTCCTTCGATCACAGTTGCTTCAAAAGGTTGATCGCGTGACTTGATGAAAAATTATCGATTTTTCATTCATCTTTATTCCGTCGTGTGTATCCAATATATGTGATCTAAAAGGTGAAATGAATGAGTAAAAATGGAATGTGATAAAAGAGGAAATAAAAGAAAATGAAAAAAAAAAAAAAAAAAAGAAGCGGTATGCATGGAAGATAGGAAATGAAAGGAAGGCGAAAAGAACATACATTATGGCAAACAAATTTATAAAAGAAGCGTTGTAATTTTTGTATGAAGTACTTCATCGGTCAGTCAGCAGGGGTGGGGGCACACGGTGGAGTCGGAATTGGTCGATTGTTTAGTCAAACTGCCATAAACTTTTATCATTCAAACACGCAGAGATACATACGCGTAAGATTTAAGTATTTTTCGGGTAATTTTTTTTAACAATAATCCAAATCTAATTTTTTTCTCATAATTTTCAATCAATATAAAAAAAAATCAAGAAACTAAAATGAGCAAAATACAGAGCAGAAAAATGAAGTCTGAACATTTTAAGAATGCATGAATTGATATTGTTTTAATTGATTCATTATAATTGAGAAAAAAAGATTACTTTTCATCTCTCCATTTTTTTTGTATCCTGAAACAGTTATCTTAAGGCTTTGATTGTTGTATGTGTTTAATAATGACAATGATTATAAAATAATTAAGGACATCAGATTTTGCGAATATTCTGGATCAATGGAATAGACAAGTGATAAATGCGAAGTAACTAGTGCGAATTATATCCCTAGCACGAGAAACACTTGTGGATTCAATAAAGGGTTTATTTAGAAATTCCCGTAATTAATCTCGTTACTAATTATGTTAAACTCCTGAAGAAAGCCGGAGAGTACAACGTCCGAAAGGTTGTGACAATAACAACCAAGATAGGGATACTGGTCTGATTTAAAATACAGGAAAAATCACCAAAGAAAGAAAAAGAATGAATAAGGAAAAGTGACATTACCTGTTTATTAGCGCGAGTAAATCTTGCATTCACTTGTTAAATATGAAACGACATTGCTGATTAATAATTTTAGTTTAAGACATTTTAGCGTAAGCTTTCTCCGATTTCTAACTTGCATCGATCTTTATTTAAATAGGCAATTATTTTTGCATCTCCGTTAGATAATCATTTTTGTTTTAAGCTGCGAAAATTTTCTTAAACAATTTATGAAGAGCAGTTTGATATTTTTTGTAAATATGTGTTTTGAAATACATTCAATACATACAAACAGACAGATAGGCATATAAAGAGAGGTACGTGTATACATTAGGGCAGGTTGAGTTTTTACTTGTTTTAGAAGATCAACATTGCATTCAGTATTAAAGCTAGGTTTTGATATGATAAATACTGACACAAAACACTAGATTCATAGCTTTCGCCAATTTTTGAGAATTTAGTTTTAAAGATCGTCTGAAAAATGTACAGAAATACGTAATTTTCGCAAGTTTTTGCTTATAAACTGACTTCAAATTTTACTATTTCAAGAATAAATTAAAAAAAATTAATATCCTTTGTATTAAAAACAGTGAATGGAGAATATATTCAAATCAGAATTCTAATTATGAATCACCACAAGCAATTTATTTTTACTATATTCGATAAGCAAAAATTGTGTAAAAAATTGTAAAAGATTACAAAAAAAAAAAAAAAGAAAGAAAGGCTCGTCAATAAATAAGATTTGTTAGATCCTTTCTTAGATGATAATAAAAACAAAACAATAGATAAAAGTGTATGTAACACTATAATATTGCTGGGAACAAATTATAAGACAAAATGTAAATTTGCATTGTTTATTGAAAATCAGCACTGTATAACATATTTCATCATAATATAGCTAAATTGTTCATTATAATTTCCCTTTGAAGTAAATGAAGGTCATATTTGATGGCACGATGGTTTAGTAATTATATGCTTGTGTCATATACAATTTGTAAAGCTTCAGTAAATGATAAATTTTATAAAGCCGTACTATAAGGCTTTCACTGATCACCGGAATGATATTTCAACGCTACCATTTTAAACCTAAAGGGTAATCTTTAAACTTCTTTCTTCAAAAAACGGTGTCATTATTTATCATGTGAAACCCCAACTTTCAAATTAGGTGCACTACCACGGTTCCAAATTCGACCTGCCCTGCTTCTCGGCCAAGAATATCTTCAAAAAAGAAAAAAATAAGATGTTTGGTCACTTAGTAAAATATTAGTAAGTTATGATATGACATTGATGTACACATCTAAAGAAATAAGTTGAACACAACATTTGAATCAGCCGGGTGCCATTACGAACGGTGGAGACCTGGCCCGCAGCGAATCTTTAATGTGTTTTTGATTTGTTATAAGTGAATATGCTCAGGGAGATAATAAGGTTTGAATTTATTCAATATATCACAAGTTAGTCGACTCGGTAACTTTTCAGTACCTACTCGTATATGTACACACACGTACATGCATCCCAACACACGCACACACAAACTCAATATCAGTCCGCCGTCTAATGATGGAAAATCAATTATTTTACACAACAAATATATTGTTAATGCACTTCTTCATTAATTGCATATATCGAACATTATACAGCAAAAATATCGAACATTATACAATGAAAATGTCTGATCAAATTTCAGTTAATAGATGTGTTCGTTTACGGGCTTATTGATACAGTCTCGTATATAACTTACATTATTTGGTATGTAAGCACAATCACCTGTCCGCAAAAATATGCTTAAATGTTTTTCTCTGCATGACTAAACAAATATTTATATTGTTTAGTTGAAAATATAACCAGGTATACAGTCATACGCACAAATTCTCTCTCTTTCTCTCTTTCTTTCTCACTCTTTCTTGCTGCCTCACTTTCTCTTACACATACATACACACACACATTTAGAGCAACTTTTTATGTACTTGCTTACCTTCTTAAACAAAGGCACTCACATCTCTCATCTTTTGATATATGCACAATAAAAAGTATCACATTTATATATAGACAGACGTACATAGAAACATAAATTTCGTATAACCTTCCCTCGACCCCAGCCTCTCAGTCCGAGCGACTTTGGCTTTTCTCTCCGACACACAAAAACCCAATGGTTTTACAACCAGCGTCTTACCCCTCAGGATATTCAGAAAATAACACATTACGTTCGTAAATTATTTATGTAAGTGCCTCTTTTCTCATACAACTGTCTAGTCTTTCTTTCTTTCTTTCTTTCTTTATTTATTTATTTGCTATATCTCCATTACATCGAATCGACTTCAACCCCTTTGTCTATACATAAACATGTCTAATAGTATTTTCCGTCTGATCACAGTTTTTGCTCAATTTTCAAGAAATACACACACACACACACACACACACACACACACACATATATATATATATATATATATATATATACTGATCGGTCACTTACGAGGTATACTCTTCTAATATCGGAAAACTTCTGGCTTTAGAATTGCTTCCATTCTTCTTGGTATGGATTCGTTGATTCGATGATGCTCTGGAAACACCCTTTCGAAATTTGGGTCCATACTGTTATTATGGCATCTTACAATTCTTCCACATTGGTTGGCTGCATATCCAAAATTCGAATTTCCCTTTCCACCACATCCTGAAGGTACTCTCCGGGGCTATTTTAACACAAAATACTCATTGCTGTATTAGATGAACCAATCTACCACTATTTTTGATTCGTGACATGATACATTTTACCACTGGTGGTCGCAACTAGAGGATAGGTACACCGTAGTGTAGCACGTGGTCAGTTACATATGTAGGTTACGGCATTTAAACGATCTTTTATTGGTACCTAGGTGCTTTATATTCCCATACCACTACAGCATCATAACCACCAACAACTTGACTGTTGATACAAGACAAAATGTTAATTACGCCAAATTTTGGCTCAACTATCCAAATGGCGCAGCAATAATCAAAACGCATCAAACGTTCTATTGTTCAGTTTTTGTGTTCTTTAGCGAATTGTAGCCTAATTTTCTTGTTCTTATATGACAGGAGTAGCACGAGTCGATTTCCTGCTGCTGTAGCCCATCTGCTTCAAGGTTCGGGGTGTTTTGCATTAAGAGAATTTCTCCTGTATACCTCTGTTGTAACGAGTGGTTATGAGATAATGTTGTCTTACTATCATCTTGAACCCTTCTGGCCATTCTCTTTTGAGCTTTTTTACCAACAAGGGATTTCCGCCCACATAATTTTCGTTCACTAGAATTTCTTTCTGTTTCTGATCATTCTCTGTAAAATTAGAGATGGCTGTGCGTGAAAATCCTAAAAAAGCAATTGATCATGTGTACTTAAAAAGCGATTTATCATGTGTACTTAATTTAGTGGACAGTGAGTATATATATATATATATATATATATATATATATATATATATATATATATATATAAACTGATAGTAATTCAAAAGATAGTTAAACTGTTAAAATATTTGACCCTATTGACAGAATGCATTAGTCGCTAGTTGTTCGTTGACCATGCAGCAGTTGTTGCGTTTTGCTTAACAAGTAAGTCACGCAAACCAATGAGTTCAATTTCCATTGGGTGATTTTAAAATGACTTTGCTCAACAAATATTTGAAGTTTTGAGGTAAAGGATTGTCATTATGGATTATAAATTATTCGAAGTACTCTTTTCTTCCTTCAATCACTTTTGTTTTAAGCGCTAAACACTCTAGTCAGTGAAAACTGAAAATAAATGGAAGCTTACAAAGTTTTGACATAACAATATAGTGATTAAAACAACAAAGGTAAGTATACTCGTCTAAATTAGTCATCAAGTTAAAAAAATACAACTGTTTTTTATATAAAGAAGAAAAGAGATAAAATTTGAAATTATATGTCAACATTGATAGCAAACAAAATAAGAATTGTAAAAACTATGAAAAATAAAACCATTTCAAAGTATGACGTTGAAGCATCTGTCTGGTTAGACTTGAATCATCGAATAAATAATTACTTCCGAAAGATGCAATTGGTGAGATAATAGGTGTTCAGTTTGCCGTAATGCCCTCTGTAAATACACAAACCAATAATAATCTCTTTCATCAGCAGCACACAAGCTATAGGTAAATAGCACAGCAGGACAACGGGTTCTGGCGTGGAAACTGCTCAAAGCGACGATATTTATGGGATAGGTTGCAGGATGAAATTCCACCTTTGAGAGTGAGATGAAAAGTTCGAGGGTGATTACCTCCAAAGATGATGTTATTCCTTTATATTTTACAATTGTCTGATTGTCAAAACTATGAAGAAGTTGTTAATATTTTAGAAATAATTTCAGATGATATTTCAGTAAGACAACTACAGATGAGCTTCACAGACCCCCGTTAAGAATCAATACTGACGGGCGCTTCGGTGTGGCCTAAATGGTTAGCGAGCTAATGTAGTTGAAAATTAACAATAAATGAGTTCTATCCTCACTGGGTGCCCCCTGATTATGGCCTTGGGTCAAACCGTTCTTAATGATTAACTTGGACACCTCGTAAGTGGCAATGGTCAGCAAACATGCACAGTAATTTTCTAACCTTCTCCAACCTTAAAAAAAAAGAATCCATATTATACGCCTACGCGCAGATAACGCTCAACCAATAAAAATGCAAAGAATCGAATCAAGCAATTCTATTGGTAGATCGCCTCCCAAAGCAAGAATTGCGCCAAAATATCTTGAGCCACTTTCGAAAACCCAAAAGGTTATAAAAAGGAGAAAAGACAACCCCAGTCAGTCAGTCCAGCTCACTTTTTGAGCGACTGCACGGTTCAACTCTCTGTCTCCGGACGGAGAGGAACCCGAAGGAAATATCTTACGCCGAAGGGCGAAGTCCTTCGGGAGGTTAAATTCAACCTGAACCCGTTTATACGGGTTCAAATGGGCTATTTTTTTTGGCTGAGCCTAATGGCTCGGGAATGCCCACATTAAAAAAGGCCTTGTGCCGCATGACACCCTCGTGGGTGGGTGACTGAATATCTCAGTCCAGCTCACTTTTGAGCGACTGCACGGTTCAACTCTCTGTCTCCGGACGGAGAGGAACCCGAAGGAGGCTACGCCGAAGGGCGAAGTCTCCTTCGGGGAGGTTAAACCGGCCCTGAACCCGTTTATACGGGTTCAAATGGGCTATTTTTTGGCTGAGCCTAATGGCTCGGGAATGCCCACATTAAAAAAGGCCTTGTGCCGCATGACACCCTCGTGGGTGGGTGACTGAATATCTCAGTCCAGCTCACTTTTTGAGCGACTGCACGGTTCAACTCTCTGTCTCCGGACGGAGAGGAACCCGAAGGAGGCTACGCCGAAGGGCGAAGTCTCCTTCGGGGAGGTTAAACCCTAATGGCCCTGAACCCGTTTATACGGGTTCAAATGGGCTATTTTTTTTGGCTGAGCCTAATGGCTCAAATGGAATGCCCCTACAATGCCCAAAAAAAAAAGGCCTTGTGCCGCATGACACCCTCGTGGGTGGGTGACTGAATATCTCAGTCCAGCTCACTTTTTGAGCGACTGCACGGTTCAACTCTCTGTCTCCGGACGGAGAGGAACCCGAAGAGGCTACGCCGAAGGGCTCTCCTTTCGGGAGGTTAAACGGCCCTGAACCCGTTTATGCGGGTTCAAATGGGCTATTTTTTGGCTGAGCCTAATGGCTCAGGAATGCCCTTAAAAAAAGGCCTTGTCTCACCCCTCGTGGGTGGGTGACTGAATATCTCAGGACTTTTTGAGCGACTGCACGGTTCAACTCTCTGTCTCCGGACGGAAGAGGAACCCGAAAAAAAAAGGAGGCTACGCCGAAGGGCGAAGTCTCCTTCTGGGAGGAAGAAACCCGAAGGAGGCTACGCCGAAGGGCCCCTTCGAAACCCGTTTATACGGGTTCAAATGGGCTATTTTTTGGCTGAGCCTAATGGCTCGGGAATGCCCACATTAAAAAAGGCCTTGTGCCGCATGACACCCTCGTGGGTGGGTGACTGAATATCTCAGTCTAGCTCACTTTTGAGCGACTGCACGGTTCAACTCTCTGTCTCCGGACGGAGAGGAAACCCGAAGGAGGCTACGCCGAAGGGCGAAGTCTCCTTCGGGAGTCCCTCCTTCGGGAGGTTAAGCCTAATGGGCTCGGGAATGCCCACATTAAAAAAGGCCCCGCATGAACCCGTTTATACGGGTTCAAATGGGTTATTTTGGCTGAAGGAGGCTAATGGCTCTCCTTCGGGAATGCCCACATTAAAAAAGGCCTTGAATGCCCACATTAAAAAAGGCCATGCATGACACCCTCGTGGGTGGGTGACTGAATATCTCAGTCCAGCTCACTTTTGAGCGACTGCACGGTTCAACTCTCTGTCTCCGGACGGAGAGGAACCCGAAGGAGGCTACGCCGAAGGGCGAAGTCTCCTTCGGGGAGGTTAAATTTATTGCCCTGAACCCGTTTATACGGGTTCAAATGGGCTATTTTTTTTTGCTGAGCCTAATGGCTCGGGAATGCCCACATTAAAAAAAGGCCTTGTGCCGCATGACACCCTCGTGGGTGGGTGACTGAATATCTCAGTCTAGCTCACTTTTTGAGCGACTGCACGGTTCAACTCTCTGTCTCCGGACGGAATAGGAACCCGAAGGAGGCTACGCCGAAGGGCCTCCTTCGGGAGGTTAAAAACCCGTTTATACGGGTTCAAATGGGCTATTTTTTTGGCTGAGCCTAATGGCAATGCCCACATTAAAAAGGCCTTGTGCCGCATGACACCCTCGTGGGTGGGTGACTGAATATCTCAGTCTAGCTCACTTTTTGAGCGACTGCACGGTTCAACTCTCTGTCTCCGGACGGAGAGGAACCCGAAGGAGGCTACGCCGAAGGGCGAAGTCTCCTTCGGGAGGTTAAAATCGGCCCCTGAACCCGTTTATACGGGTTCAAATGGGCTATTTTTTGGCTGAGCCTAATGGCTCGGGAATGCCCACATTAAAAAAGGCCTTGTGCCGCATGACACCCTCGTGGGTGGGTGACTGAATATCTCAGTCTAGCGAACTCGCCGATCGATTGCCTAATTAATCCACGACATTCAAAAACAGAATTTTACCGCGCATTTTTGACGAACTTCAACTGACTCACCTGAAACACTCAACGAACAACTATCGAAACTTTGAACAATATTTCTTATGCACATTGATTTATTCATTACTAAAAATAAGAAATACGAATCACGAAAACAAACACAGACACGTTCAAAAGGTAGACTACTTTAGCAAACTTTACCAAAAAACTCTTATTATATATTTCAACACAAACACAAAATAACAAACATAACGACACAGAGACATCCAACATTTCAGCAACATATACAATTAACGCACGCAACAATACAAATATTAACCTTGTTTGTAAATATGTAATTGTATATAAATGTTTTATTTGTTTCGATCTATAAATGTCTCGTTTTTACTTTGTTTGAAATCTCATGTTTGTTATATATTTGTTTGGGACAAGGTTTAGACACACAACCGATCCGAACAAAATCCTTCTGATTAATTAAATGAACCAAAAGTCCCAACAAAATTTGGTGACCTTCCGACGTGAGTGAACATGCAACAAGAGTGACGAACTTGTTGACGTACTTCAGACCAACAAAATTGGTAACCTCGACGTTTCAAGCAAACAACACCAACAAAATTGATAAACAGACGTGCGTAACAAAGATTGGTAACCCCGGTAACGGATAAAGTATTTCAACACTACAGATGGCAGAACCAACAACCGTATCAGAAACAGCCATCAAACTCGAGATGCCCGCCTTCAATGCAAATGTGCAAACGTGGTTCCTTCAGCTTGATGCGATATTCCAAGCTAGGCGCATAACTTCTCAGCAGTCAAAATTTGCAGCAGTCGTGGAGAAGCTACCGGCAGAAATAGCAGCCGAAGTAGCTGATATACTAACTTCAGTCCCAGTTGAAAAACCATACGAAATCCTAAAAGAAGCGATATTGCATAGATCAGGTTTTTCGGAGGAGAAAAGAATACGTGAACTCCTGTCCAATGTCACAACCGAAGATGCCAAACCTTCACAGTTACTTCGAAGGATGCAGCAGTTATTAGGCGAAAATGACATATCGACCACAGTATTCAAACAAATGTGGCTGGACAAGCTACCGCCAGAGGTTGTACGAATTCTAGCCGCATTAGCAGAAGATGTAGACATCCAGAAACTAGCGATAATTGCAGACAAAATAACAGACACAGCGCCAATTAAACACATATCCGCAACGAACACACGAGATGGCCTCATGCCAGACATAGACCGGCAAATTCAAAAGTTATCAACAGAGTTGCAAGATATATCTATACAGCTGCGCGAACTACAAAATGCTCATCTAAGCCGACATGATAATCAATATACCAAGCGAAATAAACAACGCTGGAGATCAAATTCTCGACACAGATACAAACGACAACGAAACGAATACCAAAATGAAAAATGTTGGTATCATGAAACTTTTGGCGCGCAAGCTAACAAGTGCAGACAACCATGTGCGTATAAGAAATCACCAACCGCCAAACAGCAGGGAAACGGACATCCTGGCACCCAGTAGAGACGTTGGATGCCAGGCAACTCAAGACTAACCGTCTCTTCTATATTTACGATAAATCCAGCGGATTAAACTTTTTGGTAGACACCGGTGCCCAAATCAGTGTTATACCACAGACGAAGTGCAGCAAACAACTTCTAATAAAAAAACACAACATTAAAACTACAAGCCGCGAATGGCACGCCTATTGCTACTTATGGTGAAAAGACCCTGACTTTAGACATAGGTCTAAGGAGAGATCTAACGTGGACATTCATAATTGCTGATGTTTCGATGCCCATACTAGGAGCGGACTTCCTAACACATTATGCATTGTCAGTAGAACTAGCATCCCAAACACTAACTGACACCAATACAAATATAAAACGCTGCGGTTTCATCTCTAAACATTCAACGATTGGACTGACGAATATTATACCAATAGCTAATGGCTACGGTGAGATAATACGTCAGTATCAGACACTGTTAACACCGTCGTCACGAAATGAACCCGTTAGACATCATGCTAAACACAGCATTAAAACAACTGGTTCCCCAGTTTATTCCCAACCACGTAGGCTTCATCCCGCCAAATTGAAAATCGCAAGAGATGAGTTCGACAATATGCTCAGACTGGGAATAATACGCCCTTCAAAAAGCCCTTATGCCAGCCCTCTACA
The DNA here is from genome assembly GCA_903632075.3 of Acanthosepion pharaonis. NCBI lineage: Eukaryota > Metazoa > Mollusca > Cephalopoda > Sepiida > Sepiidae > Acanthosepion > Acanthosepion pharaonis. The sequence continues at coordinate 113,936 of CAHIKZ030001770.1, read as the reverse complement.
CATGGTTACAAAAGCAGATTCAGTCAGTTGGCGTCCATGCGGAGATTATAGGTTGTTGAACGCCCAGACCATTCCGGACAAATATCCTATCCCGCACATAAAAGATTTTGCGCTATCATTAGAAGGTGCTACAGTCTTCACTAAACTAGACCTCAAAAGGCTTACTATCAGATACCAATCGAGGAAGACGACATACAAAAGACTGCGATCACCACTCCATTCGGACTATTTGAATTCACAAGAATGCCCTTTGGTTTACGAAACGCCGCACAGTCATTCCAAAGATTAATAGACGAGGTGTTACGTGGTATGCCGTACACATACGCGTATATTGACGATGTTTTAATTGCAAGTAAATCACATGTTGAACACAAGGAACATTTGCATGCAGTTCTAAAACGTTTACAACATTATGGTTTAAAATTAAACATTGACAAATGTATATTTGCGGTACCACAGCTAACCTTTCTTGGACATGTAATAGACCAACAAGGATTGTCTCCCTTGGATCACAAGATCAAAGCAATAACAAATTATCCCACACCTTCCACAATGAAGCAATTACGGAGATTCTTAGGAATGATAAACTACTACCGACAATTCATACCGAACTGTGCAACTATAATATTGCCATTAACAGACATGCTATCGCAACGAAAGAAAAAGAACTCGCAAATCGTACTATCGAAAGACGAATTAAAATCTTTTAACGATGCAAAAGACGCGTTGCAAAAATGTACAAAATTGTCGTATATTAATCCATCCGAAAATTCCAAACTAACACTCACGACAGATGCATCGGCTGACACAATTGGAGCAGTACTACACCAGATTACTAACAATGTAGAGAAACCACTATCATTTTTCTCGATAAAGTTAAACACTACCCAGAGGAAATATAGTACGTTCTCAAGAGAATTATTGGCAGTATACCTAGCAATACGACATTTTAGACACATTCTAGAAGGAAGAAATTTCGTAGTCTTCACCGACCATAAACCACTTACATATGCATTACATGCAAAGGCTGACAAATTAAATCCACGAGACCTAAGACATTTAGATTACATCAGCCAGTACACAGCAGATATCCGATACGTAAAAGGTCAGAATAACACAGTAGCGGACGCATTGTCCAGAACTACGCTCAACGCACTACAATCACAACCACTAAACTTTGACACTCTCGCTGAGGAACAAGCAAACGACAACGAATTACCGTCTGTACAAAAAAGATACCTCACTTCAAATTGAAAAAGACCTTTACCCTTTACTAATGAACTCGTGTATTGTGACGTTTCCACAGGTAATCCTCGACCGTACTTACCTTTGTCACGAAGAAAATCAATTTTCGATCATTTCCATTCGCCAGCTCACCCTGGAGCGAAGGCTACGCTGCGGACCATAGCTGACAGATACGTCTGGCCCGGTATGTCTTCGGACGTGAAACAGTGGTCTCGACGTGCCAACGTTGCCAGGCAACGAAAATACACCGACATACCAAAGCACCATCGTCGACCTTCGCGACACCAGATGGACGATTTACGCACATACACGCAGACTTAGTCGGTCCACTCGAAAAAATTAATGGACACGAGTACATTCTAACGATCATTGACCGCTTTACGCGATGGCCAGTTGCGATACCACTAACATCAATAACGGCAGAAACAGTGGCTAACGCAATTTTCAACAACTGGATTTCTATATTTGGATGCCCTGCAGTTATCACAACTGACAGAGGTCCCCAATTTCAATCAACGCTATTCAACGAATTTGTCAACATTTTAGGCATAAAACACATCTCTACCACCGCATACCACCCATGCAGCAACGGAATAGTGGAGAGATTCCATAGACAGCTCAAGTACGCATTAACAGCGTCTACCAGTGCTCGTACGTGGGTAGATAAGCTACCATTTGTGATGCTTGCGCTGCGAAATACAATAAAACTGGATCTCAAATGCACCAGTGCAGAATTAGTTTTTGGGAAAGCAACAACGCTGCCTGGACAGATATTTCACAACGAGACGACATCTACACCAACGAATTACTTTGTGGCAGACCTAAAAAAGAAGATGATGGACGTTATATATACACCCACGAGAGCGTATAAAAAACCTTTCTACGTGCCAGCAGATCTACATTCATTCAGAATATGTTTTCCTGAGGCGCGACACTGTACGGAAACCATTAACGCCCAACTACACAGGTCCACACCTGGTAATATCTAAAACACCCAAATTCTTCATAATTGATATCGCCGGTAAACAGAACACCGTCAGTATAGACCGTCTCAAACCAGCATATCTGCAATCCGACGACACAGATCGAACAATAACAAAACCGACGACAACAGAACAAACAGAAACGCAAACAACTACTGATACGACCGAATCAACACAGTCTACCCGTACAAAATCAGGAAGGAATGTTCACTGGCCAACCAAGTACCGAACCTACATTACATATTAATGCTCATTCACCAAGGCATTAATCTGGGGGTGGTATTGAATACTCTTCTAATTTTCTAACCTTCTCCAACCTTAAAAAAGCATAATCCATATTATACGCCTACGCGCAGATAACGCTCAACCAATAAAAATGCAAAGAATCGAATCAAGCAATTCTATTGGTAGATCGCTCCCAAAAAAAGCAAGAATTGCGCCAAAATATCTTGAGCCACTTTCGAAAACCCAAAAGGTTATAAAAGGAGAAAAGACAACCCCAGTCAGTCAGTCTAGCGAACTCGCCGATCGATTGCCTAATTAATCCACGACATTCAAAAACAGAATTTTACCGCGCATTTTTGACGAACTTCAACTGACTCACCTGAAACACTCAACGAACAACTATCGAAACTTTGAACAATATTTCTTATGCACATTGATTTATTCATTACTAAAAATAAGAAATACGAATCACGAAAACAAACACAGACACGTTCAAAGGTAGACTACTTTAGCAAACTTTACCAAAAAAAACTTTATTATATATTTCAACACAAACACAAAATAACAAACATAACGACACAGAGACATCCAACATTTCAGCAACATATACAATTAACGCACGCAACAATACAAATATTAACCTTGTTTGTAAATATGTAATTGTATATAAATGTTTTATTTGTTTCGATCTATAAATGTCTCGTTTTTACTTTGTTTGAAATCTCATGTTTGTTATATATTTGTTTGGGACAAGGTTTAGACACACAACCGATCCGAAAATCCTTCTGAAATCCTTCTGATTAATTAAATGAACCATCTTTTTGCGGTCCACAAGTCAATTTTAAATTGAATAAAGAATATAGAAAACGAAAAGACTTGGACTGTGTATTTGAGAATGAAGCAAGTCATTATGGCAAGTCATAATTTTCTAAAGCGACAAAACACCAAGACACAACCTGGCACTGTTAATTAAGGTTTTCGTTGTAAATGGAAAATGTCAGTGCGAAAGAATCTTCAAGATTTGTGACGGAATAAAGAAACAAAGGAAGCCGAAAAGAAAGAAAAAAGAAAAAAATGAAACAAAAGGAAGTGAAAGAAAGAAAATAATAATAATAATAATAAAGAATTGTTGATTAGAAAGGAAAGAGTAAATAAGTATGAAATAAATGCAAAACGATTTTCAAAGGTAAATGGAAGGAAAATAACAGAAAAAGATTGAAAGAAAGAAAAATACTTAAGAAAAAATAAAGAATGAATTTTAAAAGTAGCTGAAAGAAACTTGTTAGTGAAACTTGTTGGGGAGCTGACTTTCTGAGGAAGTGATAAACACGTTATTGATTTATGAGGTGAGCAGAAGGTGATATGTGATTGGTGCTAACTCATTTAAGGTAGTAGCATTAATTACTAATTATTCCAGGTTCTGTCCTGAATAAAACACTCTTGGCCGAACGGACATAGAAAACAGATGTAACAATGAAATGCA